>PYWC01000005.1:1352188-1381947 GCA_003182015.1 Tuber magnatum
AAGCGATATGCTGTATTTAAAGACCGCTGATTCCCGCGATGGAAACAGCAGACTTCGACAGATAGTATTCTTAAATATACTTGGTTGAACAGTTACTTCTTTGATCTCCTATTACACCCCGTTCGAAGCCTCCTTTAGCAAGCAGCACTCGCCTCGTGTTGACCACGAAGCCATCTGCTCCTATCGTACCGATACGTGACTAGGGCCTAGCCCGAACACATTACAAGCATGTCAAATGGCAAATAGAAGGAAGGATACAGAGGTAGAAAAAGCAAAAAAGTAATTGTGTAGAGTACAAACTACCCAAAAACAGGTTCATTGAGCTCCACGTAAACTACTCCTTTATGAAATAAAGGCAAAGGGAAAACAAAGATGTGTAGTTCAAGCACATAAAAAGAATTATCTAGACTAATAGTAATGGGGATTAAGCAACCAGCAACGTTGCGGAAATTGATATAAAACCAAATATTGTATTCTTTAAACTTGAAAAGTTATCTTAATAGACATATTTGTACAAAGCTACAAAGTACTGTTGAGCCACAAAGTACCATTGAGCTGTAAAGTACCATTGAACTGTCAGACACTCTTTAGAGTGCCCTGGTCATAAGCTTGTGAATGTGTGGGGGTTGTGGTAGCCAGCCACAATTTTGGTATGAGTATACACCTTGCTTGATACAATATATAATACTCTGCCCTGTATATAACTAGTCTTATACCCTAAATCTGATACCTTCACTAGAAGTATAACTTGCTCTTATAAAACTTAATATAATTAGCAACATATTAATTCTACAAGTTCTTAATTATATATGTATGCTTCATACTTAAATAACTTAGAAAACATTATTTCTATTTCTCAGAATAATAGCCAAAACAAGCCAAATTCAGTAGCAATGATAGATTCTTCTTCTTACTCAAATGCCAGCATTGCAGTATCTAGCCTGCCAGTAGTTAATCATTCTGCTCTGCTAAGTCATATATATACAGAGAGATTGTAACAAGTACGAATATTTGGGGATTCTAATACAACTTCTGCAGTACTTTTGAATGCTTTAGGTGTATCTTCACACAGTTCAACAAACAGAAATGGTAATCTTATAAAGATAGATTAAAATCTGATATACAACTACTTTTATAATAATAATATATTCTGAATAGTAGCATTATCAACCTAGTAAGTATGCAAGCATCAGGCCAAATAATAAGCAGTAAGAGCATGTACAGTGAGTATGAATTTGAAACACCAATAGCTCACATCAACAGTTCAAGCTACCAGCCTATCTCAAGTATTATCTGAATCTGAGATACAGAGAGGCTTATTTGAGAGAGCTCTATAAAAGTAGCCTAATAGGCTAGATCATAGGTTTATACTATCCGCTGTACAACTGAAGATCCTGCTGTCAACAATAAAAGCTATTGCAGAAGTCTTAATACTTGAAGCTAGAAAGCCAAAGAAGATTTGCTTGAATTATACTTGGCATTACTAAGTGTATCTATTCCTCAAGTTATAAGTCTGACAAGGGAAAGAAGTACTAGCAGGTCCTGATCTCTTTAGTGGTATCATGCCTGAATTAGAGACTTGCAATAGTCTAGTTAAAAGAGTCACAGCTAGCAGTGGGCGGAGTGATAGAGTATCTCTGAGAATTATGTCACAAGAGGTAATATAGGTAAAGAGATGATTCATTGGAGGATCCAAGCAAGGAAATCATCAAAAGATTGTAAGTATACTAGAGGATGCTGAGAATATACTTGAAGTTTGCAGATATATTAGCTTTGTAGAAGAGAGTAAGTTCAATTCCTTGACTTGTTGTTTAAAGATTTAAGTAGTACCTCCTTGCTAAAGTATATTTCAATACTAAAACTAGGGCGAGAATTAACTGCTGGAGATTTGGCATAAGTGATTACACAATATTGGTATAGAAGCAATGATGGGATTAGCAATAGATTAATTACCAATATTGTACAAGAGGTAGATAAAGCAGTATTATTCCCAACTGCCTGATCATGGCTATGCAAGCTTGAATTTAAGTGGAAAGAGTGTGGAAAGGCAGTATACAATCATAGTTACAAGAGAGCTGATATCAAGACATATTAAAACAATATTTTTCTCTCCCTTCTTGAGTTATATGAGGATTGTTTAATTACTTGGGAGGAAAATATCAAAGTTCAGCCAAATTGGCAACCAGAATCAGGAGAAAAACAGCCTCTCATATTAATTACTTAAGATGAATCTACTTTCAAGGTAAATAATAGGGTATACTATCTTTGAGTTCACCAAGAGTGCCAATCACTTCTCAACAAAAACTATAGAAAGGAAGTCCATGTCTCGGACTTCTAAACTCCAATTGGATGACTAGGTAATAGTGAAGCTTGTATAATTTTGTCTTGTAGAGGAGATATATGGTGGACAGGGGAATGCTTACTAGAACAAGTTACATCAGGGAAAATCTGGGCTCACACCCTGAATGCCCACTGCATCTGGTACACATGGTGCACAGAACATAAATCACCACTCAGGATGTAACATTGGATCTTAGTAGCCTCAGGGTACAACAGGATTGACACAGAATTCTCAGGGTGCAACCAGGTATAATGCTACATTGTCAGAATGTAAATAGGACATGTCATCAAATCTGAGGCTTGTTGGAGTACAAATAGAATCTATACCAAATTCTGTGAAATTACCAGTTCTCGAAGAAGCCCACATTTCCCACTTTGTAACCTAGATCACAATTGAATTTATGAAGTAGTAATAGATAGTATAATTTATTAAAACACAATATACATAGTAATAGCCTCATTAAACTTCCTCTACTAGTAATACAACCTTACCAGCAAAGACCACTTTCATAATAGGTGGTAACTCTACCAATATTGATCATAAGTAGACATTCTTTTAGCCATTAGAAAGCTGGCATCGAGTAGATCTATGCTGCAAAGTATGGAGGGCTGCAGCCAAAGGGTGTCTGAGGAATCTGGCGTCAAAATTAGTACATAGTCAGAACCTCAACAAAAAGACCACTTTTATAACAAGCTGTAACTCCACAAATATCGATCATGAGTAGTTGTTCCTTAGTCCGTTGGAGAGCTGGTGTCTAGTAGACCTATGTTGAAAAGCATGGAGTACTACAGCTAAAGGATGGCAGAGGAATCTGGTGTCAAAGTTAGTACATTGCAAGGAGACTAAAAAGCCAGCCAATGTCACATCAAGTGAATTTGCATGCCTTACAGAATTCAATAAGAGAATGGAAATACCAGTTAGTATTAGTAGGATCTATATGCATAGGGTACTTGTGTGATGGATAGGTGTTTAGAAGCACGTTGTGGAGTTACTATGTACCAGTATCAGTGGAGTTATAGTGATATCACAACAAAGTACTAGTACTGCAACTGCCACTGGCACTACCAGTAGGCCATAGCTATCACTTAGATTCAGAGTTGAATAGAAGTCCCTTTTCACTTTTCCATTTATGAAGAGCTGAAAATAGAATCAGCTCAGATGGGCAATTGAAATCAGGGACATGTGGCTTGCCTCAAAGAGACCTGATTTGGTTCTTGGCAAGAATCTCCAAATAATAGATTCAGATACATCAGGTGTGGGCCAGGCTTGGGTGTGATGCAATGTCGACTCTGGATCTACCAGAATGTAGGGAAGCAACTCTAGTTCACCCTGGTGTGAGCGGGTATTGCATCCGATATCACTGTTACACATAAGATGAACTGGCATAGCGTAATAGGCATATCACGTGATCATTGGCAGAAGGTCACGTGTTCGATCCCAGGGTCCGCCGAAGTATATGGAGAATAAGTTAATTTCTACCAATACGACAGCGGCACAAAACCCTCATTTACGCCACCACCGAAGATTGCCGACCGAGGGGTTTTCGCTAAATCCTCAAGAGAGGACTCTCGGCTATCCTGACAAGGTTGAACGAACTAAATCGGTCAGTTGGTTGTGGAGATAAACGCATGCAAAGATCCCTCAGCTGCACCAACAGATGGATGCCAATCCGGGGGAGGTCGGCTACTCCGATAGGAGTCCCCGGCTGCCATGAGGGCAGTAAGACCGAATTTCAAGTCCATTGGTGGAGGAATGCGGAGGAAAATCCTGATGAGGGAACGATACCCAAAAGACGATCGTTCACCCACGCCCCAAAGGCATGATAAGGTAGAGTCAGATGAGGGCCTACCACGTGAAGAGATCAACCCTGAGCGCAACGAGGCCTAACCGCCATTGGCATGATAAGATAGGAACATGCTTCCTACGGGTTGATGCCAATGGATGGGAAATCCACCTGCATTGATAAGTCTGTCGCCAGAGCTGATCACTCCATATGCGGAGAAAGGACCAGTAACCGCTTGCCACGGTGAAGGGGTCAAGTGACTATGATTAGCACTGGTGTAGCAAGGAGAGGGGTAGGACACCCTCCTGGCTGCCCGAGGAAATCAGAGTCAAGCGGGGTAAAGGTTTTCAGGATCTATGAAGTTCGCACGGTGGAAAAGTGGGAGGAATAGATAGGCCACGGACACCCAGACACGGAATATAAATATCGAGGTGCCTTCCACGCTTTACAGATCATCAGTGACGGAGAAGAGATCTTATCAATATATTCATTCTACGATAGAAACCTACATTTCCTCTTGACATCATAAGTGAGCCTTCCTAGAAATCACTTCGTCACCTATCGGGCCTTAGTCCAGACTTGCTTGTCCTTAGAGTCGGCTACCACCTAACAATCACAAGGTACTGGATGCAAGAGATGCAGTATAAGGTCTCCCTGATGTACAAGGGCATTGCAACTGATGTCAGAATGCACAGGATATAGGGGGCACAGACTTAATGTCACGTACATCAGGACACAATACTAGTGCACTAGACATACCAGTTTCTTTTTTTTGCTGATGTACTGAAAAGGCAATTCCTGCCTTTAAGGCTCAATTTCCAAACTGTCAGGCCCTTTTTTCCTTTAACAACTCTAAAAACTATCTCAAGTATGCTGATAATTCTTTGAGAGCAAGTAAAACAAACTTGGAACCTTATGGACTCAATAAAATGCTTATAAAAGATACTTGAGTTACTGATGAGTATAACTCAAATGGTGGTTATATGCAGTATATGAAACTTTCAAGTAGAATACCAAAAGGTGTAAAGTTAGTTCTGATTGAATGAGGACTATGGCCCTATAATAGGTCAAACTTTCATACTCAGTATTTAATACCTACCAGTAATTCTAAGCACACAAAATAGAATCTGCAATGTGTTCAGACCAGAGTCCTAATTGTAACCGGGACAGGTACTACATTGTTTTATGTTTGGTTTCACAGTATCGTTTGATACTTGTATTGTTTCATGTGCTATCGGTTGATGCACATATTGTTTTATGTTTGGTTTCACAGTATCGTTGATACTTGTACTGTTTCGTGTGCTATCAGTTGATACACACATTGTTTTATGTTTGGTTTCACAGTATCGTTTGATACTTGTATTGTTTCGTGTGCTATCGGTTGATACACACATTGTTTTACAATATCGCTCATACTGGAGATAAGCGATAGGCTGTATTTAAAGACCGCTGATTTCCATGATGGAAACGGCAGACTTCGACAGACAGTATTCTTAATATACTTGGTTGAACGGTTACTTCTTTGATCTCCTATTACACCCCGTTCAAAGCCTCCTTTGGCAAGCAGCGCTCGCTTCTTGTTGATCAAGAAGCCATCTGCTCCTATCGTACCGCTACGTGACTAGGACCTGGCCCAAACACGTTACACTAATCACATAGTATTACGATAAGAGCAGAAAGCCATTTGGTCAATGAGAGGCGAGTGCTGCTTACTAAAAGAGGCTTCAAGAGAGTGTAGTAGAGAATCCAAGAAGTAACTATTCAACCAAGTATATTAGAAATACTGTCAGTTGAAGTCTACTGTTTCTATTATGAAAGTTAGTGGTTTTTAAATACAACTTATTCCTTATAACCAGTATGAGTGATTTCATAAAACCTTATATATATCAAGTGATAGCATATAAAACAAAACAAGTATCAAGCGATACTTGTGAAATCAGACATAATATATTGTTTGTATCAAATGATAGTATACAAAATAATACAAGTATCAACTGATACTATAAAACCAAACATATAACATAAAACATAACCTAGTATTCGTACCAATTACAGAATCCTTTATACCTATGAGGTAGAACCTATAGCAATTGTGTATTATTAGTAGTACAACCAGATTTTAAAACTCAAAAGTTAGAGCTTCAGGAGGCAATCAAAAAGGCAAGACATAAGGTAGTATTCTATCCTACCTTTTATTGTGAAATCAACTTTATTGAATACTTCCGGGAAGCTGCTAAGCATTATACATGACAACATTTTGAGTACAAGTTTGACTCAGTACAGTACTTAATACAAGAGGCTCTAGTGACTATTCCACTAAGCCTTATCTGGAAATACTAGGCAAGAAAATATAGATTATAAAAGCTTACTACAACCATGTTGTATATGTATCAAAAGAATATGAAAATCTAGTTCATAAAAAGTACATGTCCCACTCGAGGATTACCACTAGAGATTTAGAGAAGGATTTAGAATAAATACTGTTTAGAATGTTCTAATAAAAATCCTCTCTTTAGAAATTAATGTGTTATTAATTAAATAAAGTTGTTATAAATGAAAGTTAAAATTTTACAGAACAGAGCAGGTTTAGAGTATAAGGCTAATTATATACAGGGTTAAGTATTATGTGTTATATCAAGTAAAGTATACATTTTAAGTATATACTACCATATATAGAGCTATTACTATAGCCATAGAGTTTCCTATATATAAGGCAATACAAAGGACAAGTGATCCTCATGAAAACAATTATCTACCAACACTCTACCCTCCACCCATTTGTTTTCCTATCACTATCTTGTTTTGCAATTATAAATCATAGTAGTTTTTGGTACAAACAATCAACTCAATAAAGTAAGGCATTGCTTTCCTGTAATTTCAGACTAATTTGCACTTACAAGTTAATATAGCAGACTAGTAATTGTTACTCAAGACTCTAGATAGCTTCAAGAATCTACTACTCAGTATTGAGAGTTTAGTTTAAGTTGAGTTTAGAGAGTGCTATATGTCTTCTCACAATACCAGTATTCATAAAAACAGTGACAATAAAATATCATTTTACTATTGTATCTGAGTATTATAAGAAACAACTTTCCTGGAAAAAAATCATACTATAAAATCTAATATCAAGGTACAGCCTAAGCCTTCAACCAACCAATCTCTCCTATATTGAATATGCTAACAGGAAGCACTATGAATCCCCTAGAAAATTTTGGAGCTCCATACTCTAAGAAATTGAAAGGATCTAGCATCTGAGCCTGTTATCTTCTACATCCTCCAACTACATACCCCCTAACATAATTCTTATAAGAATGAGACCAACTATAGTTCACAAGCCTCCATCATGGCCATAGTCTCCTGGGGCTAACCGCCTCGTCCTCTTACTCTTCCTTGTATCGTACCTCAAGTGTTATGCTTACTAATAACAAGAAGAGAGTATTTTCAGATATGTCTCTAGAGGTATTGTAGACTTTTATCATAATTTATTTTTCACTAAATAGTACACAAGAGAGGGCTAGTGAAGCATTTCCCAGGCTGGGGGTGCTCGGAAGGGTATGAGGGTTTTACGAATGCGGCTGTATATCATATCATATATTGTGTAAATCTGTATATATCTTACAAGTATCATAGGAAAAACAAAAAAAAACAAAAAAAATGAAGACTGTTGGATTATCTTATCACAGTAACCCTAGTCTAAGAGCACAAGTTTCCGCCACCCTCCTTCGCCTGATTAGAGCGGACGCCCGATCAGACCTCTAAAGGGGTTTACCTGGGTTGAAAATTCTTAAACCCAGCTTACAGGGGGGCCGACCCCCAACCCAGCCCAGCCAACAAAGAACAAGAGACCCTAGTTCCCACCCAGGAAGATTCCAAATTTTCGGTCATAAGAAATACCGGTAGCAATCCCTGCATCCACTAAGGGTATTCGTACTCGTCCCAGGCAAGAAGTATTCGAAAACAAGGCTAGAACAGGGATTCGCAAAATATATGACAAAAGTCCGTGCGTGTCTGAGCGCGCATACAAAATCCCAACTCGTATTTTCGGATACTTCTTGCCTGGGACGAGTAACTTGATGTCCACGCCTTTGCTCACGGGGTGATTGGGTTCTCCGCCTTTATCCACGAGCTACGTGCTCAATTTTCGTTCCTCCTGGGAAACCTCGATCGGAACACGGTCCCATTTAGTCGCCTTGGTTGGTCGCGGTTATCGCGGTAAAGGGCGTAATTTCCGGATGGCACGTTGAGTGGCATCGAACTTTTCGGTAGATTGCAATTGTAGGAAGGCTCGAAGGGGTGTTCTATTACCCCCGGAGCAGCTCTGACCATATTTCCCCAACCGCTGATCAAGACTGGTACCGGTATTCAGGTTCTCCATTCCAGGATTGATTCCCGGTCACAACCTGTGCCCCCTGGCCTCTGCATTTCCAGGCCCGACCCGGATCAGCCCTACCCGAGCTCACCCTGGTCTGGCCCAAAAACAGGCCTCACCGGCAAGGATGGGAGCATTGCACGAAAAAGGCTAGAGTGGGTTAGCAGCTTCCGGTGAGTGAACTCCTGCCCTTGAGAGCTTGGGGGGGGGGCCTTGCAGGCCACTTACTACCGACAATAATAATAAACCTCGGCCTAAGCATGTGGCTCCCCATCCAATGGGATGCTTAACTTCTCTTGCGAGCTCACTAAGGAACCGTTTTTCCATATGTTAGTCTTCATATATTGTCACTCGGAGCGAAGAGTTCGGACTCATTAAGTTGGTCAGGGGCAAAACTGGCAATCCAACATCCTGCCCGTGTTCACTTTGGCAGGGGCCGTACCGGTATTGCGATTAGCGAGAAAGCCGACCTTCGCTCGACAACGCCCTATCCTGCAGCCCGGCTTGTTGTCAAATTCCGAGCCAAATACCAGATTTTTGTGGTCCCAAACATTTTGGATGGCCCAAGGGGCTGCAGCTGCCCTCTGCTAATCAAAAATATGGGGGTGGGAGGGAGGGAAAGGTGGTTATGAATCCCCACCCATGCCTTCTGGCAAGGCTCTTTCCGGACGTTAGCTGGAGCTCCGGGATGGTCTTCGGTTCCAGGAGCTAAGCTTTCCCGTCCATCATGTCTGACGTCGCAAGAAGTCCTAGGCGCTGCAGTACCGGCAGGTTGACCCGGACAAAGTAATGTCACCCGATGTGTAGGTGGCGCAGGAAGATGTTGGGGCCATTATGGGCACATGGTGGTGGACATACGGTACAAGCGTGGACACATCACCAGTGATTGCCACTGGGATGTAAATTGTCATGTTGTATTGAAAATAAGACTTCCTCTGAGACATTTCCTTTCTTTTTGGATTGACACGGTGAGTCTTCTGGAACCTTCCCGATTTGAACTGGTTCCAACACCGTGAGCTACCGTATACTCGGGAGGTGCGTTAAGTCGGGGCATCTATTTGCGGTAACTAGGGTTAGAATGCAGATGCAAGTAAATGTGTTTTGAGCGGGTTTTTTGTATGTGGGAAAAAAGTCTGGCGACACCCAGAATAGGCAATAAACTCAGACATTTGTGGTACGATATGATATGCCGCCAGGCTTACCCTTGTGCCCTACCGTAGTACTCGTAGTGTTGAAGCGTTTTTTCAAGAAACAATTGCTATTGCATACCAGACGGATCCGAGCAGGAGGGCCAAACTTTGGCGGTATGCAATAGCAGTCCTTTTTTTAAAAAACGCCCCCACATTAAGGGTGGTCGAGGTCTCATATATGCGTTAATACGTCAATTCATTCTTAGGTAATCTGTGCTTTGTAGCCTATGGGTAATCGGAACCGAAGCCTCTGAGATTGTTGGTCCACTTGCCTCAGGGTTTTCTGTCGGAAGGCGTATTTTCAGCGCCCACCCGAACCCAACAGCAGCACGGGTCCAGTGAATCTGACTATGGTACCTCACTGGATTAAATTTTTAATAATATTATGTTAGTTGCTTCCTTTCTCAGAGCATTCACCACAGTGGCAGAGACGTCAATACTATCATAGGTGATCACTCGAACGCCCTACAGCCGCCCTCTCTCATCACAGCTGGGTCCCCCGGTGAGATTGGCTTCAATCAGGACTTGGCCAGCCTACCCGGACATAAGTCTGGGCCGTTGGTATTTCCGGGAAATTGTTCTCTCCCGCTGAGTTATACGGACATCTGACCGGACGCGGGGATCAGACGCAGACTCGGGAATACACCTTATAACCCGTTCACCTCCCAGACCATTTCATGCCGTTCAAGAAGTGTCACGGGTATGTGGGCTGTGCCGGTTGGCGGTCGGTCTTACCCTCTATCCGGGATGCATGCTTTGTTTCACTTATCCTTATCATATCACAATGTTGTAATGAGCTCCGTCAAGCAACTTTTGTAATACGGTAAGTCTTTCCAACGTTCAGGGCTAGGGTTCTATGCATCGCACAGACTCCCGGTACCTGGGTCTCTCCACCACTGTATGATACCAGGGGCGACCGCGGTCGCTCCAACACTCTAAATTTCATGTTGCAGCCACAAATTGCTTCTGGTATTTAAAGACTCAGGTGCTGCCGCCAGAGGGGCGGTGTCGTGCTCAAGCCAAAAATTAACAAAGTTTCAAAACATTCCACGGCTTTGGGCCTCCTCTAAAATCACATGTAGCTTGCATCCCGTTAGCAAGCACTTTGCAGTGTTCCAGAAGTGTGATGTGTTTCTGCACCGATCCCAAAAGAATGCTTACGTGAGACTTGATCGATTGGAAGGAAATCACATGTCAGGAGTGGAGCGGATAGGGTGGCCTGTCGGAGGGGTTTTCCATAGATCGGGCGTTGCGAGATTTCCCCTCCAAGTGGCGTTGTTAGACCGGCGAAGCCCATAATTGCCCTGGGGATAAGTGAGGGATATGAGTTCTCAGGAAGCTTTGCTAAGGTTGTTCTGTTGAGGATCATACGACTAATTTCGTACAATGAGCAGACGAGTGACCGTATGTGACCAATCAGTTGGTTCACCGAGGAGGTGGTCGGGCTATCTCCTTACTTGCAGATGATGGGGCGATTGCTGTGTTTTTGCCCCCCTGTCTCAGTTGGCTTGCTTGTGTAGAGTTTGAGTGTGGGGGAAACCTCCTTGTTGACAGCGATGCTAGTGTTGTTCCATGGTTGTGGACAGCTTGTTTGACTGGGCTGGAGGATAAGGATAGACCGCGTCCGTCCCGTGCTTTTACCCCGGCTTCGTCGCTCGAAAGAAGTGATCTCTAATGAGAACGCTAGGTTCCCTGTTTAATCGTGTTTAAGGTGAGATAGACCGGCTGTTAGGGGATTAGAGAAATGTAATTGGCGGACTGAGGTTATGACACCTCAGTATTGTGAATATGCTATCGTCCGTTTGACGGCTTTATAATCTTCGCAGGCAGCAGGCCCAGGGCTGGGAGATATCAAGGACCAATCCATGCCAGCTATCATAGCATGACACACAGCTACCAAACAAGGGCCCCACGACCGATATCCACGCCCGGTTTCTGGCTTCATACTAACTGCTTCGTGATCTTCACCAGTCCTCACAACGCACATTTATACGCATCGAGGTTCCGGATGGGCCTGTGGCAATAGGGGTCCAACGTCCCACAAGGTGATATGGCCCTGAGCCAATGCGGAGGGGAGTTCCACCCCCCACCCCGGCCCTCGTCGGTATTATCCACTAGCAGGTTGTTCCAATCAAGGGGTTTCTATCTGGGTTTCGAGTTGGAAGTCACGGGTCAATCTGGCACCAGTAGTTCTCTCCGAGTGATGTCAAGTGACTAGCTCTACTCATAAAGAAAGATGTGAGGGACTCTTCTGAGAAAGTAGTTTTGTATAATTGTCTGTGATGATGCTAGAATTGCTGGTCTAAGAAAACATTTAGCAGAAGACAGTTGTTTTGAAGGGGATGACAGGAATCTCACTCGTGTGTTGCCTCTGTTGTCTGTGCCGTCAATGATTAAAAAAAAAAAAAAGACAGTCAGATTAGGAACTGAACGGCATTTATGTTGACAACTCATCTACCATCTCGGTGTTTCCACAAATCCTTGATATCATACCACTATCGAAATTGACGGCCGGGATCTTTTCAACTTCCTGCAACATGTTCGGCAGCTCAGAAGATATGATCCAAACCTGGGTTGCTCTAGGATACCGTGGTGTTTGTTCGAGCTTGGTTCGCGTTTCTCGGCCTCGCGCAGATCCATCGTATCATACAATCATTTGGACTAATTAAACCCGGAGGAATGGGCATCATGGCGGGAGCTGGTGGGGTTACAGGAACTGCCCTAATATGATAGGTCAACAGTAGTAGTACGGCACTGTACCGTAAGAACTCGAATAATTGAACCTCGCGCTAAGACGTTCGGAATTCCCTCTCTTGGATAGGGGGCTGAAAACACCGCGAAAACTGATCCCCCGGCCCCAGCTTAAGACAAAAAAAGAGAAAAAAATGCCGCACCTTACCAGTAAGGCAAGTCCAACGTCCTAGGTCCAGGTTCAGTTTTTCGAGTTCTTACGGTATCATACTCGGCCCGGAGCGAAAGGTGCCCAGGAGCAGGATCTGCAAAATATAATATTGTGGCAAAGGATTCCTTACGCATCTAAGTGTCTGTTCGGACTCACAACTCAAATTTCTGGATACCTCTTGCCTGGGACGAGTATGCGTGGAGCAGGGGAGGGCTGTATTAACGGGAGTTTGCTCGTAATTGTTTGGTGACAAATGACGGGAAAACACATAAGTGTGAATTAGGTAGAGTGCTATGTTGAAAGTAGAAAGGAGGCGATGCAAGAAATGACCGGGGACCTGCTAGAGGAACTGGTGAGAATTTAAACTCTCTATCTTAGTGGGGATGGGCAATAAAAGCTAGCCCTAGATGGAGTAATCATGGGATAGATGACACCCTGGGATCTTGAATCGGGTTGAGTCTCACCTGCAAGCTCCAATGTTTAAACCTATTAGGCATACAAGCCAAGCTACCTCCAGTCTAAGAGCGAACTTGAATCTAGGGCCTGGATGGTCTTGGTCCGGTAAGTGCCAGACACTAGGCAGATAGACTCAAAACTGAAATTTTAACCCAAAGCAAACTGTGGGTATTAGAGAGTTTGCGCCCGCGGACCTAGGTGGCAGTTACCACAAAAAGGACCTAGATGCTGGAAAGAGTTTGCGAATAGGAACCAGGTGAATTAGTGGCCGGGTTACAACAGCTGAGTGCAATGTGAGGTGTTGATAGACAGAGCAGAGAATGTAGAATCAATATTATTACATGACTATCGTATTTTTCATATCATTTATTTCTCTCGGAGTTGCTTTGCACTTAGCTCTCCTTGGTATCCATAGAAATATGTTGGTGTTGTATACTTTTGACGTTGTTACCTAGAAACTTACTCTAGGTCTTTAAAGTTGACTTTTGGGCCTCAACCAGGTGCATTTGGGCACCCAGGTCTCCAAGCCTTTTAGCATAACATATATTAATGAAATTTACCGCCACCTAGGTCTGCGGGCGCAAACTCTCTATTGTGCCAAATCCTCAGAACTTGATGGACAATGGGAATATAGGGGGATAATGAGAGGAATGGAGGATTGCGGGGAGAGAACTTAAATGCTATGATAGCATAGAATTTCAGGTGATGGAATCGGGTGTCATGTCGTTGGAGTCGCCCCTTTGTAAGGGCTGAGATCTCATTTTTAGATCTCTCAGAGAGGCTAAACAGCTCGGCCCTTGCGGCGTTTTAGCTCCTTTCCCGATAGAATTTTAGACTACCCAGCAAACGGATGGGTTTCCTGGAGCTCTACCGTAGTGGGCATCTACACTGCGCGACTTCGGGGCACCGTGGACCAACCTTCAATTTTGTCTTTTACTATGATATCTTACTACTCGTGCCAAGGTTGTGGCTGAAAAGCCACAACCTGGGCACGAGTATTGTATCATATATGTAGGGCATATGAGCCAGCTACGATATGGTATGATACCTTACGGTGTCACCTCAAAGAGCTACAGGTTACCGGCAAGAAGAACCTGAACACATTGGGGCGCTGTCTGACTACCGGAAGGTAGTTATGCTTATATAGGCGAAGACATCCCGAGTAGTTTGAATAAAAAGTTTTTTAAAAAAATAAAAAAAAAAAGAACCTAAACACAAGGATTAAAATTTTGTATGGCAAATTGTCTGTGCGTATCTGAGCACCCATACTAAATTCAGACACAAATGTTCAGGTTCTACTTGCCGGTAACTTGTAGTCCCCTATTTCTTGGTTATCGCATTCTTGATTCTACCCTCTGACCTTCTTATATACACCCTAACTGTTCCTCAACTGCAAACAAAAAAAAAAAAACAGAAATCCTCATTGAACATCATCAGGGCAAGCACAAACAGCGAAACACAAACACACACTCACAATGACTACTGAGAATAAACAAACACCTTCCATTGCTCCCTCGGCTCTGGAGACGGCTGAACATAATCCCACAGCCCCTCCTTCAGTTTTGACCAATGAAAAGACCTACGACCAAAACGATCCCCTCATGGTAAGTCGCATTCTATTGTGAAACAAAAAACAATCTCAATACTAAGTGTCTGCTACACAGTGGCCATGGGGGAAAAAACACCTAGTTCTCGCTGCAATTTGTTATATGACCTTTATGACAGATTTTCTGGCTGCATACGGAGTTCCAATGATCATTCCGCAGGCGAAAGAATGGAAACTTACGCCTGCCGATTCCACCCGTTCCTTGTCTGGCAATACCTTTGTGAGTTTGGGTGCCCGAGAAAGCAGTACCTTCAAGTCTATTCGGTATTGTATTATTAACAATTTTTTTCCTTCAACCATAGACACAAGGTTTTGGAAGTTTGGTGGCTGTACCATTTGCTGGGCGTTTTGGAACGTAAGTTCTTGAGTCCATTCATTTCGGCTCCATCTTCCCGCTTCTCTAGTTATGTATAGCGATTAATACCTGAATGGTAGTTTACCTGTGATGTTCTGGAGCACTTTTATGACCTTCTTCATGACTATTGCCTGCGCCCTGTGCCCGGACGATTGGATTGGGTTTGTAGCGATCAGAGTTGTACAGGGGTTTTTCGCAACGGCTGCACAGGTGCTCGGAATGACAGTCATCCAGGATATGTGAGTTTCGTTTGGTGATACATCCGCGCCTGCACTTGCGGGAATAATAATAATGATATCTGACCAATTATATCAAACTGATTAGATTTTTTTTCGAAGAGCATGTGAGGAAGTTGGGCATTTGGGGGTGGTCAATTTTGATTGGTTAGAAAAAATTGCTCCCTATTCCAATAGAAATTTTTTATTAGCGCAACTGCTTCTGTTCCGTGGTTCCAGCGATGACGCTAATATAGCCGTACTTAGGCCCGTACTTCGGTCCGTTCCTAGCTTCATTCATCATATCTACACAAAAGTGGCGTACGGCCTTCTGGATTGTCTCTGCCTTCGTTGGGCTCGGCCTGATCCTCATCGTGTTTTTCATGGATGAGACTTCCTTCGATCGTATCAATCACAGGAACAACCCACCAAAGCCTGAAACATACTGGAAGTACAAAGTACAAACATTGTCGGGCGTGTACGGATATCGTGCTCAGGGAAAGCCCACCCTTCTGCAAGGATGCCTTGATGTTTGGAAAGTTTTTAGTAAACCCCAATTCTACACTCTTTGTTAGCTTCCCAAGATCCCGTCTTTCTTTTGTTATAGCATGCTAATCCAGCAGTCTTTTATCACGGTGTGACGTACATGTGGTCTGTCGGTATCAACGGAAGTCTGGTCCTTTTCCTCGTACCTCCTCCACCTAAAGGCTACGGTTTCAACAGTGTTAGCATTGGACTTATATATCTCGCCCCCATGATCGGTGTAATCCTGGGAGAGCTCTGGGGACATTTCGTCAATGATTTCATTCAAGCCCGCTCTATCCGCAAAAACAAAGGCTTGTTCGAACCCGAATCACGTCTCTGGGCAATACATTTCTCCACGGGTTTCACTGCAGTTGGTCTTGGACTTCTCGGAATAGGGCTGCAAAATCTGTGGTCTTGGGGGGTTATCGCGCTTTTGTGGGGAGCATATATCTGGTCTTTGATGATCAGCACGGTAGCAACATCCGGTAAGCGATTCCTGAGGTTATGATACGATTGATTTCTGATGGTACGTAATCCTAGCGTACGTACTCGATTGCTTCCCAGGAAGTTCCGCTGCCGCATCAGCCCTCCTCAACTTCACCCGTGTTCTTCATGGCTTCCTTGTGCCATTTTTCCAGAACAAATGGGCAAATGCCGTAGGTGCGAACTGGTCTTTTGGCACTCAGGCAATTGTCTGTGTTCTTGCGTTTGGGGTTATTCCCCTTGTGCAAAGGTATGGCAAACGCTGGAGGGAAAAGACCTCCCTAAGCCCAGATTCTATCGTAGTTGCCAAAGTTTAAGGGCAGCCATGAGGGGTGGCAACTAGGAGCCTTTTGTCAGTAGCAGGTTCAATAATATTTTGATTTCTCTCACCCTTGTGACGTAGTTTTAAACCACCGGCACCCGACCTCTACTTTATCTCTCCCTTCTGCGCAAGTGCTCTATGACCCGATTAGGCCCTCTGCCCTCTTTATTGACAATAGTGCCAAGCTTCCCTACATTTGATATCATTAATACCAGTTAATGGTATTAGTGGTAAACCGGTACCCCAAGAGTCTATTCCATCCACCGTTCTGCAGGAAAATGTCAGTCACGTCAAGAGTTTGAAAATACCACGCCAGAAACTCATTAACTTTCCCTAATCTACCGGGCCCTCTATAGCTGAAAAGCCCGCTTTGATAGCCTAGACATTTTTGGTTTCCTAGATCTGTCTAACCGAAGTCTACCCTCCAGCACCGCGATTCTAATATCGCCTAACTTAATCCAAACAGCATCAGAAAAAAAGCAAGTATGGCCCAGCTCGATACCGTAGATAATTTTTCTATCCAGTGACCAGCGAGGATCCTCATGCGGAATCAACCTTTCTCCCGGGTCCGTCGGTCCTCCTCTGAAGGGGACACCCGGTCAGGATATACTCGCAACCGAACGACATTCGTGAACGTGACTACTGTTACATGCCGCCAGAATTCAGTTTTTTTGCTTTGATATTAGTGTCATGTAATAGTGGTCGTGTTCATAAAGGTCGCCCAGTTACGAGTACTGCTTCAAACGGGGCTGGATGGTTCCGTAGATCCTGCAAGACGGTAACTTAGAGTCCGAACGATCCTAGGGCGTGCACGAGTGCACACTATGTAAAAACTGCACACTGCACACTACCACATTGTAAACATGGCTGATCGAACTCCGAGATAGCTCCGAACGGCAGAGTGGGAGCGGGATGGTGGAGCAGAGACGTGGAGTAACCTAGCCTCAAGAGTGATCTCTCATGAGTCAGAACCACCTATATAGCATTTATAAAACTTGGGTCACATCAGACAACAACCATTCTCTTACCGATCCTATGCATCATCGGTGGCACGTATGAAGGGGTACTCGAGTATTGGGGGACGTCCTGCATCTATGGCTGTTTGTCGAGGTTGGCCGGATGAGTGAGGTCTGCGAGATGAAGTAAAATAAGACATGCATGGAACAAGAGATACAAGCGAGACGGAACTGAAACAGAGCCACAGAAAAGGAGTGCGCTAAAATCTGATCGAAAGGCCAACAGATTAAGGTAGATTTGTCCGTGGCCCAAGGGGCCTAATTATGATCGAGGATTTTAATCCCTTGGCGGTTGCAGAGAAGACGGAATGCTAGTGGGTATCGCTGCCAAAGAGCCAGAGGAGCTAGGCACTTGCACGGGGGAACCAGTCTACACGCCAGCTCTCGGGGAACAGAATATGGCGCAGGCAATAACGTAATCTAATCCGTAGACACTCCACTAATTCCATGGCGGTAGGGTATTGCAACTCTAGAGTTAATACCAAACTGTCCGTGGCCAGTCGGTTTTAAAGACACTACTTTGACACGAAAGCTCAACTATATGCAGCCGCTTGACAGAGATTCCCCTTGCTCTTCTGGGCCGGATATCTTACTCCGATGCTGCCATGGCGGAGCTCTTGACGGGAGACTCCTGGGGACGGTTAGGGCGCTGACAATCACTCCCTACCTGTAGCACATTCTGATCCTCGCAGGCTTGCACTGATTCTCGGCTGGGCACACCTTTTCCCTTGATCCCTTCAGGCTGTGCCCTCGATCCGCGCCCCTCACATTCCCAGACACTTCTCTTTCGTTAGACCTTCTCTTGGCAGTCACTCGAAGTACGGATCGTGTAACTTATCATATAGTACCCCCCAGTATTTTCAGTAAGGACACCGAAGGAAAGTGCAAGACAAGGTGGCAACGGATCAGCAGAACAGACCCAGTCGAGTGACATATTATGCATTAAGTTAGTGCTCGGGATGGGAGGGGAGGGGGCGCATGGGCCAGCGGAGTCCGTGGTCGAGAGATAGCATTCAGCAGCCAGACTCGATTGTCCGATCACCGGAAGATAAACCATAAGAGATAGGTATCAAAGTCTAAGACCAAAAATGCCTAACGCCGGGGAAGATCACAACATAGTCCACCCCATGGAACCCCTACTGGATGGTTGAATAACTAGCATTAGTCTGTGCCACGATGTGGGTGAGCGGTTTTTCCTGTCAAAGCTCCAATAGAAGTCGTCTATCCATCCCCCCATTTTTCCCATTAACCGTAACATGTTTCCCTCTTTTGGTGGGGGGAGATCTTAGGGGCGAAGCATAATTCAGACCCTAGAATCCCACAAATGGCGGGGAAAGACCAACTGTATTGAATCCCGATTGTCTCCGCCCCTTACGCTGCATAATGCGGATTACTCGCGAAGGGCATAATGGTACGAGTACGCCTTACTCGATGCACATAATAAAATATCCTCTGGCCCGATTCGGGGCTCAAGAACATGACTGCACGCTACACTCCGACGACCTAGATACTCAAACAATTGTCAGTGGTGCTACAGAGTAATGGAGAGTGGGGAGAGCACCTCTGTCGAGCCCACAAAAAAAATGCTGCAGAACATAGCGTGAGTGCAGGATACGAGGAAATAACATAAGCACTTGTTGTATCATCGAAATTGAGCCCGCAACGCTTGAGAGTTAATTGGCTTTCCTATGAATGTAACTTATTGAGTTTTTATTTTTCATTTTTCTATCCCCACCACCTCATGTAGGCTCACCCCATTCGTCCACAAGCGATTTGACAGTTGTCAATAGCCCGAGGAAGGCCTGGACTCTGATATCGCTCCCGCACGAACGCTTCGGCAGGGCTCCTGAGTATTTAGTTCGGGGACTCTCACGGCAAGGCGCCATTCCACCAGACCAGTTCTCCCCTCCCCTTCTACGCTGCTACACTATCACAACATTTCTCCTTGATACATACCACCAATACGCTACCAAACCCCCTTCTCCCCTCCCTGCTACGCCATTAGCACAAGTTCCCCCCCTCCATACCGCGCTGCAAGCACTATCCTTCCAAGTACCCTCGAACGAGTTCCAAATAGAAGAAAACAGTGCTTCTTTCCGGGGTCCCGCCCCCCTATAAACGAAAAAATGCCATTATCATTGCTGGATCTCCCGAATGAAATGGCACTAGGAATCGCCGACGAACTGTCACCCGGAGACATCAATTCCTTGATGCAGACTCACCCCCAATTCGCCCACCTTTTAGCCCCGGCACTTATGAAGTCAGCCTGCAGCGCGAAACATTGCAACTACGGAAAAAAGGCACTATTCAGCGCAGCAAACCGAGCGGACCACTACACAATCAAGCGGTTGGTATCCTACGGCCTCCTCGATCACGTTGGTAGGGGAGTTCTTGTCGACGCCCTACTCTATGTAGGTGAGACAGGCGTACGCACCCTGCTAGAATGCGGTATCGAGGCAAACGTGCTTAACGAGGACAACATAACACCGCTGTCCGCGGCCGCCATAGCCGGGCACACCCCAGCAATACGATTGCTCGCCGCCAGGGAGGACGTCGATATCAACGCAAAATCGCAGCACCTCATTAAGGACACGGTATTGCACCTCGCTGCAGTAGGTGGGCACTTGGATATCGTACAGTTTCTGTTGGGCCGTCCCGAGCTCATTCGAAACGTCAGGGATTTGTTAGGTTGGTCGGCACTGCACAGGGCATGTCGCAATGGCCGGTCCGAGGTTGTCCAGTGCTTGCTTGAGGATGGGGGCTTCACAGTTACCGCTCCGGATCGACGTGGAGACAGTCCGTTACACCTTGCTGCAGAGAACGGCAATGAAGAGGTGGTCACCCATCTACTGCAGGACCCCCGAACCGATGTCAACCAGCCCGGGAATTGGGGCCGGACAGCACTGCTCAGGGCTGTCATTGCCCAAAATCGTGAAACTGTACGGGCCCTGCTAAAAGACCCCCGGACAGACGTCAATACTCAGCCCGAGACCGGTTGGACTCCGCTCATTTCCGCGATCAAAGCCAAGGATTTCGAATTGGTCCGCATTTTGGTTACTCAGGGTAGAAATATCGACCTGGACATGAAGGGCAATTGCACAGCGTCACCACTACATGTCGCGACGACGTATGGACAGTCAGATACGGTGAAACTGCTCCTAGACCATGGTGCGAATCCCAACGTTGAGGACCATCACGGGGATTCACCCTTTGTGCTTGCGGTTAACGGGGGGCATGAGAAAATCGTCAGGCTCTTTCTTTCGAGGGGCTGCGTCGACCTTGAAAAATTGGATAATTCCCGCATGTCGGTCAGACTTTTCAAGGAGAGGTACATATACGGGATTGTTCGAACCTTGGACCAAATTCTTGGTGCAGCTTAACAGGGTCTACAAACAGTCCAGCAATCTATCCCAGTACAGGAGAAAAGGTAAGTTTTTTCTATGGGTTTAATACACGCGGGGTTCACGGCATAGCTATCATTGTTACTTTTCTCTGCTTTTTTCGGTCTTTCTTCCCCCTCTCTCCCCCTTTCCCCCCCACAATTCCATTATTACAACAAGTCTATATAAAATAGAGGAGAGGATTGTGGCCATTACTGCAAAGATGGAGGGGAGGAGGAGGAGGAGGAGAATTCATGGGGTGAATTATTTCTAGCCGAACATACCGGAATACTTGGATGTTAATTTTCTATGGGCGTCTTCCTCCAGAGGGCGCATACACGCGGGAGCAACCAGCAAACATTTAGGTCCCTTGTGGTGGACAATAACAGCCACAAGGGAAAGGATTACTTGTTTATTCATTTTTTTTCTTTCACTTTTTGGTTTCATTTTCACTCTTTTTTTACAATCATTTACTTTGATAATACATTTTTTCTCCTTTGCAAGAAATTTTCTTTTTAAAAAAAAAAAAAAAAAAATTCATTAGCCACGACACAATCTTTCTTTTTTTTCCTAGAGGAAAAAAAAAAACAGGAAAATGTGGGGAAGGCAAAAATACCCAACATACATACTGTGCTGCCGTTAGTTCACTCACCTACCCTATATTCCCTTCCACTATGATATGATAATATCACCAAAGATTACATACAACAAGCGCTCGCACAGTACCATAACTTACTCAACACACCAGAGGACACCATCAGCCAACACAACCCGTAAAGTGGAGCGGGGGGATGAAGGGGAACTGAGCGAATCCAATCCAATCAAATCAAGCGGTATAAAGCCCATCATTATAACCCCCCATATACCACAACTACAGCTGCAGCCACAGCTACAGCACCGGCAGGTATGATACGTACCGTAATCGAAATGAGGACCCCAAAGCGGGGGGTGTACCGTACCGCACCGTACCGTACCAGTACAGTATCAGCACAGCACAGTATTATCATATTGATAAAATAGTCGAGTGATAATTCCATGCTATGGGTAAGGGTTTTAACCCTTCCCTGCATGCAAGTGCTGCAAACGAGAACAGTATACTACATCCGACACCGGATGTCGAATTAGGCCTTTAATGATAACAATACCCTTTCCAGCATGGCGCTCTTCCATACCTTCGGTAACCGGACATCTAACCTAATTCAAACCGCAGGCTAATACCGGTACCACAGCGTAGCATCAGCTCAGGCATAGATGGTGTTATGCCGCAGCAAAAAAAAACAAAAAAAGCGAATTCCCTACCATGCTTCCCTCCCCCTCCCAAATTCGGTATTAGGTAGGTATTTAGGGGGCTGTGGGCTCTCTGATCATACCTTTGTTAGCCTGGATGAGGGCGCAATTGTATGGGTGTCAGGAGACCCCTGTTCTCATTTTTTGGAGCTCGCTTATGGTAGGTGAGAAGGCGCTGTTAATCTTGAGCCGACCTGATGGGTGGTCCTTGCGATGCCACCCGCCAATCTCGAACCGCGTGCAATTGTACTCGTCCCCGACCATAAGTACAGTACCCGAAAACAGGGAGGGTATAATACAAGGATATTTTGTATGAGCGCTCAGATACGCTCAGATGTTTTACCATATATTTCTTTAATCCCTGTTTTCGGGTACTTATGGCCGGGGACGAGTAGTGCCGGCCGATCATCTTTGGGAACCTGGCTTCTACTTGTATCAGGAGGATCTTGGGGCCTCTGCCCACGTACAATCTGTCCCACTCCCTGACCTCGATTCCAGGGGGCAGGCGAGGGCGGTCTTACAGTGGTAGAATTTGGATTAACAGGGTTGACCTCTTCCCGCCTGAGTAGTGCTTTCACCGCTTCCCCATGCATATTCCAAGCGGCATGGGAGAAGGATGTTGGGCCGTCATTGTCAGGCTTGTCGGAATTGATCTCTTCCCGCCCGAGCAGTGTTTTGACAGTTGCCCCCTCCCCATTAAGAGTCACCCATACAAGTAGCGTATAACCAGAAGAATTTTCCGCCTTGATAACAAGCGTGGTCACAAATTGCTGCTTCTCTGGAAAGCATCTTTGCTATCGTGAGCGACCAGGATCATTTCTTTATCCTGGTTGGAGAATATGCACTAAAGTGGATAGGAGTTCTGGTGCATACAGGACATGTGCATGGCTTACCCCACCTCACGATTTCCCACCTGTTACAGCTAACCCTGCCCCGGTCTACGATGGATATCCCGATAAGAACCTCACAAGTGAGATCCATATACTAGGTACTAGACCAAAGTAGGGAATGGCTAGAGGTGGCCAGGTCCAGCATTTCGGAGTTTGCAATACTGTTTAAAAATGGGGAGTATCATTCCATCAGGTGATTCAAGAGGTGAAATGATCAGTAATATGTTTGCCCCCGTAGTAATAATACCTACTGTCTCATAATTGATACTGAAAAGGTCCAGATCCCACATCCCCTTTTCAACAACCCCCCTTTGGTGAAGTCAAAATTTCATTTCAACCTAATGGATCCCTGCAATAAACACTACAAGATTACCAATATTTATTGCTTTAGAAAGTAGAAACAATTAAACTTTACCACTATTTTTTTGTGAGCTACAGGCTCTGAACAACTGTCTCCCAATTATTGTATCTTTTCTGGCAAACAATAATCTACTCTCTATTTTAGTAGTAGTATTCTTAACTATATCTTTTATTAAAGTAAGAAGTTCCTTCTTTGCCTGTATAATGTGTTTATATCAAGAATACTAATTATGCTTAAGTATCAATAGCAATGGTTGGTCTATTTGATCAATAAAAAGTGAAAGTTGTTGAGCTAAAAGAGACTTTGAAAGAGTATAATAGAGATCAAAGAAATAATAGTTCAATCAAGTATCTTAGATATACAGTCAGTCAAAGTGTACTGTTTTAATTATAAACGTCAGTAGTGTTTAAATATACAATTCTGTTTATGCTCTATGTGAACCATAACCAAATATAACTAACTATAATACTTTTAAACTAGTCATGTATCTCAGTTGACTAATATGTATTCTTTCTATCAATATTTAAAATGTGTTGTTCACCAATTGAGTATTTAGAGTAACAAGTAAGAAAATACTGTACCCAATAGTCACCAACTACCAATACTACTAGTGGACCAATATAAGTATATTAAAGTACTATATTTACATAACTGCAAGTTATAGAAAGATAGGTACTAGTTTCTATTTTATCTAAGTGGTTTAGATATTGACAGATTGCCAATTCTTAGTTCTCAGAAAGCTTTTAGTTGGTTACATCTCTATTTTGCTTTGATGAGACCTCTTATCAATATGTATAAAGTCATAATACAGGAATTTCATACTTGCCAGCAAGTACTACAAGGTTTGTCTTTGCTGCTTGCAATTTCTCTAAAGATGCAAGTGCTACCTAGATTCTTATATCAATATCTTTGCATAGTTCTATCTACTAACTGAAAAGTATCTTAGAAAGTACAGGTGATATATTTGTAGTCATACAGATTGTATTATAGACAGAAAAAGAAAGCTCAGATTGAGCTATAAAGAAGTGCTGAGTTAACTAATATCTTGTAGAATATATCTGGAAAGAAAGTCATTAGTCCTAGGTAATTGTAGTATTTAAGTTTTGAGTTTAATAGAAGTAGATACAAAATAAAATATTATAATATTATACAATAGAATATATATATAATTTTCAGCTACAAAGTTACATTCAAGTACAATTGTAAAATTTCATTGAGTTATAAATTTCAATTGAACTACTAAGCTCTATTGAGATTTAAAGTTATATTGGAGTGCAAAGTTACAATGAGCTGCAAAGTTATATTAGACTGTAAAATTATAGTAATCTACAAGGTTATATTGAGCTTCAAGGTTATATCAGTGAAAAAATAGTCTAGCGCTCTAAGTGTCTACAGCATCTAGCATACAAGATACACAGAATATTAATCATGACTCAGGACGCAATGTGTAACTGGTACGGGTACTAGGTTAATGTTTTATGTTTGGTTTCATAGTATCGCTTGATACTTGTATTGTTTTGTGTGCTATCGGTTGATACACACAATGTTTTATGTTTAATTTCACAGTATCATTTGATACTCGTATTGTTTTGTGTGCTATCGGTTGATACACACAATGTTTTAGAATATCGCTCATACTGGAGATAAGCGATATGCTGTATTTAAAGACCGCTGATTTCTACGATGGAAACAGCAGACTTCGACTGACAATATTCTAAATATACTTGGTTGAACATTTACTTCTTTGATCTCCTATTACACCCCTTCGAAGCCTCCTTTAGTAAGCAGCGCTCGCTTCTTGTTGATCAAGAAGCCATCTGCTCCTATCGTACCGCTACATGACTAGGGCCCAGCCTGAACACATTACACAATGTCAGATCTTATTGGTATCAGAGTGCAACAGGATTAACACAGAATTCTCAGGGCGCAACCAGGCACAACACTATATTGTCAGTGCACAACCAGGTGCAATACTACATTGTCAGAATGCAAACCAGACACGATGTCAAATCGGATTCTTGTTAGAGTAATCTGAACTTACTGGTTTCTGAAGTGTTCCCCAAATGCCACTTTGTGACCTAGATCACAATTGAATTTTTGAAATAGCTGTAGATTGTATAATTTATTAAAATACTAATATATATAGTAATACCATCATTAAACTTGAACCTCCTCTATGGATAGCAGCAAACTCTCATGAAGTCAGAACCTTATCAGCAAAAATGACTTTCATAACAGGCTGTAACTTTATCAATATTGATCATGAGTAGACGTTATTTATTCTGTTATAAAGCTGACTTCGAGTAAACCTATACTGCAAAGTATCAAGTGCTGCAGCTGAAGGACGTCTAAGGAATCTGGTATCAAAGTGAGCACATTGTTAGAAACTCACCAGAGACTCGTCAGAAAAGACCCCTTTCAGAATAGGATATAACTCCACGAATACTGATCGCAGGTAGACATTCTTTAATCCATTGGAAAGCTGGCGTCAAGTAGACCTATGTTGCAAAGTGTTGAGTACTGCAGCCAAAGGATACCCGAGGAATCTGGTATCAAAGTAAGCACATCGCCAGAAACTTGCCAAGAAAGACTCCTTTCATAACAAGCAGTAACTCTACGAATATTAATCGCAGATAGACGTTCTTTAATCCGTTAGAATGCTAGCATCGAGTAGATCTATTCTGCAAAGTAACAAGTGCTGTAGCCAAAAGGCGCCTGAGGAATCTGGTGTCAAAGTCACTACATAGTCAAAATCTTCCCAGAAAAAACCACTTTCATAACAGGCTGTAACTGCACCAATATTGATTCTGAGTAGACATTCTTTAATCTGTTAGAAGGCTAGCATCGAGTAAATCAATGCTATAAAGTATTGAGTACTGCAGCTGAAGAATGCCTGAGGAATCTGGCATCAAAATTAGTACATTGTTAGAACCTCTCTAGAACCTCGCTGGAAAAAAAATTCCAGTTGTGGTAAATAGATCTGGGCATACCTTATAGAATTGAATAAGAGAACAGAGATACTTGTTACTAGTAGTATTAGTTGGATCTATATATATGGGGTAGTTGTGGAGTAGATGGGTGTTTAGAAGCACATTGTGGAGTTGCTGTCTGTTAGTGGTATTATCATAATGGTGAGATCACAACAAAGTATGGTACTAGTACTACTACAACCACCACTGGGCCATAGCTATCACTCGGATTCAAAGTGGAATGTAGGTCCCTTTTCACTTTTTTATTCATGAAGTGCCAAATATAGACTCTGCTCACTAGCATATTGGAAAATGAAATTAGGGGCCTGTGGCTTACCTCGATGGGGCCTGTGTTTATGCTTGGCAAGAATCTCCTAAAGACACCTCAGGATACAGGACCGATTGGGTGTTGGCCGAGTGCAGGTGAGATGCAATGTCTTGTCAGGATGTAACAGAGTGTGACAAGATAGTACTAGATCACCCTGGTGTGAGTGGACGTTGCAACCGATGTCAGAATGCACAGAATGCAGGGGACGCAGACCTGACGTCATGTACATCAGGATGCAACAGCGACACATCAGCCACATGATATTTTTTTGCTGATGTATATAAAGTTCTGAAGTAATATCTTAAGTAAGCTACAAAGTTGCATTGAACAATAAAGCTATATTGAACCACAATGTTATGTTGAGCCACAATGCTGAGCCACAAAAAGTTCTGCTGAGCCACAACCTTCGCACGAGTAATCCATCCATCCTCCTTCCCTCCCCATATCCTCTCCTCACGCACCCGCCTATTCCCGTTCCCACTCCTCCTACATGTTAAACACAACTACCACAACCGACGCCCCCCCGGGAGGTATTTGCTATCCCTATTGGATTGTGACGTGGTGGTGGTCTATAGCCATAGCTTCAATCGGGGTTCTATGCGGGTAGAGGAACACGTCAATACCTAATCCATGAGGGTGTAGTCTATGATTGATTCGAGAGTGCGGCATAGGTGGCAGTAGTGGGCAGGGTATGGAAAGGCGTGCCTCTACTTCCCATACCCTCCTCACTACTGCCACCTATGCCACACTCCCGAATCAATCATAGTTCGGATAAAGGGTTCGGCGATGCGCTTGGGATTCATACATCCGTCGGAAGGAAGTGGCCCGAAGGAAGCCATCGGAAGGCATCTGGGAGCGTCGGATGTGTGGAGGCTACGATATAAACAGTGGGAGTTCTTTGTGAAGCATGTCTTTCTTTTGTTAGCACGGTTGATATAATATATTACCGGTATACTAGCTACACTGATCAGGTCCCACCCCCACCAAGGCATTATGTTCCATGGGATAAGCCGACCCACAACCTTGCCCAGTCCCGCAGTATACATCTGGAAAGTATCACCCGTATCTCGTGTAGTGACACGGCACCATCCTCATACAGGTAAACCCGGCAATGGCAGCACCGGGCCGGAGCCCTTGAGCAGACCGAGGTAGCCGAACTCGCAACCATCACAAAGTACAAAAACAAAAACAAAAACCACAAACCCCGCCGTAGCCCCCGCAACCCTCCTCCACAAAAAAAAAACTAAGCATTATGGGCCGAGCAAAATTGAACATAGGACGGTGCAGTGATGAACGAGACAGCCGATAGAGGATAGAGAGGCTGGCTAAGTGTCAATAGAGAGATATATCTCCGAATTGGTGGCAACCCGGAAGCTAAACGGAGTACGGAGGACTGTAAACAAACTATCCTAAAATATCGTGATCCTCCGTGATCCCTAAAGCCCATGCCCTATACCGACGGACACAGAAGGCAAACCAAGCTGAGCAAACTATGATATCCTATGATAGGCCAAATGGCATGGGCGACTCAACATTCATGACATAATTGACCTCCCTAGCGAGCCTATTCTTGGCTCTACGAGAAAATATCTGTATGGCTAAAGTGATTAGCACATCTTGAACGAATGTCCGGATGCTAGGAAGTCAACGTCAGCCAGTCGAATCAAGCCAGAAGAAGGAACAGAACAGAACAGAATACGAGATACCAACACTTCCCGATTTTCAACCACATTCCATTCCCTCGGGCTCTCGGCAGACCAATTACACACCCACCAAACCCGTGTCCATAAAGCTTTGCAACCCCAATACTTCGCAGTGCGCGCAGGGCCTTTGTAGAGCCACTAATTTCCCAATTGAAGGAGGACATTTTGAACTCTTTCGTGAAAAGATCTCCAATGTCAAGCCGCAGTCCTCCCAGGATGTTCTGTACAAGTGGGCTAGTCGGAGAAGTCGGGGCTCCATCGTGAGGAGAGAGCGATTTTGATGGTATGTTTGTTTGATGGCCGGGGCTTGGCTGGGTAGAGTGAACATGTTTGCTAAATTCGTGGTGTTTGACAGAATGGGGGGAGGAGAGATGGAAGACAAAAGAGACTAGTAAGTGCGTGCCTAGTGGGTTCTCAAACGGAAGGTGCTGGTTCTTTCCGGGGGCATTGAACTCTCTTGGGGGGTGATGTGGGCGGTTGCGGCGACCATTATTGAAATAGCAGTAGAGCGGGATATTCAGAGAAGAAGGGACAAAGAATACTGTACAGCACAGAGATGCCAGATAGCACGATGTCTTACTCGGGACCCCGTGTGTCAATCGTATAATATTATTATGAAAAGAGCATTTTAACAAGAGAAAAAAAGCAAAACACGAAGATAAAAGCCAAAGGCTCAATAAATATGACCGGATTACAGCCGCCTAAAGGGACCCATGCCATAGCAGTTATGATGGGCTAAACGTACAAGGAAGGCAGCCCATCAAAGCCCAAACAAACATATCTCATCCAAGCATCGCCAGCCCGGCCTCTACCAGCTAAGCACAAGTACCGAAAACAAAAAAAAAACGAAACAATAGAACACAAGACGAAATAAAAAACGAGGCGGGGAACAAACAAGCACTCGATTACCAACCACCAATATCACAGCTAAACAATTGATAGCCTGTTCGTGGTCGATACTTGCTTCGCCGTTGAGTGTCGAGGGGGGGAAGAGGCGCGGTTGTAATAGAGTTCGGGGTTAGGGTTTGGTGATACTTCCTACCCACTCGTTTTCATGTACTGTATTAGTTGTGACGTTTATATAGGATAGAACTATGTGGCTTAACTGACCTAAGCCATACTGGCACCACCTGTAGTAGTCCTGAGCAGTTGTCAGCAGTCCCCCGCCGTCTATACTTGAGTAGAAGTCACCGGCAGTCCCCCACCACCCGTAGTAGTCCCGAGCAGTTGTCAGCGGTCCCCCGTCATCTATAGTGCAGGACGGCGGGCCCTACAGGG
>PYWC01000005.1:1398183-1413571 GCA_003182015.1 Tuber magnatum
TATATTTTTTCTTACTTTTTCATTTTTTCATTTTTAAATTGCCATCCTTCTCCTGTCTCCTTCCATTCATCTCTCCTCTATGTCCTACTGTTATTTGCAATTTATTATCCCTTTACTTGTACTATATTGTGCTTTTTTTTTTTTTCAAATTTTTTCTACAAGCCCTATACCCTAAAACCTATTTTTCTTAGAATACCACATTTTTGATTCTCCACCTCCATATTCCTATACGTCTCAACCGTGGGTGAGAGGGCTGCTAGTATCATGCTACTGTATCGTTCATTGAAGCCGAGACTCTTGTGTAAATGATGGTGAGATGTCGGTTCGGACACCGGCTATTGGAGGTATGTTATGTAAGTAAACGCAGTCTATCATGCCTCCGCCCTTTTGAAACCTATTCCCTAACAAGTATCTATCAGGAATCACCAGCCCCAGTCAGTCGGCTGGGTAAAAGGATACCCTTAATCCTGCCAGTCCAAGAGTCGTCCTAAGCACCCTCCCCCTCGTGGGGATCATGGCACCGTGTTTATCATGATCTGAGATCCTCGCTCCCAACAAGGCGCCAGCCGGCATCCCAGTTTTCTCGCTAATGGATGAAAGCCAATTGCCCGAGGGGTCGGCAACTCTAACACCCGCTGCCGATTCTTCACAAAGTGTGCCGAACGGTTCATCGATAGTGCACTTGCCTTCGCTTCTGGCCGGGGGCCATTACCGTAGTACTTGTTACAGGCAAGAAGTATCCGGAAACAGGGGTGATTCTAGAGTCGGAATTTTGTATGGCAAAAAATCCGTGCGCGCCACAATCCATCACTCGTATTTCCCGATACTTGTTGCCTGGGACAAGTATGGTGCCGGCACCTTAGAATCGACCCTCAGTGCCATCCAGAGTCCGGGCACTAGTCTTAATGTAGTATCTTACCATACTGCCTTAGGCAATTTGTTTGTGTATTACTCAGCAAAAACCTTCTTTTCCAATACAAGTGCCAACCTCCTCGCTCCACCCAAATTTTGCCACAACTTTAACAGCTATTATAGAAAGAACCACACCTCTTGGATGAAATCTGCTTTGTAAATGTGTTCTTCATAGGTTTTAGGAGGAGTATACAGAAGGAATAAGTAAAGTAATAATATGTGATGGAGTTGTTGCCCGCCGAAAAGTTGGGAAAGTTTGGTTGTTGCGAGGATTGATTCTAAGATGCCGGCACCATACTTGTCCCAGGCAAGAAGTACCTGAACAGGAGCATGACGACCGCTATTTTCCGGACAATTGAAATGGCAACAACAAAAGTCAATTACAATAATGTGAAGAACCAATAAGAGGACCTGCACAGAACACGTTGACAGCAGAGAGAAGTCTTTAGGGTAGGTGCTTCCCTGGACAATGTTGACTGGGGGAAGGTCAAAAGGGGGGGAGGAGAAAAGACCTGGAAAAAAAGAAGACAAAGAGGAAAAGGGGAAAGATGGCGAAAGGGGATTGGAGGAAAATAAAAAAGAAGGTGGTGGGGGAGAAGGAAGTGGGATTGGAGGAGAGGGAAAAAAGAGGGGGAGAAAGGAAAGGGATTGGAGGAAAAAGAATGTGTGGGAAATACAAGAGAGGAGATTGGTGGAGAAAAAAAGGATGAAGCAATAGAACTAGAAGGACGAAAAAAGACAGAAAATACAGGATTAGAAGATAGTAAACATGCAGGAGGGGGGGGGAAAAAGGCAGAAGAGGGAGGAGGAGAATTCAAAAGAGGAATGCTGTGGAATAGAGGTGTGGAAGAGGAGAGATAAGAAGGAAAAATGGGGAAAGGAAAAGAGAGGAGAGAAAGAAGAGAAAGGAGGAAATGGAGGGAAGAGGAATCAAAGGGGGTTTGATAGCGGGACAGGAATACAAAATCAGGAAGGACTTTGAAAACTAGAAGAAAACAGTGGAAAAGATAAAAGACATGTTTAGGATAGGAGAAGTGGAAGCAAGAGTATATAAGTTGGACTTAGAGGTACAGAGCAGGACTGGAGGATTGGGGGGGTTAGAAGAATTGGCAAAAGGGACTGGGAAAGAGAAGGGAAAAGGATTGGATAAGGTAGTACTGGTGGAAGGAGGAAGAACATATGGGGAAGTATTAAAGGAAGGAAGGGAAGAAGGCAAGGAGGAAAGAAGTATAAGGGAGGAGTACAAGGAAAGGGAGAGGGAGAGGGAAAAGGTGATAAGAATAGAAAGAGAGAAGAGAAGGGGAAATTGTTTTGAAGTGGTGATGGATTCGCAGAACGATATAGAGGGGGAATGTGAGGAAAAGGATTTGGAAGAGGAATTGAAATTGGAAGAGGGAACGATTGAGAATATAGAAAAAAGTGGATTGAGATTGAAGATTACGGTATGGGAGAAAGAGGACTTGAGGAAACTAGAAAAAGTAGGAACTGAGAGATGGCAGAAGGTTATGTGAAGAAAGATGAAGGAAACAAATAGGGTAGACCAATGGGCGGGTATAGTATTACCGGGAATTTATGTTTATAAATGGGGAGGTAAATTAAAGGAGATAAGAGAGCGGATAGAGAAGGAGAATGATACAAAATTGATAAAGGAGGTTACATGGGTATGCACACTAGAGAGAGTGGGGAGCAGGGGAATAAGGATGGTGGGAGTGGTATTTCATGTAGCATGGGAAAGTGAAAGACAGAGGATATTGGAAAAGGGAATAATATGGCAAGGAACAAAGGTGGAAGTGAAGAGATTCATGAATCAGAAAGAGATACAATAGTGCACAAAATGTGTGGTGGTAGGACATAGCTAGTGGAATTGTAGGAAAAAAAAGGGAGTCTGTGGAATTTGTGGGATAAGAGGACAGACGAGTTGACAACATAGGTGTAACAGGTGCAAGATAGAGAGGGCAGCATGTGTGCATTACAGGAGATGTGCGATGTGCAAGGGACTACACACAGTACGGGAAGCAAGAGAGAGTAACTGCTTGGCGGTGAAGACAGAAATAGTAAGATTAAGAAGTTTGGATTAATGGCGAAAGGAGAAGGAAGAGGGGAGGGGGTGAGAGTGGTTTTGGGAAATGTTAGAGAAGCAAGAGATGAGTTGTTTTTGTTGGGGACAGAGTGCAAAGAGGTAGATATAATTCTGGTACAAGAAGTGGCAACAATAGGAAAAGAGGGAGTGTATGGATTGGAAGGATACGAAATAATTGCAGGAGTAGGAGGAGGGATTAAAAAAGAGAAAGGAAGTGTGGTGGTAACATATTTGAGCAGGAAATAGGAAGGGAAGAGTAGGATTTTAGAGAGGAGATAGGATAAGATTGGAATTGAGTTAGAATTGGGAGGCACAAGAAGATTGAAGATATGGAACATGTATATAGGGGCGGGAAAACATGGAAGATATCAATGGGTGGAAAGAGAGGGCAATGTAGTGGTGATGGGAGATGCAAATGCAATACATGAAGGATGGGTAGGAGATAGAGTAAAGGAAAACTATAGGGGAAAAAAAATTGTAGAGTGGATGGATAGAATGGGATACAGTCTGGGTACACTGAGAGGGAAAATAACAAGAATGAATCCACAGGAGGGAGGACGAAGCAACACACTAGATAGAGGAGAATGGGGAGGGGCTTTGGAGTTGGAGGGAAAAGTAAGGAAGGAGATAATAGGATTGGATCACAGGCCAATAGAGATGGAAGTAAGAGTATGCAGATGGAGGGTGGAGAAGGAGGAAGAAAGAAAGGAAAGGGTGGATTAGGTAAGGTTTAAGGCAAAATTGAAGATAATGGAAAAGTGAAATGGATAGGAAAAGAGGTTGGAGGAATGGAAGAACAGGAAGGGATTGGAGAAGTTGATTGGGAAGGTGGAAGGATGGATAAAAGAGAAGATTGAAGAATGTAGGGAGAGAAGGAAATAGAAATGGAAAATTAAGAAATGGTGGAATGAAGAGATAGAAGAGGAATACAGGAGAGGGAAGAAGGGAATGAAGGAATAGAGAATGAAGGGAGGAAAGGAAAGTGAAAAGGAGGTAAGGAAAGAGAAAAGAGAATTGGGAAGAAAGATAAAGATGGCGAAAGGAGATTATTGGGAAAGGTTTTTGGGAGAAATAGAGGTAAATGATAGTTTTAAGTAGGTAAAAAAAGACAGGGATTTTGTACAAAATTTGCTAGAGATTTGGGAGGAAGAGGGGAAATGGGTAGAAGGAGAGGAGAAAAAGGAAAGAGAAATAGTAAGGGGATTGGGGAAGAGAGAGGAAAGAGAACAGGAGCGAGAAGGTTTTTGGGAAGAGGTGGAGTTAGAGGAAGAAGAGGTGGAAGTGTGTCTCAAGAAACAGGGAAATAGGAAAGCAGTAGGAGAGGATGAAATTGGAGGGAAAGTATGGAAGGAAATTTGGAAGGAAGGGAAAGGAAGAAAGGTGATGATTGGGGTATTTAAATGGAGTTTGGAGATAGAATATGTGCCGAAACAGTTTAGAAGGTCACTGGGAGTAGTGATGAGAAAACCGAAAAAGGAGGATTATGGAAAACCAGAGTGTTATAGGGTAATAAATTTGTTGGATGTGTGGGGAAAGGTATTGGAAAGGATAGTGAGAAGAAGGCTGGAAAAATGGGGGAAGAGAGGAATGGGAGAGAAGAAATTTGGGGCAAGAAGGGAGAGAAGCAGCATGGATGCGGTGGGAGAATTGTACAGACAGTGGGAAAAGGAAGAAAAAGAGAGTTTATTGTTGTGTATGGATATGAAAGAGGGGTATGGAAATGTAGAGGTGGAAAAAATAGAGGAGAGACTAGAAGGATTGGGCATGAAAAGATATTTGAGGAAATGGTTGAGCTCGCTTTTAAGAGAGCAGGAGGTGAAAGTGAAATTGGGAAAGAGAAAGGGGAGAGAGTAGATCAAAGTGAAAGGAGGAACAGTGCAGGGATCGCTGTTAAGCCCAATATTGTTTATGACGATATTGGGAGGAGTAATAGAAGAAGTGAGTAAGGAGGAAGAGGAGGGCATGAAAATAGTGGCAGTGGTAGATGATGTGGACTTTATGATAGGAGGGGGGAATAGAAAAGAGGTAGAGGAGAGAATAAGGAAGATGGAAAGAGGATTAAGGAAAGGATTGGATAAATGGGAGGTGGACCTGCAGAGAATGAAATTGGAGGCAATGTGGATAGAAAAGGACAGGAATGAGTGGAAAGAATGGGTAGAATGGTTAGGGGAGGAGATAAAGTTGAAAGCAGCGGTGCGGGTGTTAGGAGTATAGTTTCAGAATAATGGAGGATGGAGGGAACATGTGCAGAATAGAATAAGATTGACAGAGGAAAGATGGCGGATGATGTTGAAGTTGTTAGGAAATAGAGGACGAGGAGCAAGAGTAGGGGTGTTACGGAATATGTTTAGAATGGTGGTATTATAGACATTGATGTATGGGATGGAGACGTTGTGGGAGGTCCAGGTGGAAATAAGGAAAAGGTTGCATGTAACGTGTTCGGGCAGGGCCCTGATCACGCAGTAGTACGATAGGAACAGATAGCTTCCTGATCAACAGAAAGCGAGTGCTGCTTACTAAAGGAGGCCTCGAAGGGGTGTAATAGGAGATCAGAGAAGTAACCGTTCAACCAAGTATATTAAGAATACTGTCAGTCGAAGTCTGCTGTTTCCATTGTGGAAATCAGCGGTCTTTAAATACAGAATATCGCTTATCTCCAGTATGAGCGATATTCCAAAACATTGTGTATATCAACTGATAGCACACAAAACAATACAAGTATCAAGCAATACTGTGAAACCAAATATAAAACATTATGTGTATCAACCGATAGCATACAAAACAATACAAGTATCAAGCGATACTATGAAACCAAACATAAAAAATTGTGTGTATCAACCGATAGCACACGAAACAATACAAGTATCAAGCAATACTGTGAAACCCATCATAAAACATTGTGTGTATCAACCGATAGCACACAAAATAATACAAGTATCAAGCGATACTGCGAAACCCAACATAAAACATAACCTAGTACCTGTACTGGTTACATTGCAAGTGTAGATAAATAGGGGGTTGAGGAAGATTTTGGGAGCAGTCACAACAACACCAGTGGATGCTATGTTGGGAGAAATGGGGATGAAAAAAATGGAATAGGGGTTAGACAAAAAAGTGGCAAGATGGGGATACAGATTGGCAAGGGGAAAGGAGAATGGGAAATTGGCGGAAGAGTCGAACGATAAGATGTAGGAACCGGGGGGAGTATATGAAGGGAGAATCATAGGAAAGATATTGTGAGGATTAAAAAAGAATAAGTTGGAAGGGGAAAGGTGAGAGGTAGAAAGTGAAAGAATGGGAAAAGTAGAGTGGAAGGTGAATATAAGCAGGAGAAAAAAAGAGGGAACAAAACGAGGGAAGAAGGAAAGAGAAGAAAGAAAAAGGAATTGGATAGTAGGAGTAAGCGATGAGAGTGGATATGAAGGAAGGATTGGAGTAGAAGGAGGAGTATGGATAGGAGGGGGACGTAGAGAGAAGTGGCGTGAGAATTTGGAACACGAGTGGATAGTGTATGAAGGAGAAATGGAGGGGGTGAGAAAGAATTTACAAGTAATTAAGGAGATAGAAAGGGGGAAGGATAAAAAGGTGATTTTAGCGTTAGATAATATGTGAGTACTGAAGAATTTGAAAAAAGGAAGGGGTTATTGTAGAAGGATAGAAAGGGAGATTAGGAGTATGGGGAAAGAGTTGATAGAAAAGGGATGGGAAATAAGATTGGAATGGATACTAGGACATGTGGGGTTAGAGAAAAATGAGAAGGCGGATGAGTGGGCAGAGGAGAGATGTTTTGAGAAAGAAGAGAAAGAGAGGGGGAATGTGTTAAGTTAGGGGAAGTGGGAGCAAAGGAGGAAGGAAAGAGAGAGGAGAATGTGGAAAGAATATTGAGTATAGAAGAGAAAGGGGGAGGGATAACGGGGTATGGGGGAATGAAGGGAGTGAGACATGTATAGGGGAGGGGAAAATGTGAATGTGGAGCAGAAGAAACGAGGGATCATATTTTGTTATATTGCGGGCAGTGGAAAGAACAAAGGAGGGAGGTATGGAAGGGTTGGTGGAGAGGATTATTACAGGAGGAGAGTTGGATAGAAATGAATTGAATGTTGTTTAGTGAGGAAGGGACAAAAAGGGTGAAGGAATTTGGAAAGAAGACAAGTTAGATGGAGAGAAGGTGGGAATGGGGGAAAATGAAGAAAAGAGAGGAAAGAAAGGGGGGACGGTACAGACCTAGGATTGAAGGAGGAGGGGAAAGACTGGCAGGAAGTAGTAGGGAGAGATTAGAGGAGGAGAGGAAGAAGGCGAGAGAAAGAATGAGAAGGAAGAGGGGGAAAGGAAAAAGAGATAAGAGAACTGGTAGCATCCGGGATGGGACCCATTGCAGGTCACATAACAGATGGAGACCAGAGAGAGAGAAAAGAGAAAGAGGGAGGAAGGAGGGATAAATTGTTTGGGTATAGGTTGTTGTAGTTAGTAGAATTATTGGGGCGCTGTCTGATTACCGGGAGGTAATTATGCTTATCATATATAGGTGAAGACATCCTAGTAATTTGAATAAAAAGTTTAAAAAAAAAAAAAAAAAAGTACCTGAACATAGGGTGGGGTAAACACCACTTTGGGTAATTCTCACCCAAATTGCCCCCTGATAACGGTGGACACTGACCTCCAAGATATGTCTTACCTCTGAATCATCCCTGACTCATCCCTGAAATATCCTTGAAATATCCTTGAAATATCCCAGTATTATCCCTGTTTTCGGTCCAAATGTTCAGGTATTTCTTGCCTGTAACCTGCACCTCTGGGTTACGGTTTTGGCCGATGGGTATGGATGAATACAACGTCGCATTACTCACATTAATCTATTGGACCGATGACCCCCTCAATGGGGTTAGATGCTCATACGATGAGCATTATTTCTTTCATTACCAATGCCCAACGTGTTGACAGACGGTGAAATTGAGCTCTAGCTCTTGATGGTGGTTGTGCCCATCCCAAGCGTCTTCACCATTGCAATCGCAATCTCTGTGGGAGAGGAATCGGCGGTGAGAATATTGACTTCGAGTGCTAGTACTCGTCCCCGGCCATAAGTACCCGAAAACAGGGATTAAAGAAATATATGGTGGAAACATCTGAGCGTATCTGAGCGCTCATACAAAAATATCCTTGTATTATACCCTCCCTGTTTTCGGGTACAGTACTTATGGTCGGGGACGAGTACTGAAAGGGTCCACGTGCCATATCGGATGGTGCCAATGGTGTTGCAAAGATGTTTGTTATTACTAGCCGTATGCAGGGACTAAAATAGTAGGAATAACTGCTAGAGAAGCGAGATATCCAAAAGAGAAAAAGAGAAAAAGAGAAAAAGAACAAAACCGTGCCAAGAGCTATCAGACAAGTCTTTTAGAGAAGCCCAATCGTATGTTGTTATGATAAACACTTTTGCAGAGGCAGAATATTACTAACCAGAGATGTGCATTCCTGCACCCGGGACAGGGAAAGATCGACTACGGTACTGCTTTCACGCCAAGGTCTGTTGTGAGGAATTTCACTGCGGGGATACATTCGGATTCCTGTCTTTGGTGGCGCTGTCAGCGGGATACAAGTGGTGGCTTAATGCCAAGCGGGCTATGGTGAAGGATATGGACATCTGGAGCGGGAGGAGGGTGTATTCAACTGTACAGTACCCGATGATGGGCAAGTCAAAAGGAATCCCTGGAGCAAAAGCATGCAGAAGTTATGTAGATGGCCCCGGGGTTTTCGTCTACCGTAATGCGTTGTCTTTCGTTGTTGTTGTTGCTGTTGCAAATGATGTGCAGTTTTCCGCTTTTTTTCCCGTCTCCTCAGAAGTGCAGTAAAATGTACCCGAATACGATACAGTGCTTGTACTCGTCGATCGAATAAAGTTTTCTCCCCCGTCCTGTAAAAGTGGGAAAACAATTTCCGCCAAACCCCTACAAATCCCCACGGGACGAGGGTCGTAACAGGCACGCCGGGGCGCTATTAAACCTACTTTTTTTTTTTTTTTTGGTTTGGCACCGGCAGGGTATGATACCCATAACGATCTGAAACATCCAGATATATTCAATAGCCAGGCCACTTGCGGAACGCGAATGCACGCAAGGCCCAAAATTCTCCCGCACAAAAGCAACAACAACAAACTTCAGCCTCGGACGGAAGGCGAAAAAGGAAAACAGCACTTTGACTGATAGGCTCATTTGCGGCGCATCGGCGAGCTGGCAGAGAGCCTCCCAATATTCATTCTGCTACGATAAGCGTAAAGTACGGGGGGGGGAGACAAGCTATGCCCTTCCCGTGCCTCGTACCAGTACAATACAGTTGGAACAGGAAACAGGGACAATGTGTGTCGTCGGCTCTATCCGCTCCTGCACTCGCTGGAACTTGGTTTGGGGGGCTAAAGCTCTGTGCAAGGTAACCAACCCCTGTATCACAAATGTGTTTTGGTTCAGTCCAGTATCGGGGTGCTGTGCCCGAATAGATATACCCTGCTCCTCCGGATAGTCAGAATTTCAGCTTTCATCCAGTGCGGAGCACACTCCACGGGCGGGACAGCAAAGGAAGATGGTTCGTGATTCTCGCGGCGCAGGTTAGATTGTCTCTCCCAATTTTAATGACCTTTATTTTAAGTGCTCCGATTGAGACACACGTGATTCCTCTCTCCTTCAGCCTGCACTTTTAAGTTGTTTAGCGGTATTAGCAGAGCATGGTACTGTACTGTACTTGTAGGTAATTATTTAAGGGGAGCAACCCCCTTGGCGTTCATTCATTCCTCCATCCTCCTTTCGTTCCCAGGATCCTGTAGTCACCCGATGTCCCACAGCAGGAACATACTCGTACACGGTTCAGCAGAATGGAATTGTAAGAATATTTATCCTGGGCAAAAATTTCCTCAATCCCCGCTTTCGGTGTCCTATCATTATCATTCCCCACCCCTTCCTTACTCGGGCTTGGTCCCAAATCCGTCATCCGAGCAAAATGTTTTGTGGTATGGCACCCTTGTTTTCCTGTTCGCTGAGCCCTTTTGGGTGAGGATTGGAAGGTGCCACAGAATTCCTATTGTTCGGCGAGGCGCCCAATTGCATGGGTTCCGGAGCAGCGGGGTGCCACCGTACGCTATCATACCCAGATCGGGGGTAAGTTAAGGTACAAGTAATTATCGGAACCCTCCCATGGTCCGTGCATAATCGCTTTATATGACGACGGCGATCGAAGACCAAGTTGGGTATTATGGCGCTTCAGAGAGATCCCCTGATTGAGCTCCCGCAAGCCCACGGCAAGCAAACGAAAAACTTGTTTGCTGTATGTAATTTAACAACCGACACCTTTTGGTCTTCTACTTGAGAGGGAGAAAACACCTCTATGTCTTGTACATATCCTACCATACATCCGCTTAACCAGTTTTGGTGATGATCTCTGATGCACTGTACCTGCTGGCTGTCCTCTGATCCGCGGTTGGTTTTCGAGCCCTGGATGTCATTCATTACTCGCAAAATGTAAGGCTCTATTTTAAGTACGATGCTCAGATGGCGGCGATTCCTTTTCCCCTTTCCATATCGCTACCGGTAGTCCACGGCGACTGGCATATTTGTCTCTCGGACGCGATGGTATGATATACAGTCGCACCCCGCCATCCCGGAAGGCGAAAATCTCAAGAATCTGTCCGGTACAGCGAGCGATCCGGGACAACGGGGTGGGTTTTGGTGGGAAATAAATTGGATTCATACGGGACAGCGGGGTATGACTGTATTTTCTTTTTTTTTCTTTCTTTCCATCTTTGCTCGGGTCGTCGTGGTTTCAGGAAATCACAACAAACAGAGAATAGGGTGGTTCGCAATCGAATGGCTTTCCGGAATTGATGATAGCCCATTCCAAGGCGTAGCGAACCGTGCTGCATACATGGTGGTATTTGGATACTCGAGTAGTAGTATGATAGTACAATAGGTTGATTTTTGTCAGGATTGTATGGGCACATGTCGGCCGAGTATCTCCTCTTTTCAGTGATTGCCGGAAGTTTGGTTTTCTCACTGGCAGAGGTTTTGGGAAAGAAGAAAAAGAAAAAAAACAGTCCTGCGGTGCCGTAGTCCAGGCCAGTTCATTGAAAGTGAGCTTTCGATATCATACGGTAAGTTACTCCAGTTGCTGAGAGGGAAGGCAGCCAATCACCTGGTCTCACTCGGGTCGTGATATTTTTTCTTTTTCTCTCAGTATCGGGAGATCAAAATTTCCCCCGCCTGGAGTCTAGGGGGGGGCTGTCAGGGCATTAGCCCCTCTTAAAATACCGGTGCCCCGAGGGACCCGCCATTTCTATTGTTTGCTTCGCAGAGAATTGGCGGCTCTGGTCTTCTTAACCGTCTTCTCAAGCATTCTCCCTCATCCCCTTCATCCCCTCCCTCATACACTTTCCTCACTTCCCCTCGCTCTCTTCACTCATTAAATATTGCTCTTTATTGTCCTTCGTTAGACCATTTGCCAAAATGCGTTTCTTCCACTTGGCGGTGCTGGCCTCGTCTGCGGCAGCACACCAGTTGATCTCCTCAATCTCGGTATCGGGTCGCTCTTTCGGTGACGGCACTTGTCTCCGAGTCCCGCCAAACACTAACCCGCTAGTCTCTCTCGCTGATAGATCCATTGTTTGTAACGTCGGCGGCGATAGGGCTGTTGGTAGGATCTGTGATGTTGATGGTACGTTTGCTCTGACTCTATGGCTTCTCATTTCGTTAACTATCTGTGACTAACTTTATTGGAAAAGCTGGCCAAGAAGTCACGTTTACCTGGAGAACTTGGCCTGATGGAAGCAGGAACGAGCCCATTGCTGAATCCCACCAGGGCCCTTGCGCAGTCTACATGAAGAGAGTAAATTCATTCAATGATGCCATCGAAGGTGGTGGGTGGTTTAAAATTTGGCATGAGGGTTACGGGAATGGGATGTTTTGTGCTGAGAGATTGAGGAGGAATGGAGGAATCATGACTGCTAGGGTACCTCGAGATCTCGCTGGGTATGTAGTCTCCCCTCCCATCTTGAAGAAGCAATTGAAATTGCAGAAAGCTAACATTGACCGTAGCGGCGAGTACTTGATCCGCGGTGAAATGCTCGCCCTCCACCAAGCAGTGAGCATACCGTCATCTGTGGGTCTGAACAAAGCTAATATATCCCTATAGCAAGATATCGGCGGTGCCCAATGGTACGTCACCTGTGGCCAACTACACGTTTATTCCACCGGCGGGGACGCCCGACCATCAACCGTCTCCATCCCCGGCCACACAACCCCCGACGACCCAGGCGTGCACTACAACATGTGGGCCCAGTCAATCTCACTCCCGTACCGTATCCCGGGCCCGGAGCCATACGTGCCCACATCTGCCGGGGGTGGCCCTCGCCAAGGCTCCGTAAGGCCACCGCAGTCCTGCCCGGTGTCGAACGCAAACTGGTGTTCACGTCCCGTACCCGGATTCTCCGACGAGGCGGGATGTTACCGCAGTTCGGCTGATTGCTGGTCGCAGTTGGACACCTGCTACAGGGAGGCACCCGCAACCGGGAACAAGGGGTGCAAGGAGTGGGAGAGTATCTGCGAGAGGTACAAGGCTCACTGTTTGAAGTGTGGCGCTGAGCGCAATTGTAACGGGGGATTTCCGGGGAGGAGGAGGGTTAGGAGATTTTCTCTGGGGGAGGAGGAGAAATTGTGATGGAGCGTGGTTGTGTGCAATGTAGTTAATTCATGGGAGCTATTGATTGGTAAATGTTACTAATATTGTGTCACCATCGTTAAGCACTGGCGCGCGTTCCCAAGTGAAAGTACTGGAGGTAAGCCAAACAGCCATTTTGAAAGCCTCACATCCGAAGCACAGAGGAAGCGGACACAACTCTGCAATGCTATGGCTTGAACTTGGCCTCTCAAAGTGTAACCATCACTTAACTATGGGACCAAACCGCTCTAGACCAGCTTGAACGCAGAAGCAGGAATCACGGCATATTAGGACCGAAATAAGTGCGTGCACTGCTTAAAAATGTACTTTCCCCATCCCATCAGCAAAACATGGAAGCCTTTCGCCATTTCGAGCGTGAGAAGTGTGCACAGGTTACCGACAACCAACGGCGGTTTCTTTTATGGTATCCGAGAACACACGCCAGTGCCCAAGGTGCTCAAGGTGTGGTCGAAAAAGGAGGTATTGCTAGGACGCTGCACATATCGTATTACCAGTGCTCGTATATGCTTTTAGTGCACACAGTAATGTCACCACAGCCCCCACGGTGGAGAAGTTGCGAGCTTACGGGTACGAAGGGTGTACAGTACTCGACCAATCTACTCGTACGGCGAAGCGCCAGTGCACGAGTACGATACCAGTAATCAATTATGTACTGAATTAACTTGTTGAAAAATTACCACCTGATCATATTATACTCCATATCATACTAATCCGTTTTAGTAGTTTATTGAGTGCAACAAAGTTATGAAATTCTTACACAGGCTACCACTTTTAGATTTAAAAAAAACTATTTACAAAATTTAGCTGCATCAAATCCTGGAATAGAAATCATATAAAGACGATTTCAAATTTTTGGCCCTTTCTGGACAGGTGGAGTTTGTGGTATTATAATATTATTATACTTATGATCTTGGTCTTCCAAGTCAAGTGAATAGCTTATGATAATTTTTGTATTATTGATTCTCATATGAGTTACTCAAAATAACTTGAAATAATAAATTAGTATTATAATAGGTATAATTAGTATGATATCAATGAGATTTGTTACTAGTTATCTGTTATCATACTTCTAGTCTGTTCCAGCATATTCTACTAATTTTTATCCTACCTAACCCTATAACATACCTATCCAAAAAATTCTATTGAGTAGCAATCATGTGACTGTGGCTATCTAGGGTTCATGATTACCAACCATGTCTGTGGTGGCCATAACAATATAAATATCCGATACATCTGAACAACCTAACCATCAATTCTCACAGTCACCACCTTCTCGGTAACTGTCAACCTTCCTCCTCCCCCCCCCTCCTCCTACTACAGGTAATTTTTCTCCCTACCTTTTTTCTCTTTATTCATAACTTGGGGCTTGCGGGAAAAAAAAAAAATTCGCTAACTTTTTTTTTTTTTTTTTACAGACCCAGATCGGAAACCCAACTCAATACCAAAAAAAAAAAAAACAATGTCCGAGTCTTTCAACAAGCGAACCACTACCCAAGAGTGGATGAACTTCTTGAAAAGCATGAACGAAGTTACCGAACTCGAGACCTTTGAGCAAAAACTTATAATTTGCCCCAAGTTGGTAATGTTTAGGAGTTCAGAATCAAAAAAGTCGTGGGTTCAGGCTGCTAAAGATAAGGCGGCCAGTGGTACTCTGAGTGGTATCTTGACACAGCAGGAAGGGGATAGGCGGGTGGAGAACTGGAACCAAGGACTCACCGTTGGTGGCTTTCGACCTATGGTCCGGAACTCGGGCATTCTGGCGGTTTTTAAAAACCGTTTGGGTAATGCTATTGAGCAACAACTACAAGGTAGTACTGTTGATTGGCATACTTATGCCGTTTTTTATCGGGATGGTGTTCTGGCGGTCTATGATCCGGACTTTGTTCCAGGGATGGAGCGCTTGGACTGTTGCAAGGGGGTTCCATTGGTCAAAGAATTAATAAAGTCCTTTCGAGCTAAGGGTACACACAGAAAGGTTACACAGATCTGGTTTGGGGGAGGAGGTCATGACTCGGATAAAACAAACGATCAAGAGATGACTAGAAGATGGATTGAGAAGGAGGTTTTGGTACAAAAGGGAGCTGATCTTGGCAACTGGGATGAGAGGGAGGGGTGGGTTAAGGTTCGCTTTTAGTTTCTAAAACTGAATACTCATGTTGTACTTCTAAAATACATTACTTGAAAACTCTGATCCTACATTAATTTGTAAATCTCCGAGTCCAATGGTGATATAAAAAAAAAAACTTGGACTATATCTGTAAGATCTTGAGCGCACTTATTAGCAGTTGAACATTAGACTGAGAAACTATAACCCTCGTGGTCTTAAGGAGCTTATGCTAGTTCGCTGTACCCAGGCTGTATTATAGGAGGTTACCGCTATCTTGACCTTTTTTTCTTCTTCCTTCTCCCGACTCTTGTTCAATCGTATCGCTTTTCCCGACCTCTTATTATATATAATATTATTTATACTCTCCACACACACATGGCGACATAATATCGATCCGGACCGTGCCCGAGTGAGCCATTGTGATTTGGTTCTGTTGCTGCTACTTGTGCGACTGCGGGTGCAATTGCCTGGTTTTTTTTTTTGGGATGCGGGAGAAATCGGGAATGGGGTTATTGGTGGAAATTCCTTTCTTTGTGCGAGGGGAAAAATCGGGGGTCATGGGGTTGGTTGAG
>PYWC01000005.1:1418217-1440078 GCA_003182015.1 Tuber magnatum
GTGCTACTCAAGCAACTACGCCGGCTCAACCTGCTGGAGGACACTTTGGAGCTGGGGCAGCGGCACCAGCCTCTGCGCCCGCCGCTGGAGGGGGATTGTTTGGTGGAGGAGCATTACAGCAGCCTCCTAAGCCTTTATTGTATGTCACGCCCCGCGCTCTAGAAATTTCTCGGCTCACGTTTATAGTACTGGCCCTGCTTCTGCAGCAGCTACTCCTAGCATTGGAGCATTTAGTGGCCCAGCATTGGCAACTCCAAGGCCTGGTGGATTGTTCGGTGGGACTACTCTAGGTACCGCACCGTTGCAGCCACAATCACAACAGCAGCAGAACACAGTTCCAGCGGCCACTATTGATGCCTCGAAACTTTTACCGACCACTAGGTTTGGAGACTGCCATGCAGAGGTTCAGAGAATCCTAGAGGGCATTCAGTAAGACTTCATTCTACATCGTCGGATTATGGATCACCCTCACTCACATACCTTGCACGATAGACAAGAGATCCAAGAGCAAATGCGCATCGCCACAGAGCTAACCGCCCACTTCCCCAGCCACCGCGCAACCATCGACTCTGTCCCCTCCGACACCGCAGTTCTATCCCACAAGCTCGCAACCACCAAGTCCTTCCTCGCCGCTGACGAAGCAGCGCTTAGCACCGCGCGTCAACACCACAACGAAGACGACGCGGCCGCAACCCTATCTATCCGCAACGTTGACCTCTTCCGTGTACCGGCCGGCCAGCGCAGCCAGTACATTGCGCAGCAGCAGAACCAACCTATGCGCGAGAACGACATCACAAGTAATAAGCCGATGATAAACTACTTCAACACGCAGATCGCAAAGATGGACCAGAAGTTGAATCTATTCCTAGAGAGCGTGCAGGAGGTGGAACGCTCGCTGCGCAGTGTTGAGGAGCAGGCTACCATGGGCAGTATCGGTGGGGAAGATCTCACAGCGCTCACGGGTGGAGTTGGAGGTCGGCAGGACGCTAGGAGGTTGAATAGGACGCTAAGGGAGTTCAATGATGCGCTGAAGGACGTTAGTGGGGGGATTGTGGATTCTAAGGATGGGATGAGGGCTTTGAGGGCTAGGAGATAGATGGCAGGACATTTTAACGTTTAGTAGTATGTGTAAAATACGAAGAGCGATGCTTTGTGATGTTTCTGCTTTTTTCCTCTTCCTCTTATCATTTCTACGCGATTACTTTTTTGCTTTTTACAGTGGACATTGGGTAACTTCGGATTGGGTGAAAAGGCAGTGAGCGGCTTCGGTTCATAGCCGGAATGAGTGTCGATAAAATAATTTATTAGAAGATGCCTGTTAGTAGAGAGATGTGGGACGTCGGTTTAAGGTGGGGACGGGAATGCTTGGTAAACACATTACCGGTAGTGACAGAACATAGATTCCCTGCGTAAAAAAGGTGAAAGTATGCTGGTAGTATGGATGACTGGGGTATTGCATGCCTGGATAAGAAAATAAGAAATAGGATATATGCCTAACAGAACAAAATCTCCAAATGAAAATTCTCAATGCTAAAACGTTTAAAATTAAAGGGGTACAAGTACGAGAAGAAATAACTAAGCAGCGTTCGCCACCTCTGCCACAACCCGTTCCCCTTCCTCTAGAATATCTGTGATAGTGCCTAAATTCTCTATCATTCCCTTTCCGTGTCCCACAAGTAATAGCTTCTCTGCATTCGCTGGTAGACCCAAGTAGGTTGGCGGTTCTCTCTCTGGGAGCGCGTTGACCCATCGTATGAAGTCCGGCATTTTAATACCTTCAGGAACGTAGAGAGGCTGGTCGGTATCAACCAGTTTGAAGTCAGAGTTGAAAGCGTCAGGGGTAAACACGGATTTGACTAGATCTGTCAAACGCTGAAAATCACTCTCGTCATCAATTTTACCGCCATATGTTTCTGTAATAAGAGTACGGATCATGTCCCAGGGAAGCTTTGTTGGAGCAACATTGGTACGGCCACCAGAAACGTGGTCAATCCAAGTGTCGATAATATAGGCCGAGCACTCATACTATCTCCGGATTTAGTATACTCCTCGGTGCAATAAACGAGGGTGAGCGACCTACATCACTATCATTGAACTCCCACCATCCTTTCCACCCCAGGTCAGGAACGTAACGTAGCCTCTCCTGAACAACCGCGTGTAGGAAGGAAAGAAGAAGGTACACCCTCGCCTTCTCGGTAGGCTGTTGTTTGGCTGGACGCGTCGACAGCGTTGAAAGTGAATCCTTCATGTTGGCACGGACCCCGGCAGGTTGTTCGTACATGAGTACACGCGAAGCACGCAGCAAGTTGATCGGGATTTTAGGCGAAGACTCCATAGAGAGGAATAGCCTGAAGTTAGGATGGGGTCGCAGTGCATCAAGCCTCTTCTCTAACGATTGTAACCACGCAGGAGTAAGATGCACGTTTTTAACCAAGACCCAGGTCCCAGCTGAAGCGGCGTTGCTGACCGCCTTGTCTGCTGTTGCCAAACCTTCGTTTGAGCCCATGGCGATATTGGTGCAGCTAACTCTAAGCTGCTCCACCAAACTATCCACTTTGTAACTTGCATCGAAGCCAGGCGAGGAGGCGAGGGCAATGGGGGTGGTTGCGGATACCTGAGCCACAACCTGGCGAAGATCTCCGGTGGCATCCAAAACGTCCTTTCCAAAGACAGCGCCTACAAACTTCTCCGCAGATGGAACAAAGCGGTCCACTCTACCAAGTTTGACAAGTAGAAGTTTGTTTAGCTCCCGGTCAAGATCGGGCAGCTTGCTGTCCCAAACGACGGGCACAAAGCTCTCAGCGGTCTCCTCCTGAAAGAACTTTTCCCATTCTTCAGTGGTGATATTTTCAACATAATTCTTGAAAATGGGGAGTGTCGAAGCTCGTCGAATGACTTCATCCCTCTTGTCCGCTTCGGTCGAAGCGTCTATACCCGGAAGACCATCATCTAAGATACGGTCGATCAAAGACTTATCCATCTTGTATGGAGATGCCTGGGCAAGAAGCATTGCCAAGGTCACGCGGTCTTTCTGGAGCAACCCCAGGGCAGTGCGTTGATAGCTATGGAAGATTAGTGATGGTGGAGGAAAAGGCGCCTGTTAAACTCACGTTGTAACGAAAAGGTCATGGAGAATGATTTGGATACGGGAGTTGTAATCCTTCTCCGCCTGCAAATGCTTGTTGTCGTGTAGGACTGAATGGAAGATACCAAGGAAATACCTGAATATGTGGTCAGTTGATTGCTGTCAAATTAAAGGGGGTGGGGCAACTTACTGGAGCGAGAACTGGTAGAAGTGGTTGAGATGATGAAGTTGTTCAAGAACCGCGAAGACAGCACTGCATGCACGGGCAATGGCTTGGTACTGCAGGGTAATTGTTTCTACCTCGGTCATCACGCCATCTGTTTCTGCCATCTTGCGTGACACCTCGGCCGCCTCGGTCTTCAGGGTCTCGAGGGTATCGATGACCCGATCGTCATCCAAAATATTTCCCCGAGATTCGTTTAATGCTTGCAAAAGGCGCTTCTCGAGTTGTCGAAGATGTAGCTTGAATTCGCCTTGGAGTTTCATCAAGTTCGTCCTACGTTGATCAACATCCGGTCTCTCGAACTTCAGTACCTGGTTCAAGGACTGGGTCTGTAAACTGCTCTGGGTAACCGTGAAATTGACAAAAGTAGTACGACTGCAGATATCGGGGGCGAAGGACGCCGACGGATCACGAGTGGACAAATATAACTTGAATGAAGGCGAGAAATCGATTTCCTGTTTCCCGAGCTGGATCAATACACGGCCTCCGGTTTTCTGGTATTCCTTGTTCAAAACGTGATTGAGAATAGGGTCTAAATGCTCCGCGTCCTGAATAAGAATGGGGTTTCCGAAACGGAGTGAGCTCTCCAACTGCTTGGTAAATGAATCGTCTAGGAAACTTGTGATGGTGAGACGCCGCTCTCTGCTCTCGTTGGCTAGGAAGTCTGTGACTCGGCCGGAAGGGTCGATAATGAGAGGATAACGGTTGAACCTCTTGAGGACAATCGCATTCTCGGTGCAAAGATCATCCACTGGCAACCCATTCTCTTGCCACACAAGTCTCTCGTCGGCAGTTGACAGATATTCTGTGACCGGATTATGTTCCTTATATTGAATGCCGGATAACGAAAGATGGTTGAGCCAGTCGTCTGCCATCGATTTGCGATACTGTTGGTCATAGAGCCCACCGTATGCTAGGAAAGCTGCAGAGACAATAACGTCTCCAATCAATGTCCCTATTTGTGTTTCAAAGGACTTGCTGCCGTACTCCCAGCGAGTCTTCTCGGAGGACAAACTATCCAAAAGCTTAACACTGCGGTCAACTTTTGACTGGACACGAGACATTTCGGTTTTGAGAGCCTGAGTTTCGCTGATAAGGGCTGCATATTCATCTTTGTATCTAGCGATACTTCGTTCAAGCTCTTGGATCGTATCTTGCATCGCCTGTGCCTGCGCTTTTGTCTGCTTTGCTTGCTCTTCCAACTGATCAACCTCATCCCTCAAAGGCCCTACGCGATCAAGAATCTCTGCGTAATTGACTTGTGCCTCTACCCATTGAGCCAAAGGTGCACACGCTTTGCTTGCCCTATTCATCGCTTCTGAGTTATAACTCGGCGAAGAAAGGTATTCCTTTTGCATTTTATGTCGAAGATTCTTGGTCATCTGCTTCTCGTTGTCAAAGTTGATGATGCTCGAGACGAAATCTGAACGTCCTACGATAGATTGTACTGTTGACCATGCATCTACCTTATGCCCCAACAACGTGCAAACAGACTCCATAGCGAGTCGGACAGCTAGCGGGGGCTTTCCCATGACCTTGACTTCGTTCAGGTGAGTTTTCTTAATGTTTCCCACACTTCTTTGGGCTTCGATGACAGCTGGCTCGGCCTTCGCAAGATCGCTCAGCACAACTTCCCTTCGTTGGGCAACCGCCTTCTCCTGAACTTCCAGCTCTGCTTGGACTTGTAGAGAGGCAGCTCGCTTTTTTTCGGTTTCCTGCTGATCGGCGACCATTCTTTGCAGTTTTTCGTTCGCCTCGGCACTCTTTCTCTCGAGCTGCCCTTGTTTTTCGGCCAAGCTTGTTCGAAGCTCCCGCACCTTGTCGACTGTGTCCTTCAATTTCTCTAATCCAACATTCAAGTGTCGCTGTTGCTCCTCAAGATCCTCGCGTTTCTCGTTATAAAGTTTGACATACTGAGCAACAAAGTCAAGGAAATGCCGGGGTGTTAGATATGTTGTCTTGTTTTGTTGCTTTTGGAGTTTAGTATTGAAGCGGTGAAGCGAGTAATGGATATAAACCATTGCATTGACAACTGCCTCGCGATGGGACGGCGGCAACGAAAGTTCTCTGTAGGCCACCGGAATACTGTCGGGAGCCCTGTAGGTCGCTCTATCGAGATCAAGAGATTGTGTCAATTCCATCCCAACTTGGAAGAAAGCCTGGTCTGACCAATCTCCAAACCAGTTAAGAACGCAACGATTGAACAGTGCTGGGGATGTCGCTGCCTTAGATGATAGACCGTCCTCTGGGGGATTCATGGTGAAGACGACGTGTAGATTCTTGACGATCTGTTGGGTGAACCATTTGTACAACTCCTCTTGGGAATCCAGAAGCAATCCCTGCCGCTGAGCGCCTTCCTTACAGGCTGTCATCAGGGCTGCAAATTCGTCTCCCTCGAAAAGACCGGGAACCTCTGCATTTGCTAACAAGGTATTCATGCGTTCCAAGAACCCAGAATCGAGGACGTTAGACTCGTCCATGATAAAGCAAATTTTCTCCCCTTTGCAGCCACATCGCCGAAGAACATCCCGAAGATCTTCGTCAAAGTCTTCTGCAGAATATTTGCCGTGAACTTTAATCTGGAAGACTTTGAGTCCATTCATCCAGGCCACAAACCGAGATAGGGTAGTCTAGGAACTCCGGTTAGCAAGATAAAAGCATAATGAGTAAAACAGCGACGTACCTTTCCACTTCCACTGACACCGATAAGAATCAAATGCCCTTGCGGTTGTCTGAAGACCCTGTCAATGCGCAATACATGTTCCAGTACATCATTGAAGAGGATCAACGGCACATCCACTTCCTCCTCACAGAAGGTCTTTAGACGTGCCTTTGCGAAATCTCTCAACTGTTCTCTCTCCACAGGAACGTAGTTCTTAGATAACCAATTCGAAAACAATATTGGCCCACCCAGCGCCTTCTCTTCGTCAACGCCAGGGAAATGCTGAAGGGCAATTCTCTTAGTCGCATCTGCGGTCCATTGTCTCTCATCTTCTCTGACGAGACGATCTTCGAACAACCGCAGTGCTTCGTGGGCCCATATCCTGACCAGCCCTTCAACGGAGAGCGTTTCCAATGGCCTCAAGGCCTCGTATAAGCCCCTAACCCATCTCGTAAGCTCTCTGGGAGAATAGACATAGTGCGGCTGGACCTTTGGGGTAAATCTTTGTTGCGACTCTAAGTAGAATTGAACCATTGCTTTCGTAAGGGGTTCCGAGTATCCTCGAAGGGTGGGAATAATCTTCAAGACAGCACTGTTAAAGGTTCCATAAATTTGTGTCAATGACAGTTCGCCAGGATAATCGACCATAATAAGCGGTGCGTGCCGAAGGAAACGAGCTCCCATGGGTGTACGGCCAGCATCGGTGGGGGGATTACATGCTCCCACGAACTGAATGCGGTCTAAGGTGACCCAAGTTTTGTCGGAGGTCCTCCAGAAACCGTTTTGCTCTACCAATTGTCTGAGGAATGATATCGCGCGCTGTGTCCCGTATTTGTCTGGTGCTGGCAAGTTAATCTCGTCACAGAATAGTACCAGCCAGCGTCCGATTTGGGTTGGGGAGAGCATCACTCCGTTCAATGTCTTCTTATACTCGCAATATTGCTCAAAAGTCTTGATGAGAAGGTCTGGTGTGGTAGCACTGGAAAAGTTTAACCCAACAACTTCCATGTTTGGAAGTTTCCTTAAAGCGCTAAACAATGTCATGGTTTTACCGGAGCCCGGAGGCCCACACAAAAGCAGTGGTTTGTGTTCTGCCAGCCATGAGTATAAGACGTCCTCGTGTCGAACGGTATCCAGAGTGGGGATGACGAGATCAGTCTGGGTGACAGAGTGAGTATTGATTTCAATCGAGGGTACTTGGTCCTGCCATGGTGTCCATTCTGCTTTGGGTAGAGAAACATCGAAGTCAATGATAGCGCCTCCGGTCAGAGGTGGAAGCTCGATTGTCGCTAAGCCGCACACGTAGTGCCCAAAGCATTGCCGGTCCGTCAAAGGGCAGTCTCCTGTAAAGCTCCAGACCAATGCCAAAAGTAATTTTTTCGAAACGTATGCTTCGACTTGCTCATCTTCAAGCGGGAAGTCGGCGTGTTGAATATTGTATTCGATCATGGTCCGACATATCTTGTTAAGCAACGAGAAGAGTGTGTTTAGAACTCGAACTTCTGTAAATTCCATAATATGGTTGTACTTTCTCGCTTCTGTAAGGGTTTCCACAATGAAATTGTCATTGTCAAGGAGTTGGCCGAGAAGCTCTGCCATGTGAGATTGGGTTGAAAGCGCCTTAACCGAGACCTGCCCAGAACTAATCGTATTGTCCTCATCGAGATCTTCAAATATAACTGTCCGAAGGGACTTGAGGTAATGGGTAACCATCATTTTTGAGGTGACCGTATCTTCACTGAACCAGACCATACCACATCGGCTGACTGTGGCCAAGGTAGCATATTTCAATGTCTCAACTTCAAACATGATGCGAACGTTGGAGGGAAGGTTAAGGCGTTCTCCGTTCGGTAGAGTGAGCAGTTTGTTATCATCCAGAACACTGCATGATATTGTTAGTTAATATCTGACTGTGGATGTGGTAAGGGTGGATACCTGTTCAAGTTCTCGACCCACTCCGGATCAACATCACCATCAAAAACAATCCAATGCCTCTTCGAATCTTCACCACGTAGATTGTCGACGATTTTCCTCAAAATACTAGTAAAAAGTCCATCGGTCCATTCTCTGGTTGTCGAATCGAGACTTCCGTATAAAGCCTCCTTCGACATAACCTTCGAGTCAATTATGTGATATACGCCTTCTTGACTCTCAACTTGATGCAAAGCCTGAAGTAGCACTTTCCAGGCACCAGATTTTCCCGAGCCAGAGTTTCCAACCATCATCACACCGTGGTGAATAGTTTGAATTTGGTATAATTGCAATACCTTGGTCATCCAGGTGTCCGTCAGAACAAGGTTTTGTTCGGTGGCAATTTTTCTTATTTCTTCCTCCAGTTTACCTAGATTTCCGGGTACGTATTGGATTCCCGGGAACGACTCTTCTTCGATTCTAAGGCATTATATTAGAGACGAAAAATGGATTAACGCGGAGTGTGAGCTTACTCTCTCATAATCTCCACATCGCTTCGAATCAATTTTGGGGCTATAGTTTCTCTCAGACTCTGCACAATAATCTGTGCTTCCCAGTCGGAGCCTGATATCTTTTCCCCGTCTAAATCAACACCATCGTTTGCCAGCCTCGCTCTCTTTAATCCCCCAGAGCTAACAAGTACACTCTTCAATGCACGCAATCCAAAATCATAATGCGCTTGTTTTGAAAGTCGTGAAGCACAACGGTCGAAAAATGGTACTGTTTGCTTGGAAAGCTGTTTCGCCTGGTTAAATCCTTGAGAGTAAAGCATAACTTCGGCAATAAGCTCTTTATCGGGCTTCGACATAGCAACACTTCGGAAGAGCTTCTTAAGATTGTCTGGCAAATTCGAACGGCCGGCATAGCCAGGATTCATGGTGATAAAGATGCCTAAGCGTCTGGGTTAACACCAGAGCTCCATCTAAGAAGGACGTGAGTATTCATACCTGTATTTTGATGCACCTTGAGCTGTCTGCCAACCAATTCTATCTGCGTGTTAGAGTCCTCAATGGCTTTCTTTAATCCAAGCTGGATGTTTTGAACTTGTTGCGACACAGCGGACAATATTCTCTCCTCCAAACGGTTAAACTCGTCAAAACAGCCCCATGCTCCGACCTGACAGATCCCCAAGAAGATTCTCCCCATTGCCTGGAAATCGAAGGTGTCGTCACAACAAAATACCAGGGTGAACCGACCAAGTTGAACACCAAGTGCCTTGACCGACTCAGTTTTTCCAGTTCCTGCTGGGCCATAAGGAGATCCTCCGAGCCTCTGGCATAAGGCTTGGGTCAATGTCAAGAAGCACCTATCAGTCAGTGGCGTGCGCACAAGACGTTCAGCCACGCCAAGATACTCGAATCCGTACTCTAGTTCTGCATTTGCCATTCTGATCTTCAGTCTACTCAGATATTCTCCTTCATCTTGATAATAATATCTCATCTGAAGCAGCCATGTATAATCTTCTGCTGAATTTGCTCCGGAATCAGCAAGTCTAAATATGACGTCGCGTTGATGAACAAACTCAGTGATCAAATGTTCGCATTTTTTTCTCTCGATAGGCCCGAGATCCCCCAAAACCGTTGCCGCAAGTAGCGCGAGTACCTTAACCTCCCGTTCATATAAGCCTTGTAGGTCCGTACCCCCTTCAACCAAAGACTTGTCTACCACCGTTGTCCAAACCACTTGGGTTGCAAGGACTAGGATTTGTGCCGGGTATTGCGCAATACATTCGGAGAATCTCTCTTTGTTTAGATCTTTCATGCCGAAAATATCCTTGAAATCCCGCACAGCCTCTGCCAGAAGCTCGGCCAAGGTAAGTTTCATGTTGGTTTCGAGAGCAGTGAGCCAGTCATTGATCTTAGGTGTCTTAATCAGGGATATCTCTTTCTTCAATCTCACTTCCTCGCCCTCCTTTGATGTGAAGCCCAAGATGGTGTAATCATCATCCAGTACCAAGCCAGAAAGCCCTGCAAACATCTTCTTGAAATGTTTCTGGATGCGATAGGTATCGTTACTATTTCCAATAATCTCAAGAAGATCCTCGTCACCAACGAAATAAAACCGGGGGAATGAAACCCTCTCACGCTCCAGGTATTCACCAAGTGCCTTCTGGATTTTATTGAGGAGTTCCGCTAGACGCTCTAAGGACTTCTGGGCGCCGGAGATATTCAGAACGTCGAGAATGTAAGGCGACTTGTAGACCTTTTTCATAACGGTAAAGAACTCGGAATTTATGTTTTGGAATCGCGAAGATTCGATAGGCAAAAGGTGCTTGATGTCGGCGTTTCCGGTGAAGACGCCCTCGAGGTAAACCCATTGGCGCTGCACATCAATCCAGATGTCGAACAAGACATGGACCCGGTTCAACTTGTCTTCCCATGAGGATGCCTCATCCTCAAACTCCTTGTAATATGGGGAATGCCTCATGGCTTGGAGCGAATTGAGATTTTCGCTACATTTAGCAAAAAGATCATCCCAACCGCGGATCAAACGGCATTTATTCTGATAACTGACGAGGTCAAGCACATAATTAGACCATGTTTCCCGAACCTAAAGTAATTATTAGCTTGGAACAGATCGCCAATATATGGGACGCAAAGTCCGAAGCTACAAACCTGCTTCAAAAATTCCTCCAAGGCCATTTCTCCTTGCGCTTGGGCAATGATATCCCGAATTACTGGCTCACTGGCAATAAGATTGAGATCCCAGACTGTGCCCAGTGTGAGAGTAGACAAAAATAGTCTGTATCCTGGCTTCAATGCCTTAAATATCTTACTCCAATGCCTCTCCCTAACTGCCTCGGATTTCATCTCCGACAAGAGTGGATTAATTTTGACTAACTGGCGAAGCACATTCTGAATGTGCTCAAAAGCGGCATATTGTCGCATTCGGCTGGGCATCTCCTTGGTCATATTAATCAAGGCCTCAAGTCCTTGCCGAATCTTCCTGGTAATAACAGAGGACCAAGGAGTATCACGCAGATCGTTCAGACTCTTCCAAATTGTGGAGAGAGCAGACCAAACGGATTTGAAATCCTGCACTTCCTCAAGAATTGAAACCAGGATATTCTCCGGGCCTGCAGGGATGTCTAGAGCTTCTTTGGCTCTCGAAACCATCTCAGACTCGGACTTGAGTTGGGTTAATCTCGTCTCGAAGCCGCTCAAGGTTTGTGATGCCTCCTCAGGAGCTATGGTACCCGAAACGGGCTTTTGGTCATTCCATTCTCCAACGATATTGTTAATCTTATCCGTGACAACGGTATCCTCTGCCACAATCTTTGCTCGAAGCGCATCTAAAGGTCGTCAGTATTAAAGCAATCACACGCCACTACCAGACACAGCACCTACCGGTTTGATCTTGCACAATTTTGCTCTTCCGGGCCAATATCTCATTCAGGGCTGCCCATTCTCCGTCAATCTGGTCGACAAATAACCAATCCTGCTGGAATTGGTATCTCTGCCGGGAGAGGGTAGTTTCTCCCTTGCGGAAAAGCTCAACTTCCGGCGCCCAAGACTTAACTTTGCGCTTGCATTGCTGCACAATAGTGATAAAAGATACAGCCTGGGCCGTAGATGAAGCCTCAAGAGATTGTCCCTCCAGGTCACGCCTAGCTTTCCCAATTTCTGCGTGAGCTTCCCTCATACGGTTTCCAAGTTTATTGGCAAACTTTACAAGAATATCGTGCTGCCATTGATCGTATTTTGCGTTGACCTTCGTCTGAACTTGCTCATAATCCACGGAAAGATTACCGAATGACTGACTAACGTCCGAGGTATCGAATGTGGATCGGGTCTTTCGAATTTCCGTCAACAATTGAAGCCATCGTTCAAGGTTATCGCCAAGGATATCGTATACTTGTTCCGACTGTAAATCCCACAGGGATTGGAATCTAAGCCATTTGTCGACATATGTTCCAACTGCCGCCAATTTTTGTTCTATTGCTTCGTAGGCATCAGAGAGCGTAGGCGCGCAACTTGCAGGCTATACACAGTCAGTAAAGGAAAAAGAGGATTTCCAAAAATGTCTAAAACTTACCAGATCGGAGAACAGCATTTCAGAGTCTCCTGCAGCTAGGTTGATGTTCATCTCGTATCGACTCGCCTTAAGCTTCCGGAGATTACAGACAACGCTCAACCACTGATGCAGCTGGGAGAACCAGCTGGCTCTCGCAAACTCCAACGGCGGATCGAGATAAATAACTTGGTTCCGGATGCTGATCTCATGCACAAGTCTCTTCATACGAGGGTCATAAGTATCCCTGCCCTTCACAATCCCATCGACATCAACTTCCTCATTTCTACTCATCCGCTTACGTTGACTATCACCATCAGCTCCTTCGTCGCCTCTTGCATCCTTAAACACTTCAATCCATCGCACAACTGCTTCCTGGAGCCGGTCAAGCAGGATCATTTCGATCTTACTATTCAACTCCCCGACCCAATGAGGTAAATTGACATAGTTCTCTAGGTTGAGTTGATCAACGGCGGTTTGAATGACTTCGAGCTTATGTTGGAAGGCGTCAACATCGTAAGGGCAAGTGCAAAGCTCCGCCATGGCTTTTTGTGATGTCTCGTGAATGCTAGCCAGCGTCCCAGTCTTGCTTTGGAGAATAGAGACGGCGGCTGCAAAGTCTCGGACGAATTGAACATGTTTGCTCTCCCTTCCTTGCAACGACGTTGAAGGATCAATGTTTCCATTGGGAAGATACTGCAGTTGCCTCAGGTGCAGGTCGTAAGAGTGAACAAAGGACTCCCATTTCAGGGGGGTACCCTTGCCTATCAAGCTGTGCACGTCGTTCTGATAACCACTGAGCAGGATTGAAACATCGGACATCTCGGATATTGTTTTATTAATTTGAGCAAAAGTTCGAACAGTCTCCATCAAACTAACTGCGTAAGGATAAACACGTTTTGCCTCCTTAGAAATATTATTGATCGAGTGGGGAACCTGAAAATTAAGCCATAAAAGGTTCCGGACCTCCTTAAACAGCGCAATAACCTGAGGATCGAAATTGACCACTAGCTCCAAAGAGTTACCGGCGGCCCTATTTCTCGTGATACTAAACAACCTTCCTGAGATGGATATGTTGCGTTTTTGCACATCATTCGACCAGGTCTCAAAGATCGGGCGTGTATCCAATTTTTTTCTAAAAGTGACGCTTTCCCCTTGTAGCTTCTGGCCTTCGTGATAAAGCTCCCAGCCATGCCCCAGAACATCCTCGACCCTCTTCATATAAGCGTCTAGTTGCCTCTCAATCTGCTTGGCCCAAATAATCGCACCCGAAATTGGAGGTAGGTCATGTAATTGGGCCATAGCATGTGCCTCGGAATGTCCATATTGCTGCTTGAATCGCTCGTGGAGAGCTGCAATATCAAGCTTAACGCTGTCGATGAGCTGCGTCTGGTATTCCTGAATAGCACCCCGAATCTTTGGTCGCACGAAGAGGGCATTGAATTTTGAAAACACCCGAAACATCTCGTTAGCGGTCTTCGCGGTAGCCAGCCTATCCCGTAGTCGGGCAATGATGGAATTCTCTACACGGGAAGTCCGTTCATTGTATGCGTTCTCCGCCGCGATCCAGATCTCTGTACCTTCGGGTGACACATCCAAAACGTCTACATCCTTTAGGACAGCGTATGCCTGTGAAACCTCCTCGACGGCATCAACATCACCAATGTCTTCCGACACAGCTCCCCACTCCCCCGAGTTCGGGTTGGCGCCATTCTCGTACGAGTTAGGGGCGAGAACGTTCGCAATTGTCCGTTGCAACTGCTCATGGCCGTGTCGGAAGCCTTTGACGTAAGCCAACCTCTCCTGAGTTTTGAGGTGTCTGGCTGATATCTTTATCGGGATAAATTTCTCGGATCGTTTCCTCGTTACTTCCCGAGCAACATTAGTGAACTCTTTGATGTTATCTTCCCAAGTTTTAAAGATCCCCTCGGCAACGTTCATCAGCGATTCAAAGTCATTATATTCCAAATGCATCAACCGACGCCCGCTAAGTAATGAGTGGATTTGGGAGTCCAAATCTGCCGAAATCGCCCCCACAAGCGGAAGCGCTCTCCGAATGGGATAAGGACATATCCGTAGCTTTTTGTTGAGATGAATAAAGATCCCGACAATTGCATCCTGAACCTTTGCAAGGCTTGTTGCAGATAATAGTTCGTCGAGTGGAAAATCGCGCATAAGTTGATTGTACTTTTGCACTGTAAGGATTGGGCTGTCAGTAGGCATCTCGACATGAACCACCCAGGCACTCGGATGGAAAAGGAACCCACCTTTGTCTGTAGCCTCCTTCAACCCAGTGTCCGCGATAAAACTGACAGTCGCATGGAATCGCTTCGCATGCTTCAATATCTCCAGGGTGAGCTGTACCCCGTCGCTCCTGAGTTGCTCCTCTATGCCCTCCAAAGCACTCTCCATCGATAGCCAAAAATTAATTTCCTGGGTAGCAGTCCCACTCTCGGTGTCCCGGGACATTTTAGTTATTGACTGGATTGACTTGATCCAAGCATTTACAATGGACTGAAGATTATTGAGGAATGTGCTGTCTTGTAATAAACTTGCAGGTATAAGGTCCAACGAAGGTCGCGTATTTTTATGCAAAGCCTACATTCAAGTCAGTCTCCTTACAATATCGCTATTCTAAATAATGGATCATTCATACCTCATCTACAGCCGACTGCACTACATTATGGAGGTTCAACGAGAGCTCCGGTATTTCGATATTCTGCTGCAAATGTAGAAGAGAGAGCTCTAATTCGGCAAGCTTCTTCTTTGTAACAGGGATACCAGTCTTGGCTTCGCCATCAGCAAAACGATTGACCCGCCCGCTGGACTGAGCTTCCTGGCCTTTGGTATAGGCATCGAAGTAAGGTCCCAAAGCTAAATGCACAACGGAATGCAATATCTCGAACGGTGATACCGAGCCCTGAGCACTATTATTCAACGCCACTGTCCCGGGAAGGTTCATAATTTGTACTTGGGCATGGAGAGGGGCGGAGGAATCCAGAGGCTGAGGTCGCTTGATAACGGCAATAGACGTAACTGTGGACGGCGATGATGATAATTCTGATGCAATAGAGTACGTGTACGATTGCGAGATAGTTCCAGAAACAGCTATGCCAAATTATCAGCGGCTATCGACAACGAACAGGGGAAATTAGGGTGATCCAACTCACAGATGGCATCGTCTGGAGATTGTTCAATCTCCACGAGGTCCTTCGAGACATATAACGCCACAATCGGCTCCGCAACGAACCTAGAGCATTTCTGCAAAGTCTCGGAATGGCGACTGTCCGAGAGGAAACTCCCGGGAGCTTCCAACTCTCGTTCAGTAGCGCCAACTGTAACAGAGAGGACTTTTGTTAGGTAGTCGACAAGTGCAGTGGGATTCAGGGACGGAAGTAGGGAGGTGGTCGACGCGGATGGAGATACGACCGAATTGTTCCCGGAGGACGCAACCAGAGCACCATCCATAGTTGCAGCACCAACGATGGCAAGGGAAAGCGGCGGAGGAGTTCGTTAACTATAGCTGTGAGGAGTTAGGTATCGTCAGTGAGGCATATGCTATGCCAAGAATATTACTGTGTATGATATATTATTTTGCCAACAGAAGAAGCGGGAAAGGGAAAGACTCCAGAAGTATCAAACAAAGATATAAGGGTAATAGCAGGGCCAAAGAAAAATCTGGAGACCCAGCTGATGTAAAGGGAGAGGGGGCAAGAAGGAGGTCGCGGGGGACGATAGCTAGGGGATAGAGATGGAGCCTAAGATTCGATCTAAGAGCTTTTGGGTAAGTTAGTGGGTGGTGTGCGGGCAATCAGAAGACGGTTCGAAGGTATGATAGATTCGCGTTAGTGTCCCGAAATTTCTAGGCCTAGACAGGGGTCTCCTGCCCACCACAAAGGTCGAGGTTTGACATGATTCGTCGTTATCGCAAAGGCACGCGTTGTCCCGCACCGAGCCTATCAGGGTCCTTACATTTTCAGGCACAAATGGTACATGCCGTGCCCTGACTTACACACAAAACAGAATACTCTATCATTCAGTGTCTGACCACTTTCCTAGCATTCTCACTACTATCGTTACAGGCCTTTCTACCGTAGAAGATTGGTTTACCGGTACAGTTCCCTCATTGCCATCCATACCAGCACCAACATCATGCTAGAAATGCCTGGATTAGTACCGGTACTGTACATGAAACGTCATTCATCGAGACGGGCCCGCTGCAAGTGATGGTTTTACCGGTACTCCGGCATCAACACTAGGGTACTCGAGCACAATCAGCTGTCAGGCGGCGAACGCCCTCGCTCTAACAACTTCTCCTATGCTACAGTAGTTGTTTCGTACTATCATACACTAAACAATTCCCTTCCCAATCCACTCGTAGAGCAGATAAAATACCGGTAACCGACTTACCCATCAGCGAGCGATGCCACTCCAAGGGGGGAGAAACACAGAACCTTGCCACGGTACTTCCTCTCCCTCTTCCTCACAGTATACTGTCGCTGTTGCTGTTGCAGGTTGCCTGTAGAACCCTCCCTATGCAGATCTCGTCTGCTTCATCCCGGGTAGCTACGCTATGCCAAACGCCGTGCCTGAACTGCACCGTAGGCACCAAAAAGGAGCCAAACTCAAGGGGTATGTTATTGTACGCACTGTATCGCGGACTTTCTAGATCCAAAAATTCCTTCAAGTTGCCACGCTTCGCTACACATCTGAAGGACCGGCACAGTACTGTACCGCACAAGTCTTCAAACGATAACGCACGCGGACGCGATGTGCTGGATGAACCCGAATTCCAGCGCTTGTCTCGCTCCGTCTCTACTGTTACCGCCACCCCTCACCAACCATTCTCCCCCCTATCCTCATACTTGCAGGACCGGTTTAGCCCGTTTCCTTTATTCCGAACAAATAATTTATTGAATTGCCCCGCACGCCCGTCCCGCGAGCAACTCTTGCTCCTAGCTTTCGCGCACCTCCCCGACGCAAAAACCGTGCCCCTCTACACCACCTCCCCTCTATGTCTATAGCGCGCAAAGCTCGCCAACGGATCAGCTATGGTTTGTTCCCCGTGCATTCTCATAGCAAAGCGACTGATCAAAGTTACAGTCCTGCCACTCGCGAACTCTCCCGGTGGGCATCGCTTAGGCGTCAATAGTCTCGCTGTCGATAAACAGGGAATTCTGTAAGTTTTAGCTCTCTCGGTCAAGTTCAAGAGTACCTGCCGGCTTCCGAGGGCACTTTTAACTGATATAATTCGATTGGAACAAAGTTATTCAGCCGGTCGTGATGGCGTCATCTGCTCTTGGAACATTGGCGTTGATCTCGAAGATGGTCCAGAAAACCCAGCAGCTATCCCTCGCCCCGCCCCTCTACCCTCCACCTTTTGTGCACAGGCTCAAGCCCATACCCACTGGGTTAACGACCTTGCGCTCTGTCAATCTAACACTGCTCTTGTGTCCGCTTCGTCAGACCTGACAGTGAAGCTCTGGCGACCTCATGCAGCCGATCAATTACCACCGGCGACAATAGGCGTCCACAGCGACTATGTCAAATGTCTTGCGGCACCTAATGAATACTCGGATTGGGTGGCTAGCGGGGGACTGGACCGGAAAATCATGATTTGGGATCTCAACGGGGGTGGCGAGAAATTACAGATTGATGTGGGTGATGAGGGCACTAACCCTAAGGGCTCAATATATTCGCTGGGAATTGGAGGAGGTATCATAGCCAGCGGTGGCCCTGAGAGCGTGGTCCGTGTTTGGGATCCTCGATCAGGTCAAAGGATCACAAAGTTTGTTGGTCACACTGACAACGTGCGAACAATTCTTGTCAGCCAGCAGGGCAACATTATATTGACTGCCTCCTCCGACACTACAATCAAGATGTGGAGTTTGACCGCCGGAAGGTGTATCCATACCTTGAGTATGCACAACGATAGTGTTTGGTCACTCTATTCGTCCCATCCCAACCTGGATATCTTTCACTCTAGCGACCGCTCAGGATTGGTAGCCAAAACTGATGTCCGAAATGTCGATGAGATAGAGGAGGGTATATGTGTGGCAGTTTGTCAGGATCAGGGAGGCGTAAACAAGGTAGTTGCTTGTGGTGGCTACCTCTGGACTGCAACTCAAAGTTCCAGTATAAATCGCTGGCTAGACGTGGATACCAATACGGATATTGGCCCGGATCCAAGACGACCCAGGTTAACCTCATCGGCCAGCACTAGACCAAGGGTCGTAAGTTCGCCTCCGCCACCAGGTGCCCCAAGCTCACCAACAACCGCCGGACCAAAACAAGCAACTATCCCTGTAAACGCCCTACTGAGACTGTCAGCAACATCCGCGTTCCCCTCCAATGTTAGGGACCCCGATGCCGTCACCGTATATTCAATACCTAATGCCCGGCAAGCTTCAATATCAGAAACTATTCTCGACGCTGACCCTGGAGTCCTGGTTCCCGTAAACGATCTTCCAGACGAAACCATTGAGGGACAGCACGGTCTTATAAAGCACTTTTTACTAAATGACAGAAGGAGGGTCTTAACCTTAGACACGGCGGGTGAGGTAATGATGTGGGATCTCCTGAAATGCATGCCAGTCAAATCCTTTGGCAAAGGGCACCTCGAAGATGTTGCGGCCGAAGTAAACACTGTTGAAAGTGTGGCGAACTGGTGTCAAATAGATACTCGAACCGGCCGACTAGCCTGTGTCTTGGAAGAAAACTACTGTTTCGATGCTGAGATGTATGCCGATGAGGCCGACATCGAAGACGCAGTGGAATTCAGGGATGATCAAAGAAGTAAGGGCTGCTCATGTGCCCCCATTTTTGTAGTAGCATCGTTGCTGATAATTTTCAGTTAACCTTGGCAAATGGGTCCTTCGTTATCTCTTTAGCAATCTCATTAACGAAGAGATTGTTCGTGATGAAGATTATAGGAGGAGGCTCGACAGCGATAGAGAGGAACGTGAGCAAACACGGCGTGCCAATGCGCCCCCACAGATTTCGATGCCACCGGTTACTTTCTCCTCATCTGATACCGGCGCCCAATCTCCTGGGGGGGCTGGCGCTGCCACACCTAAGGCGTATAACGGGTTTTCATTATTTCCACAAACACCGGGTATGGCAATCGGCCTTGCAAGTCCTGCACTGGCCCTTGGACCTGCCAGTATTGCACATGCTGCTGAGGGGGTACCCCTACCCACCACTAATGAAGAAGAGAGTGGGCGAGAGAGAACTTCTCTTTCTCCTACCGCAAGGGGATCAATTGACAAGCTAGCTACTGGTGACTATTTCTCAGCCGGACATAATGCGACACCAAACAAACCAACGCCATCTGGCCCCTCACCCGGCGAAGCAGTTGACGATGCTCCCGCAACCCCCTCCACAGCTGACAAAGAAAAGGAAGAGAAGGATTCATCGCTTCTTGGGAGATGGAGATCGTTTGGAACTAGGAAATTGGGCCGTTCTGCCTCCACGGACATGACAAACAAACCCACTGTATCAACGGTCAACGAAAAGCCATCCGAAGATGAATCTGCGATATCCGATAAGCCCGACCCCTTAGAGGATACGCTCCTGGGTGTCTTAAAGAGGATCCGGGGATCCTATGAGATCCAGGTTCGGGAAAGGGTGGGCGAACCCTTCAGGAGCAGCATTGCTCCTAGCTTACCTCTCGAAACTCCAGTTTTAAAACCTCCTGGAAACACCACAATCATTATCCAAGAGGACAGGCTTGACTTCGGAGGAGTTGCGGATCTGTACAGGGGCACAGTCTCTTGTGTCGGTGAGGATGCAGACCTGCTCGAGAAAGTTGCCCCAGCCTGGCTAGGAGACCTTATTCTCCTTAACCGTATCCCACTAAAGGATACCGTTAAAGTAAGCTTTGTCCTAATACCATGGCAGGACAAACTCCCCCACCTGCCTAGTGAGTCTGGAAGGTTAGTCACATTTGCCACTACCACCCTTCCCAGATGCCTGTACAGACCGACCACATCAAGTGCTAACATTCCATCAAGCGAAGGCAGGAATTCTAGGTTAAACGCAAATCGCATGTTGAGAGCGAAAAAGATTGCAGCCTATATTGCAGAAAGATTGGAGCCCCCTTTCACAACAACTTCGTTTGCCCCCGAGATCAAAGAAGGCGAGAGCCCTCCAAAGCCAGAGGACTGGTTAGAGCTTCTTTGTCACAATCATGTCTGTGTCATCCACCTGTTTATGATATCAGCTTACTCACTGAAGGTTCAGGTTGTGCCCCCAGCCATGACATTGGCGACCATGCGCTCCTACGTCTGGAAAGCCCATGGAGACGTGGTGCTTTACTACCGAAGAAAGAATGGAGCTGCTGTGTCGCCCGCCTCGTCGGCTACAGCTGTTGAAGTTGAAAAGGATACCAATGGAGAAGAGGGGGTTATGGGTAATGTTACCACTGTTCGATGATTAACTAATTCTTTTTTCCCTTTCCCTTTCATTCGAGTCTTCTTGTTTCTTTGTATAAATTAGTAGCGGCTGCAGTGTATAAAAGTTTATATTATTCCGGGAGCCCGAGTTTTGTCACTGGGACTTCCCGTAAACGAAAAAAAAAATTCTGGGGCCCTAATAGCCGGTCACCCTCCTATTTCGCTGTCGCTCATAGTCGGCGGAAGCAAGTGTGACGCCGAAGCAAGTNCTGTCGCTCATAGTCGGCGGAAGCAAGTGTGACGCCGAAGCAAGTGTGACGCAACCTTTTTTTTTTCTTGAGTGATATCTTATGATACAGTCAAATAGAATTTTGTAAGGTAGTATATTGAGTATAGTATTGAGTTATTCCTATTTTTGTAAATGGATCTAGCTTATTTGATCTTCTATCCTGAATACCTGTTTATGTCCAAGTTACTATCATATCATCACTATCAAATTCTTTCTCAGTTTGACTATAACCTTTAAATTCTACTTCTACTTAGCAATTTATTGGTGATTATTCTCCCTCCAGAGGCTATTTCCCCCTTCAGTTGTAGTCTTCTTTTTTACATTCTAACATTTAGTTAGATTTCCAAATGTGGATAATATTCAGCTATCAGATAATGTGCTGGTTGCCAATACTCAAGCTTCTAGGGAACTGGAAATGAAAAACAGAGTAAATCAAGCTTTGGCATGGTTGGAGCACGATATGGGGGAAAAGGCAAGTGTAGCAGCAGAGATGTTTAATGTAAAGGTGATAGTAATACAGATGCACCAATTACGAAAGCGCAATCAGCATCAAAATTCATGTGGAAGCTTTAACCAACATGGGGGTAATAATATTATCTTGACACCAGCTCAAGAGAAGGCGGTTTATATGTTTTGTTATCAGCAATGGGAGATGGGACTAGCAGCAACACCATCTATCATTTTTGCAGCTATTTGCAATCTTTGACAGAAAGAAAATCTTAATCCACCCTCTCAAGACTAGTTTCAAAGCTGGTTGAAAAGAAATCTAAGCCTGCATGCTATTAAGAGCAAGCCAATAGCATGGGTCAGGATTACAACACATACAGAGACAGACTTGCATGAATTTTGTAAGAACTATCAGCAGACCTTAGAAAAGTATGGAATTCAATGTATAAACCATATATATAATATAGATGAATCAGGAGTACGAATTGGTTGTCTAGCAAGAGAGATTGTAATTGTTCCTGCAGAGATTAAGGAGTTATATACCTCAAGTCCTGAGAATCGTCAATCACTTACTATTATTGAAACAATTTGCGCTGATGGAAGTCCTCCACCTCCTTTGGTAATTGTAACCGGTACGGGTACCAAGTTACTTATTGCATTGTTTTATGTTTGGTTTCACAGTATCGTTTGATACTTGTATTGTTTCGTGTGCTATCGGTTGATACACACATTGTTTTATGTTTGGTTTCACAGTATCGTTTGATACTTGTATTGTTTCGT
>PYWC01000005.1:1455094-1479406 GCA_003182015.1 Tuber magnatum
GTACGATAGGAGCAGATGGCTTCGTGATTAACACGAAGTGAGCGCTGCTAGCTAAAGGAGGCTTCGAACGGGGTGTAATAGGAGATCAAAGAAGTAACCGTTCAACCAAGTATATTAAAGAATACTGTCAGTTGAAGTCTGCTGGTTCCATCGCGGGAATCAGCTGTCTTTAAATACAGCATATCGCTTATTTCCAGTATGAGCGATATTGCAAAGCATTGTGTGTATCAACCGATAGCACATGAAACAATATATGTATCAAATGATACTTATAAAACCAAACATAAAACAATGTGTGTATCTACTGATAGCACACGAAATACTACAAGTATCAAATGATACTGTGAAACCAAACATAAAACAAGGTGTGTATCAACTGATAGCACACGAAACACTACAAGTATCAAATGATACTGTGAAACCAAAAATAAAACAATGGTAACCCGTACTGGTTACAATGCTATACGCAAAGACCAGACACGGGGAAGACTGCCTGTATATCCCGAAAGGCCCCGCATATGGAAATATGACGTTGAGAGAATATGTCATTAGCGAAATTCACAACAAAGGCCACCACAGTGTTGAACGAAGCTTACGGTACGCAACAGAGTACCTATTTTGGCCTGAAATGGGGAAAGACTTTAGAGCGTATGTAGCCTAGTGCCACACATGCCAGGTACATAAGAAGCCTACAAAATTACCCAGGGGAAAGGCTCAGACAATTATCCTGCCATCGGAAATCTTCTAATCAATAGCCATTGATTTTGCGGGACCGTTCCACAATTCATAGGGATACGACACGATCCTAGTTGCGATGGATAGATTTTCAAGATTCACGTGGCTTATATCTACAACGAAGCAAGTAACAGCAATAACAACATGGGAACTTCTACGCCACAAAACATTTACACCCCATGGCTATCCAACATCCCTAGTAAGCGATGCGGACCCCAGATTTGAGTCACATGTATGGAGACAACAATGTCGGTCATTGGGAATTGAACATATCAAGGCAGCACCAGGCTATCATGAAACGAATGGACAAGTCGAAAGAAAAATTCGAGAATTGAAGACAGCTCTCCGAAACCTAGTCAACGCCAGACAAAACAATTGGTTTGATGCCATACCAGAGACAGAAGCATACCTAAATGCAGGATGGTCAGAAACTCTAAGTATGTCACCATATAAAGCCATTTTCGGAAAGAACTACCCACTACTACCCCTAGCGAACTTTAAAAACTCTGCAGTGCCGGCTGCTGACGAATTGTTAAACAGGCACCTAGCAATCCGGAACACGGCATTCAATACGATTAAAATAGCACGATTTAGAAGGACGAGAATGGCAGCGAGACGACGCAGACACCATACACCGATAGGAAAAGGTAATCTGTTACAGGTATATGGAAGCTTATTCGCAACAGAATCGGGACATAGCAAGAAATTGCAAGCGCGCTGGCGTGGACCATTCAAGATACTCGAATACGATGAGCATACACAAAATTACACGCTAGAAATGGATGCCAGAATGTACAGAAACCGTGAAGCGACATTCCATGCACCCACTGGGAAAAGATACTGCCCTAACGATGATGTCTCCTTCCCTGCCAGGAGCCACGCAAAACCACCCCTGATCGTGGTTAATGAAAAACCGGAATAGGAAGTGGAAACCATACGCGACAACGGAAGACGGTATGACCATGACCAATTCCTAGTGAAATGGGTAGGGTACCCGGAAACAGAGAATAGCTGGAAACTCCTTGAGGGATTGGAAAATGCGATGGAATTAGTAAACCAATGGTGGGAAGACAACAAACCAAAGGACGAGCTACCCCCTACAATAAACCATGTAACAGTGGCGTAGAGCCCAACTCTACCAGAAATCCAACACCTGCGCCCGGATATGGACCAAGGGATACAGGACGGATTTTGGTCAGTCCATTTCGAGAGCGATTTCGAAAGCAGCGAAGATGAAAATCAGGTGATGGAGGATGAAGCAGCATACCTAGCCCGGCTGGCCGAGGCGGAGTACTGGCAATAACGAAAGGAAAACGCACTCTATCCAACAGCCTTACGATATCAAACTATGAGCAAGTACCTTAGAGACTGTGCCATCAGCTAATGGGACTGTTGGTGAACCGTGATATTATCCCCAGACGATACCTTACACACCGACTATTCATACACATCCGCAACAAATGCCTAGAAATAACAACAGAATCAATGGGACGAATGTGGGGAGAATCAGTGTCAGATGTTTTCTGCTTCGGTAGCGGGTGCTACCTGTGCACAGAAAAATGTGATAGCTGCATGGAGACGGAAGAAACCGAAATTAAGTAGCACCCCCCTTCCCCTGAAGACCTAAGCGAGGCCAACACCTAAGCGAGGCCAACACCTAAGCGAGGTCAGCACCAAAACATAAATACCGCCCACCATCCATCAAACACACTGAAGAAAGCAAACCAAAAAACGTTAATCACCTACAAACTTACCCTCATACAAAAAAAAAAAAAAAAAACCAACAAAATGTCGACCTACGCAGAAGTCAGCATAAAGGGACGAGACCTCATTTTGGGGTACCTACTTTACCCTGAAATCACTCCTGAAGACGCATACTGGAAGATTTTCTACATCGATCACTGCGAAAATTGCGGACGAATTGATGTCGAGACGGAGGAATGGGAGGACCGGATAGTTCCAAACTTTATGGACCTGACACATTACTGGGAGTCTGGTTGCTTCGTGCGTGGAGCGCTATGCCGGGAATGTTTGGAAAGATGGTTGGAAGATGTGGAATGGATGTTGCAGGACAACTTGAGATTGCTGCACGATAGCGATGACAATGAGGATGGGTCCTAGGTGGACTTTCAGGAGAATAGCGGAATTACCAGCTATTAGGATTTCCTTGGATTGTTTTATTTGGTGAAATTGTTATTTTATTTTGGGAGTGTAACCGGTACGGGTACTATGTTACTTATTGTATTGTTTTCTGTTTGGTTTCACAGTATTGTTTGATACTTGTATTATTTCGTGTGCTATCGGTTGATACACACATTGTTTTATATTTGGTTTTACGGTCTCGTTTGATACTTGTATTGTTTCGTGTGCTATCGGTTGATACACACATTGTTTTATATTTGGTTTCACAGTATCGTTTGATACTTGTATTGTTTCGTGTACTATCGGTTGATACACATATTGTTTTATATTTGGTTTTATAGTATCAGTTGATACGTAAAGTGTTTCGTGTGCTATCAGTTGATACACACATTGTTTTGCAATATCGCTAATACTGGAGATAAGCGATACGCAGTATTTAAAGACCGCTGATTCCCGCATTGGAAACAGCAGACTTCAACAGACAGTATTCTTAAATATACTTGGTTGAACGGTTACCTCTCTAATCTCCTATTACACCCCGTTCAAAGCCTCCTTTAGCCAGCAGCGCTCACTTTGTGTTAACCATGAAGCTATCTGCTCCTATCGTACCGCTACATGACTAGGGCCTAGCCCGAACACGTTACAGTAATCATTTGCCCTGGGGAAAATATTATGGAGAATTGGGTGCATGATAGTTTAAAGGGTGCAGAAGTTATTGCAGTATCTCCTACAGGATATACAAATAAGAAAATAGTACTCTCTTAGCTTGATCACTTCATCAAGCATGTCGAAGCAGGTCCTAATAGGCATTGAAAAATCCTCCTTCTCGATGGTCACTCTACTCCTCGTCACAATGACTTTATCATCAAATGCTATAAGAACCATATCATCCCTTTGGAATTTCTATCGCATCTGACACATGTTCTTCAACCTCTTGATATGGGTATATTTCGTCCCTGGAAGCACTATCAGAAGAAGGCGATTAATAATGCATTACACTTACTCGATGTTGAATATACTATTTCCTACTTCTTCAGAGATTTGAACACTATCCACAGTCAAACCTTTCAGACCCATACAATCAAAAATGCATTCAAGGAATCAGGAATGTTTCCACTTTCTCATAAGGCAGTCTTGAAGAAGATGCGCCATTACAATCCAAAGTCCAGTATGGTCACTGGAAGCCAGAGAGATCTACCTGAATCTACTAGTGATAAAGATAGGGAACTGGAACTTTCTACTTTACCCTCAACATATTTCGAAAGTCAAAAGGGTATTCAAGAATGGGTCGATAAAGCAGCTATGTTTAGTCCAAAATCTAAGAGTCAATTTACACAATGGGCTGAAGGAACTGATATTCTTCTTGCTAAGGCACAACTTGAGAAAGTGATATATCAAAATGTTGAGAAAAGAAATCAGGAGAAATCTGTCCGTAAAAGTACCTCTTGAAGGGTTATTCAAAAAAGTGGAGTAATTATTGTAGAGGCTGCTCAGCAAAGTAAGAGGGCAAAGGAGGAAAAGGAGAAGGCAGCTGCTATGAAAAGAGCAAAGAAGAATATTCAAATTGCGATAAATAAAGCAAAGGCTGCTCTGAACCATCATGGAATTACTGCACGCAAGTTGGAGAAAGAATACAGAAAACAAGTTCAAAATATTACAATTCAAGGTGGAACAATTCCACCAGAGCTCTTGATTCCAATTCCAGATCCTGAAAAGAATCCTACTCCTGATGATCTTGAATCACTCCTACCTTCTCCAGATTTGCTGCAAGCTCTCTATATGCTTGAACAGCCATCGGTCAGTTCTGAGATTGCCACTGTAAGTACAGTTTGATTATTAAAAATAATATCTTCCATTTAACTACAAAAATTAATACTAACACACAATAGGCTGAGAGCAACCACCTAGCACTACAAGATTTAGGAGGTCATAGTAGCAGTCAGGTGGTTGATAATGAATCTGATAGTGATTCTGATTCATCTACTATTTCACTAGATTCTATTATTGAAAATGCTGATTTTATCAGTATTCATTAAAATTTTAAAATTTTGTATCATTCTCTATACCAGTTGTATGTAGTCATAAACTATCACCCAAAAAAAAAAAAAAAANTAAGACAAAAAACAAAAAAAAAAAAAGGTCGCGTCACACTTACCTCGACATCACACTTGCTTCCGCCGAGTACGAGCGACAGCGAAATAGGAGGGTAACCGGCTATTATCAAAGCCGAAGGTTGGATTCCAAGCCCCTTCCTCGTGGGTTTCTTGGGCTCGTAACCCTCCAAGATTGCAGACTAGTCCTCCAGGATGGCCGGGAGGACAGCGTGCTACGATTAACCTAAGAAGCAAAGATACCATGTGAGCCAAATTTGCTGTCACATAGATTGGCCAACTTGGAGCTGTAGTTCCTAGGCCTTATTCTTGTGCCTTACCGATTTCCCTACCCCTGCATCTTTACAACTTCACCAGTGCCGTCCCCGATATGCTCTCCTACCCAGCTGGTGGCCCGTCCAAAACTTTTCCTTCCCTCTCTTTCACTTCTTCAAGCCAATAAATCTCTCATAATTCCTGGGAGTTCCGACTCACCTGAGCTTCCTAGCTCTCCTCATCTCCTAAGACCACCAATCTCGTGCGCCCCACAGATGTTGTCCTTTGGCATTTCCCCCGAATCTCTTTATATCTTGTCAGGCACTAACAAGAGGTCCTAACGCGGTAGTCCATTCTCCTGGAGGTGGGACGGGACTGACTATTGGGCCGCGCGTCCCTCGAGATGCGGTCATGTTCCAGGATTAACGGTGGATGCCCCCCGAGCCAGCACCCACGGCTCTATCCTAACCACCAGTGTATGGACTTATCGCCGGCTCTCATTACAGACATCTTGAGTTACCACAAATCTGGGCTGACCGCAAGAGGCATTCCACTCCACTCCTGTGCTCCCGACGGTTCCCCTTCTGGGTCGGATGGTTGGAGATAGTACGCTGAGCATCTCTGCGGTTACGTTCCGGTTCATAACCATTCTCACTGGGCGCTGTAATACAATCATAGGATACGGATCCTCGGTATTCAATTATGGTCCAAAAGCAACATGGAGAAGTGTGTAGCCCTTTTTCTGCGCAGCGGCTTACCTGTACACGCCATATCTAATGCTAGGTCTTTGTAATCCTAATAGACTACTTTTTTCCCGTAACTAAAATATTGAAGTGGGGATTGCACGATCCATGGCTACCGATTATAGCGCCATGCTGGATTTCAGCAGCTACCCAGAGGACTGGGGTAAGATACAGCTCCAAGATTTAACCCCTTTGATCTACCGGTGCCGTGTTTGATGCCCCAGAGGCCAGTTGAACTATGCTAGTTCGAAGAAGGTGCTACCTCCCCACTAATACATGTATGCACGAAAAGTGAAAGAGGCGATGTATGATATTACAGATATTAGTGCATTTAATACATCATGGTGGACACATCGTCGTTAGTGTTTGCTTTGAAGTGGAAATAGCATGCGAGTTTTTAAAAAGAGTATAAACACCCCTCCCCGAGGGCATTTCCTCTTTTCCCTTCCTTGGACATGATGGGGAGGCACTCTTTAATCTCTCGTCTTGACTCAATCACTGTAAATAGTTGACACTCTATCTACCCGCTCACTTATCTATCCATTCACCTTCGGGCCAGTTAAAACCATAGGGTGAGCTCTGTCCGTGCTTGTAATAAGACATAGAATATCATAGCAAGATTATCAGCCCGATCCCCTCCACATTCACCGTAGAAGTTAAGGTGGGAGAATTCAATAAACTTGCAAGATTGAATATAGGATGTACGAGTCCCCAAACCTCTTTTGGCATACAGCAGGTCCCAGTGTATCACGAGAGCTCACTCGATGTTACCGCCTACAGGAAATAGCAACGAGAACGTCAACTTTAAGTGTCATCTACGGGGTGAGGTTAAAGCAACCTCTGGAATATCCGTTTCAAGCAGTCTCTGTAACATGAACTCCCAGAAATCCGGGAACCGGCCTCCGTAAAACCCCTCTAACAACAGTTTCGAGCAACCCTTTCCACATCGCCGTGATGCCAGCCCCGCATGCCAAAGACTACTACTTGTGACAAGCGGGTCCCGGGTCAACGAGGGTTCTAAGATATGCGCCTGGGGGTATCATACGATATGGTGAGAGGCCTCCAGAACCTGAAAAGGCGGACATTCACCCTGGCTTGGTGTGGTGATAGTATGTCAATTTGCCAAGCATTACCCTTAATACAGGTTAATCCCTTGACGGTTGTCTCTAACCATCCATGCCAAGGATATTACCGCAGCAGTATCACAGTAACAAATCAAAGACATTCCCCTTCTACAAACCAAAAGTTTTAAGCCCCAATATCACCATGAAAACTCGTGGTATTTTTTTTTCCTTTTCTCTCTATTAGTGTGCAGATAGTCATCTATTCTATCTTCTAATAAAACCATAATTCTAGTCCGAGCGGTTATCGGATATCATTTGGGGCTTGAGGTTGGGCAATAATTTCCTGGCAAAGTATGCCGGCTACAGAAGTACCTCACCATGCTGCACAGGATGATACTCAGAATACGGTAAATTGCGCCTCCACCACTGTGCCGGGAGGCGGACAACAGCGGGAACACAAGAATGCCGGAACTACTATCCCGATACTCTGGATATTCCAATACCGGTAAACTACCAGCTACTGTAACCGAGCTCAATGATGCTCCTAGTGGATACAGGGGGATTATATCGTTTCCAAAGCCACATGTCACATGTCATTTTGATTCCTATCAGCAAACCTTCCACAGCAATCCTGAACTTGGAGCCAGCCATCCCGAGTGGTACTGTACCCGGTACTCGTGCATAGTGAAAAGGGCTAGGAAGAACCAAAAAGAAAAGGGCAGGTATGTACAGTACACACAAGGAATCCGGAGTCAACACAGGGCATATTATCCGCCCAATAGCGAGCAGCGAGGTAGTAGGGTAGGAACCATGAAATTGTTCGCAGCACGGATGGGTCCCATAGAGATTACTTACCAGCCTGGGAAAGCCCTTCTGAATCTCCCATTTGCCTTTCAGTGTAAACACCGATGCAATTGGTCTGGGTTTCTTTCCATGAAACTTGTCTATCCATCCATCAACATATAGCGGTACCGACCTGCTATCATACTTTTGCCACGAGTTTTCCGCCCTTTTATATGATACCATACCGATATCATACACCAACCCGCGCCCTAATTGCTAAGCTCCGCGATGGGTGTTAGGTTGCTGCTCCACCCTACAAGTATCATATCATACTCTACCCTGTGGCACGCTCATATGATATAAACATGCGGGTGGGAGAATATCAGATTTCACTCGAAGTTAGCCTCTCTCAACAAATTATCCCAGCTGGCATGATTTCTTATGATCCTCAAGTAGCCACCTTGGCACGCTAAACCTTTATGGGCGGTGCATACACTTGTACTCGAGCATTTTGGCGCCATTTCATTGCGTCTGGAACCACGCACACGCATCATACCTACCGGTACTCGAGTTCAGTTATGTTAGCTGGCAAATCAAGGTCAACCTCAGCTCAACACCCACCTTTCCTCCTCAAGCCGATTATAAGCAAACATTCCATATACCCATAGGAATCATGTGAACTTCCCCCTCGATTCCTATTCTACTGAATCAAACCCGACCCTATACCGATAGATTGGAAAGGCGGCCATCTTGCTTTTCCCTTCCATCATATCCAACCAACAAACCCCACCCAACTGCCGTCACCAACTCCTGCCCCTCGCCCCTGCGGAGGCTCCGCCCGAATAAGCCTCCCCGACTGGAACCGACGCTTAGGGACCCAGTACGCCCTACTTCTACTGCATAACACGCCGCTATTTCATCATCTCCACATCACAAACCGCAGATTTCAATGGCCTCGCTTTCATCACCACCGCCGCACCTCGCCCACTGCACACCCTACTGCACCTCCGATCCCGTTCTCGGACATGTCCTCGTGTTCTTCAATCCGCACTCCTCCTCTTCCCCCGCTTCCGTATCCCGCATAGAAGCTCATATTCTTACTTGTGCTGGCCTGCAATCATACCCGAAACTTACACTATCCCCTTCGTCCCCGCTCTACGCAGCCGTGAACCACCTTCCACCCCAGAAGCAGAACCAAGAAGTCTACAGAGGCCTTGCCATCGCCGTACTAAAGTACTTCTCCGAGCTTCCCAAAACCCTAAAGGAAACAATCCTCAAGAGCAAAAAGAACAATGTTCTGCCGAACGGGGAAGCCCAAGCCGTGGCTTTCGACGAGATGCATGCTGGGGACCTGGCCGCGCGCCTGAAGGAATTGGAGTTGGAAAGTTTGTTTAGTGACCTTGGTTCCGCCTTGGCGGAGCGCTTCCTGACATGGCTAGACGTCGACCTTGTCCTTCGCTCGCCCGCTAACGTGGAGCCTGATGCCATTCCGGAGGAGGCTGAAAAGTTGCTGGCATTGTTTGGCGAACCCACACATCTGCCTTTTACAAAGCTAAAGCGCGCGCAGAGTAGGCCGGCATCCGCTAGGCCAGGGCCCCTAAAGGACTCTACTGAGGGGATCGAACGCGAACTGGAACAATTGCGCATTACGGAGGCTAGCTATGTTGGGAAGTTGCAAGACCTTTTGGACAATTTGGTCAAGCCGCTTAGAAGTCGCGCTTCGCAGAGGAAAGGTGATGGTGGATTCCCTAACGGGAGGGATTTGGAAGCATTGTTTCCGCCTTCATTAGATAGAATACTTGAGCTTAACATGGCCTTTCTCCAGGAAGTCGAAAAAGGTGGTCTCCCGGATGTCGCCGATTGCTGCTTGAGGAGATTCCCCGATTTCAAGGAATCCTACGAGGAGTATATCCAAGCTAGCTCCGAATTTCCCCAGCTGCTTGCCAAATTTGCCAAGGATAGGCACTCCTCCTTCTCCAAGAGAGTCCAACAAGCCGGAGAGCAGAAATTGAGGTCAATGATAATTGAGCCTGTGCAGAGGTTACCGAGATATACTCTCTTGATTGATAGTATCATCAATTTGCTTGCATTCGACGATCCTTCCCTGCCGAAGCTTATCGATGCGCGCGAGATAATCACCGAAATATGTTCCCTCCAATCTTCCGATAAGGATGAGCGCTCAAAAACTACAAAGCGCTTGCAATCCATCGTGGTTTCCTGGCCGCCCTCACTTCGACCCCCCGGACGACTGATTACAGCATTTGACTTCTTGGACGTATTACCACCATTTAATGATAAGACATCCGAAGCTATCCCTTCAACAATATTACTCTTCCCTGACCGCCTGCTTATTCTACGAAGGCCGAAACATACGTCCATGCAGGCACGAGCCATAATGGCCGAAGTAGACAAACCTGGGGGGGGGGGAGGTATAAGCAATTATGGCAGCGGCACTAAGCGGGAGGGCCTAGGGTGTGACCTGCAATTTGCTGGTTGGATGGACTTGGCCGATGTGAGGTTTGCCGAGAGTGATGGGGGTGATGTTATTTGGATGACGCTTGCCCGAGACTTGAAAGATAGCTGGGACGTGAGGGCGGGCGGGATGGGGATCAGAAGACTCAGACTTCTCAATGCTTATGAGGGACGAGCGACCAAGTTAACCGAAGACATTGTGAAGGCTAGGCTCGAGGGGCGCGTGTTAAATGGCAGAAAAGGCCTTGTAGGCTTGAGAGAAGCCAAGGTGGAGGGTTTAGGATTGTGGGCTTGTGTCTGGGGGAATGAAGATAGATATACAACCGAGGGCAAGAAGGGAAGTGTGATTGTGTACATTGACGACGGTGGTGGCGGCCCCAGGAGCCCGGGGAAGACCGGAAGGGAGTTGGCAGCGGATGTAGGGAAGGGCGGTGTTGATATAGCTGTTAACGTCGAGGCCGTCATGGGCAACAAGCTGAGGGTGGAGTTCCGCAGCTGGAACGAGTATTCTTCAACCGATATCGTTTCTCGCGAGGAGTTCCTGGCCGTGTTCACGAAGCGCCTCTCCTCAATCGTCAGACTCCACTTTCTACCTCAGCACCCTCCTCTGACCGCGCCCTTGATGTCGGCAAACAGAAAGCTGCTACGATCCCTGGGCGCCCCGTTTGATGGTGAAAGCAGGTTTAGTAGGCTCAGGCCTCCCAGTCCTGTCAAGCTTCTTTCCTCCGTATTCGGAAGTAGCAACAGCAATAGCCCGAGCACCCCTGGAAACCCGAGCAAATCTAGGCAATTGATGGATAGAACTCAGAGCCAAATGCTACCGCCCAAGATGCTGGACCGTAGTTCGGGAATGCTTCAAAAACGTTCAACGGTCCTCGGAATAATGGGGGACTGGAATGGTGAGCCGGATGGTGGCGACCTGGAGATTAGCTTACAGAGCATAACTATGCCTAGCGAGAGCCCATTAAAAAGACTGGAGGAGACCTTGGAGGCCTTCGTGAAAGCATTAAAGAAGCTCTCATCCGCCGAGCACTTGGACCTGATGCCTCTCAGAAACATGCAGGGTATAGATGATGCAGCGGTAGAGGGATTCCTAGGAATGATGCTCGCTGACCCGAAAACCGCGAGGAATGAGAAAAGGATGGGAATCGATATCGTCTTTGACGCTTTCAGGAGGTTTCTGAGGAGGGAATGGAAGGATGGGATGGGGAGTGTTATTGACGGCAAAGGACTTGCTGAGCTCCGCTCCAAGAGCGATACCCTCTATCCCGGCGATTTCGAGGATTTTTTCAAAAACTTCGTCCTCGATTGGGCTCCTCAGAACAAACGAGCCTTCAAGACGCTGGTCCTGTTGCTAAAGAGCATGCAGAACAGGGTCGAGAATCCCGACGATAAAGGTCTCTTGACTAAAGCTTTCACCGAACTCTTGGTCGAGGATGAAGACCCATCGGAGTTCATGCCTCTTGTAGATAGACTGGTCGAGGAGGCAGACACTCTCTTTAGCGGTAAAAATGTCACCCCCCACCCAAGACTTTGGGCTTGAAACTGACAGGGCGATAGAGCCCCTGGTGATAAGCAACGGGGAATTCGGTCTCCCCAACGGGAATGTAGTACTCAGGAGAAACAAATCTATTCACGCCGCCTCGAACTATTCCACCGCATCCTTAAGGAAGCGGTTTGGCTTAACGCATACCTCCTCCGCCCGCGATCCGATCAGGGGAGAACACCATGGCGACTCTCCAAAGGGCGCCTCTGTCTGGAGGACTTTGAGTAAGAATTCCCGCAGGGAAGAACTGCAGAAGGGCCATATCTCGAGGTCGAAATCGACAGACTACGACACTAGAACGTACCACTTTCCCAAGAGGCCGACATCTCAGGACCGCCCAACAGCATTATCCACTTTTACGCCTCTTCCACCTTCACCTTCATCGCCAATGCGCCCACTTTCCGCCACTTCTGGGCCTACACATCTTGCGGGTGGCAAGCCTTTGCCACCCGAGCCTCCAGTCCGAAAGAAGCGAAGAAGCTCCTTGAGTGATTTGACCACCCATCGGGATTACCAGCAGATTTTGCCGGCCCGAGTAAGCCCCGATCTTGAGAATATGACAACCCCCACAAAGTCCGGCATCAGCGGACTCAAAGACATCGAGAATTACAGGGCGGCAGAGAGTCCAAGTCCTTCCCAACTACCAAAACCGATTGGGGGTGGGACCCCGAACCGAAGAATGAGCAAGGATAGAAGCGAGATACCCGTTAGGAAATCGCTTGGCATGTCTGGCTCCTCCGGCCCCCAAAGGTTAAAGATGCAAAGCACCCAGAAGCTGAGAGAGCGCCTTCAAAGCGAGAAGCAGGCGATTACAATGGTTGACCAAAGCCTTCAGCACGAAATCGACAAGATCGGTGAAGAGCTGAGTCTTGCGACCAGAGTTTCGTCCCGTGGGGTCAAGGAACTCACAGGCCGTCTTGAACAGGTGGAAGCGCGTCTTCCTCAGATCAACGAACTCAATGCCAAGTATGAGGCACTCAAGGAAACCTATGATGCAGCACTAGCCAAGAAAAACAGGGAATTAGAGGTCTTGGACAAAGACTTCAATGACTGCTTGAACGAGAATGATGTCATGTTTGAGAAGTTCAATGAAGAGCTAGTTAAAATATCTAGCGGTCTCAAGGCCGGGAGAGATATTGAGCTGTTGAAGATTTTGCAGGAAGTGAGGGCCGAGCAAGCCAAGTTAAAGAGGGACAATATGTAAGCGCCGTGTTCTTTGGCCTATGAACCTCCATATTGAATCACGCTAACGTAGAATCAAGGAAACTGAGGAGGGAGAACAATTCGTTGAGGGCACGGCTGGGGGATAATTGAGGATCATTATTTTCTTATGGATAACACTACCGGCGACGTTTCTCTATTTCATTCCAGGTCTTGGTTGTTTTTTTCCCTTTGGTCTTCCCCGGTGCATATATTAGGTTGGATTGTATTGGACTGGCTTTGTTTTTCTTGGCTTTCCATGTTTTCCCAAGCGTAGGCGTTAAATTTGGATATACTTGCGTGGATGGTTAATTATCCTCTTGAGCTGTGGGCATTAGTGTTTCCTTTCACTGGCTTTGTGTATGATAGTATGCTTGTAGCGTGCCCGTAAAAGGGGCGTTCATGAAGGGGCGATAGATATCATGAAAAATGCGTTGTTAAGGCACCAACGTGGTTTTTATGCTCTCCAGGGGTCTTTTCCGGTAATCCTTTGGCCATCGATGCGGAGCGCTAAATATCAGTAAGCGCTATTGCTCTAGTGGGGTGCATGATCCACCAGGACTCAGCGAGCCCGTACCCGGCTCCTCGGAGTTGGCTTACCCCCGGGGCTAGAATGCCGGTACCGTGTCTGGTTTCCGGAAGAGTGTCTCTATGGAGAGGATATACGGCACGGTCTGATAGCAGCCCGCCGGTGACTGTCAGCGGAAACTTGAATGAGGGTTTAATACGTGTACTGTACTGCACAGTGAATAGACTCGGTTTAACTTACCTCGGAATCGGACTAAGGAGGCCTCAGTTGACTGCTATATGATAAAAGTTTATAGAGCACGATATACTCGCAGCATCATATCAAAAACAGTTTTGTGCCTTTACAGTATCATAACCTATGTAAGAAAATTCGACGAAAGCGTCCCACAACCCACGCTCGGGAAAAAAGGTTCCGGAGAGAAATAAAAGATTAACCTGCCCCGCTGCCAAGCTGCAGGAACAACAAAACTTACGTCGCCCCTGCCGAAGCTACGGTCATTTTTACCACTCCATTGTCCCTGCAACCTTTTCCTTTCCTTCTTTACACCTACATATCCACTTCATTATACATTGCTTTCGCAAATCGCATATATCAGGCATGTTCTCTTGGGTTAAATCTGCTGCTCAGAGCACGTATGTTTTCTCTTTCACTTTTTGAGTCCGACGCGAAGAAAGACTCGTAACTTATTGTTCAGTTTGGCTACCGTTGCTGGTACCGCGGAGCCGATATACGGCTCTGAGGCTTTCCATTCTGTAGCGGAGGGGGAGAGCTTGAATCCCTCCAATGAAATCACCAAAGAGGATATGAGATGGAATGTCCTGGAGACAACCTCAGTTGAGACTCAGACTTTCTATCTCACCGCAGACTCGGGCCATCATGGACTTGTACAAATCATCTACTCGAACGTTGCGTAAGCTACCAGAACCCCATCTCCCCTGCATTCTCGCAGGCCACCACCACCTGACCACCTGCTCTTGTGAAATAGAAACCTCCATTTCACCGTGCAGCTGAGCACTAAGATTTTCCACCCCAACGGTAAAGTTGTCTGGTCTTCGAGGCCTGTCACGGACTACGGCTTTGACGACGGAAATTACTCTTTCTACGCTGAGGAGATGGCAATAACCATGTCTGAGGATGGAAATTCATATTCCATCAAGTCTATGGTCGACCCAGAACTCAGCATCAACCTTACTTGCACGCGCCTAGGCCCCGGCTTCAAAATCGGTAGGGATGGAAAGTCCCTGTATGGCACTAACCCTGCGGAGCCTTGGGGAGCCATTAGGCATATTTTTTGGCCCAGGAATAAGTTGACGGGATCCATAGTTATTGCAGAGGATGGGGATCCGGTGAGGATCGATTTCTCGGGAAGCGCCATGTTGGTGATGGCGTTGCAGGCTATGAAACCCCACCATGCTGGTGCGCGTTCGTTGGTGGTATCCGGTGGCGTTATATGGAACTGATTTGAGTGATGTCTTTTTAGCCGCCAAGTGGAATTTTGTCAATTTCCAGGGGCCGACTATGTGTGCCGTTATGATGGAGTTCACTACCCCACCTTCGTATGGAAGTTCGAAGGTGAATGTTTCCGGCATCGTGACTGATGGGGAGATTATCGCTGCTAGTGCTTGCGGTACCGTTGAGCATCTAAAAACCCAGCCAGATGAGGAGGCCGGGTGGCCAGAGCCAACCGAGGCGAAGTTTGTCTGGAAATCGAACAAGGATGGGAAGGACGTGGAAGCTGTCATCGAGGGACCTCTTGGCGACAGGATCGACCGCGTGGATGTCATGGCGGAGGTTCCGGCATTCATCAAGAAGATTGCTTCTAGCGCTGCCGGAACGAAACCCTACATCTACCAGGCTAGTCTCAACCCCCAACCGTGCAAATGCTCCCGTTTGTGCGCAAGACTCTGACAATTATAAGCAGTACTCCAAGAAAATGACCCTGAAAGTCAAGGTCGGCGATCAGGTCATCGAGGAGGAGGGAAAGTTCTTCGGCGAAGCAACCTATATTTGCGAATAAATTTATCCAGGAATTCAACTTCGCTCCCGAGTAGTTGTCTACCACTATCCATTGTTCTCCCTCCATTTTCTCCCAAACTTGATACAAGCGGGAAGTAAACAGTACCGCAAAGCTGTAATTTGTCTTTCTTTGGAGGTGTACACCACTTTGGCTTCTCGGTTTTATTCTACCGAACCTTTCTTATACATTTCGGGGTTTTTTTCTGTTTGCTGTGACCCCATGAGGGTATGGTGTGGTACGGATATGCTACGGTAATACGGGTAGTTTTGTGGTAGGTAATCCAATACAACAGATGTACCAGGGGGTCGATAAAAGTCGGGACCACCTTCATCAGGAGGTGTGAAATTGTGTGAGGACTAAACCAGATTAGGGAATTCGAGTGATACCTTGTGAGATTTCTTTGGTGGTGGCAAAAAGTCGGGACCGGTAACAAGTATTTGTGAGCACTTTCTCCGGCAACACGCCAGAACAGTGCTTGTGTTACCGGTCCCCAGATACCCTTACACCCGAGCACAGTGTTATGATTGTACGATTACTTGTACTGGTACAGTACGATGATAGAGAATATGGAGGTGGGAATGTGGGCCGTGCGCTGCGTATGGTACGGGTGCGTTAGGATCGGGTGTTTGCTCACGGTCCAATTGGATGGGAGGAGAGTTTGTGAACTGTTGCGATAGCAGAGATGACAATTGGACCCGGTTGATATCGCAAATAATAAGTAGGATAAACTAAGGTTACAGTGCAGCTCCTGGGCGCGAGAGAAATTCATACCTACTACTTGTCCCAGGCAAGAAGTACCCGAAAACAGGACTGTCTTCATTACAACCAACTTGCTACACCATGTGACACATCACATTCAGCCATTCAACCAATCATCCTCCTTGATCCCATCTCACGATAGCTTCAAGTCTTTTCATTCAGGCTTACAGAGTCTAAATTCATCCTACAAGGAGGATTAATACATTATTACTCCATCCATACGAATTGTACTGTATCATGGCAAAACGAGCACAGAATTTTTCGAAAAACAAGATGGTGTGGATGGTATTGTTGTTGGCTTAGTCAGTGGAAAAGAACTTTCAGTTGGAGAAGGAAGTTGCACGACTGAAACATCATGTGGCTATCTTGTCGAGAAAGATACAGGGGAAGCAGGAGAAATGGAGGAAGAGAGTTTCGGGACCAGAGGAGAGTAAGGAGAGGGAGAGGGGTAGAGGAGAGGAGGAGGAGGAAAAAGAGGAGGTGGCTAGTGAGGTGGTACAGGTACAGGAGGTGGCTGAGGAGGGTGTGGCGATGAAGGCAATGGGTGGGGCTGAAGAGGTGGCTGAAGGTGGAGTGGGGGAGGAGGTGGTACCAGAGGTGGAGGTAAGTGAAGAGGAGGAGAGACCGGATGAAGGGATGGAGGAAGAGCATAGAGGGATAGGGAGCAGACCACCAATTGGGCCTTGAGTGGGGTGGGTGACAGTAGAGGGGAGGGAGAAGAGAAAGGTAAGGGGGAGGAGTTTAGATGAGGGAAATGAGCCTGTATCGCTTTGGTGGCTAAAGGGTAGTGGTGCACCGGTAGGGGCACCAACTGGACCAAGAGGAGGGAGGAGACAGGGAGAGGAAGAAAGTGGTGTCGGAACAGGGAGCATATTTAAGGGTAATGGGTTACGTGGGAGAAAGAGTGGTGGACATGGGATGAGGGGAGAATAGTTTGTTGGTTCGCTAGTTAAATTGTATTTTAGTGGGAGTCACCGGGTTTTAGGCCCATTTGGGGGGCCCTCGGGTGGTGCCCATGGTGAAGAGTAGGAGGAGAGGTAGAATTATTGGGGTGCTGTCTGGTTACCGGAAGGTAACTATGCTTATATAGGTGAAGACAGCTGCAATAATTTGAATAAAAAGATTTTTTTTTTAAAAAAAAAGTGCCTGAAAACAGGGGAGGGGGGGTAAATGCCACTTGGGGGTAAGGTGAGACAGGGGAATCCAGGGGTGCCAAATTGGGAATTCTGAACATCAACAAAGTAGTTTACATGATAGAAAACCATATTTTAGAGCTAGATTTCAATATATACACAATTAAAAAAAAAAGAAAAAAGAAAAACAGTAGACTACCAGTGAGTATGACTACCATTGGCTGCAATAACAGCAGCAATTCCCTCCGGCATTGAGTCCACCAATTCCAGGATCTCAAACTCCGGAATATTGTGCCATTCCTCCACAATGGCATTGACCATTCCTTGCTGGCCGACAGGATGGGGGCGCCACTTGTTCAGCATACTTTTTAAAATATGCTAGATATTCTCAATTGGGTTAAGATCTGGGGATTTAGGGGGCCAATTAATTTTTGGCATATTATACTGCTCTCAAACAGCAACTGTATACCAGGCCCGGTGAGCAGATACCCCATTCTCCATTACCACAAGTGTTGTCCCCGTCCTCTGGCCTTTCTAATACCAATACGGCCACAGGATGGGAGTGAGAGTATGGTTAACATAACTATTGGCTGTTATGGTTCCCCAGTCCTCCTGGTTCCAAACCATCAGAGGAGTTTTGTTGCCCCGAAGTATTTCCCCCCATATCATAATTGTTTTTGTTTTAGGGAACTTGGGGGCGATATCCTCCTCCTCAGACTCTTCTCCTGGGCGCTGGGTGACCAAGGTTCTGCCATGGGATCCAGTCAGCCAGAGGTAACACTCGTCTGTCCAAATCATCTGGCACTAGTCCTCTCTCGTCCAATGCTAGTGCCTGAGAGCAAACGCCAAGAGTTTGGTCTTGTACCACTCTTCAAGAAAGGGTTTTTGTAACCAGTACGGGTACTAGGTTATGTTGGGTCTCACAGTATCATTTGATACTTGTATTGTTTCGTGTGGTATCGGTTGATACACATATTATTTTATGTTGGGTTTCACAGTATCGGTTGATACTTGTATTGTTTCGTGTGCTATCGGTTGATACACACATTGTTTTATGTTGGATTTCACAGTATTGTTTGATACTTGTATTGTTTCGTGTGCTATCAGTTGATACACACAATGTTTTGGAATATCGCTCATACTGGAGATAAGCGATATGCGGTACTTAAAGACAGCTGATTTCCACGATGGAAACAGCAGACTTCGACTGACAATATTCTAAATATACTTGGTTGAATGGTTACTTCTTTGATCTCTTATTACACCCCTTCGAAGCCTCATTTAGTAAGCAGCGCTCGCTTCTTGTTGATCAAGAAGCCATCTGCTCCTATCGTACCACTATGTGACTAGGGCCCGGCCCGAACACGTTACATTTTTTTAACCACAGCAAGTGGTTAGAAACCTGCCCGCACCAGGTCTGATCAACCCACGAAGTGCGATACCGAAGCTAGCAGTGAGGAGCGGCAGAACCAAGGAGGGTTCGGCTCCGCCAATACAACACCATTGAGTCACTAGAGACTCGAAGTGGGAAGCAGGTCCTACGAGAAGGCCTTACCAAAAGAAGGCAACCCAAGAAACCAAAAGGTCCAAAGAGTGACTTCTCTATTGACGAAGCAGAGAGACAGCTAGCTTGGGATTTGGCCAAGCAGACCTTTAGCGAATCAACTGACGAGTTAGCAAAGGCAGCAACCAGTCTTCCTGGGCTGTTCCCCCCCAGCCCCAGCAAAGGAAAGGCACCGGCACCACTACCGAAAAGAGAAACCTTACCAATCCATACCACTAAGGAAGAAGTCAACGACAAGGAAGAGCCAGAAGACCAGTCGGTAGCAGCCGAATCCCCAGGCGACCCATCAGACAACTCCTCAGATGACTCATCAGACAGCAGCTCCAATGGAGAAGACAGTAAGGAGTCTGAACATAATATGTCTGAGGGAGAATCCGCCGCACTGCCCGGTTGCTAGGCGAGGTGAGATGGACGAAAAGTCAAGCTTCCCTTGCCGCCAACATTCTCAGGGGAAAAAGGTAACCTAAAACCGGAGGCATTTGACTGATGGATAACAACCACATCTCCGGATCTCTCCCTGCATGGTGTGGATAAAACAAAGAAAGGAAGTGGAGCATACTTTGGGAGTTTCTCTACGGGAAAAGTGGAAGAAGCATACCACCAAGCGATGAACCACTATGACAGTAAGGAAAACATACGAGGGACGACTCTGATAAAATATTTGCGAGACAGATTCCATTCCTCACGAAATACAGAAGAGCTGTATAAGATGTTCAAGGAAATTCAACAAATAAAAAACGGAAAGACAGAAAGAATAATGCTAGTAGCAACGGACCTGTTAATGTACCATGGAAGATTGCCCAGTGGAACAGTATCCCAGTACACGCTGCGACGGAGGCTGTATGAGGCAATGCATCCTAGACTACGTCAAGAGGTAGAACCCATGGAAGAAGATGGAGACTCCTTTGACAAGATCATCAAAAGAGCTGAATGCAAGAATGCAATCCTTTATGAAACAGGAGTTTACCAAACAAATACAGACCAACAGCAGGGCGGTAAAGGATCAACAGCGCGTGATGACACAAGGCGGGAACAATCAAACTGAAAGGGGTCGAAAGATAAGAAAGATAAGAAAGAAAAGAAGTAGAAACGACGCGAGGAAGGTACATGCTTTGAATACGGGAAAAAGGGGCACTACACGAAGGACTGTTATGCCAAGAAAGGAAAAGGAAAGCCAGCAAACAGGGAAGCGAGCTCAAACCACATGGAAGCAACCGAGTACGATGAAGTGGAAATTAACTCAGTAGAGATGGAAAGCCTTCAGACGCAACCTGCACTGGCAATTAGGCCCCGTGACGCTCTGGAAGGAACGATCTTCATAGAAGGCCACTCAGAGAAGGTACTGTTTGACACAGGAACAATCGGTTGTGACATTATCAGCACTACCTTTATCTCAACCCATGGCATACCCACGAAACCCCTACCTCAACCAACAATAGTCAACATGGCAATGAAGGCTTCCCGCTCCTCAAGCCACAAGAAGTGTGGATTAACTATAGGGATCGGAAAAAAGAAATGAACAAATCAGAAAAGGTTAGTAGGAAACTGGGCAAAATACGACGCCCTGATTGGAATGCCATTCCTAAAAAGACACAACACCCTTATCAGTTGTGGGGATATGGCAGTGGAGTTTCCCGATGACAAACTGCAGGTGCTATGCAAACCAACAAGCGGGGAATTCCGAGCCGCTGTTTCCGACGCCACATCAGCAACACTGTTGGAAGAATACAAGGATGTATTCCCAGACAAGGTTCCTGAAACGCTACCTCACCTACGTAAAATTAACCACCACATTCGGCTGAAGGATCCAGCCAACCTGAAAAACCAACCTACGTACTCAATTCTGGAAGCATATAAAGGAAAACTCATGAACTGGATTAACCAGAAACTGAGGGCCAGGGTAATTGTACGATGGGAAGTTCCCGGAGCGGCACCTATGTTTGTGCAACCAAAATCTGAAGGGAGGATCCGACCTCTGGTTAACTTGAAAGTGCGAAATGACAACGCAATCATGGATAGTCCGTCGATCCCCAACCAGCAGCAGATCCTGAACCACATTGGACGTGCAAAATTTAGGAGTAAGATTGATCTGAGCGACGCCTACTTCCAGACATGAGTGGACAAGGACAGTGTTGGGTTCAACTCATTCAAAACCCCGTTTGGAGGATTTGTTAGCAAAGTGATGCTACAAGGAGACATGAATGCACCAGCAACATTTGTGGGAATAATGGAGGACCTCCTGAGCGAATTCCTACATCATTTTGTATGGGTATACATTGATGATATCCTCATATTCTCAGACACCTCAGAAGAACATGAAAAACACATACGCCAAGTATGTGAGCAACTCAGGAAGTCAAAATTCTACGTGAGGCAAAAGAAATCAGTACTGTTTGTGGATCAACTGGAAGTGCTCGGACAGATAGTGGATAACCATGGCATACATGCTTCCCCCCAAAAAATGTCGACCATAGCAGGTTGGAAAATACCTTAAAACAAAAAGGAATTACAACGATTCCTAGGAATAGTGAATTACGTGGCCCAATTTCTCCCACACCATGCTACCCCAACGGCACCACTAACAGATCTAACGGGGAACGCCGAATTCGTATGGAGGCCCACCCATCAGACCGCATTCGAAATGGTCAAGAAGCAAATTATTGAACACCAAGTCATGCGACCAATAGACATATGGAGCGATGAGCCGATTTGGTTGGTAACTGATGCCTCAGATTTAGGAATAGGAGCGTGGGTAGGACAAGGACCCACTTATGACACGGCTTGACCAGCTGTGTTACACAGCAGAAAATTCACCAATGCACAGACAAATTATGGAACTACCAAGAAAGAGGCGTTAGTGATAGTGGAGGCGCTTAACCGGTTCCACAATATACTAATGGGAAATTCCTTTACAATAGTTACAGACCACTAGCCCTTGACACATCTACGAATTGCGAAGAACCCAAGCAGAAAGCAAGTCAGATGGCTTAGTGCCTTGGGAAAATACGATGCGAAGATAGCATATGCACCAGGGAGCAGAAACTATTTAGCTGATGCCCTTTCCCAGATATACCAGGGAGAATCAGACTCGAATCCACTCTATGTCCACGATTATACAAAAGAATCGGATGACATCTTGGATAACACGGTCTACGAGCAAGAATCAAACACAATGGAGCCTGAGCAACAGATTCCCCCTACCTCCACTACTTACTCATACACTGAGTACCCCAACGCAGACCCTGTGCCCCCTGCAAGCGCCCACTCAATCAGTGCGGGAAATGATTGGGGAGACAAGTGCACCATGCGCAGCACACCACCCGAGGAACTCCAACATAGCAAGCTGCACTATTCGCACTGTTACGTAGACCATTGTCCGTATCATCAGACTGAGATCAAGTTCACGAATAACCATCCCAGGCGGCAGTACAAATCAACTTCCCAACCACCTAGCGAAGCACTGAGCCCCCCTAGTACAGAAATTGACCCAAGCCCTCTGGAATCTCCCATGGTTGATGATTGGGAATGGCAGCAAACAGTTGGAGGAAGACCAAATAGTGCGGGAGAAGGGCCGTCCACCCTCATTCAACGGACGGCCAGATCATATGCAATCCCTGCAATACTGAACCCCGAAGCCCCGGCATTGCGAATGCCTGACAGTCCGCTACCTATCAAGCAAGCAGTACCGATAAAATACTTTAGCAATGAGGCAATCGTCTCAGTGATGCCTCCAACAATGGACGAATATCACCGAGAATTATACGAGGTCTTGGAAGACAATGAGGAAGATAATCAACCCGAAGTGACCAGAGGAAGCGAATTCGAGGATGAGCGAGACACTAGACAAACAGTGAATGAGATGATCGGAACATTCCGCGCGCACATGGTTGCGGCATACCGGAAAGAACCAATATGGAAAAAAGTCAACGAAACAATGGATTCCACAGGAGACCTGTCCTCCTACACGGTCGCTAATGGAAGGCTGTACACTAAAACGCGATACGGGGAGGAGTGCCTGTATATTCCAAAAGGCCGCACTTTCGGAAACACTATATTAAGAGAGTAGGTTATAGCTGAGATCTACAATAAAGGCCATCATGACGCAGAACGAAACTTACCATATGCTACCGAATACCTGTTCTGGCCTGAAATGCGCAAGGACTTCAGAGCATACGTGGCACAATGCCACACCTGCTAAACAAACAAGGAACCCACAAAATTACCAGAAGGAAAGGCCCAGACAATTGTCCTTCCATCGGAAATTTTCGAATCAATAGCCATTGACTTTGCTGGACCATTCCACAATTCATGGGGATACGACATGATTCTAGTGGCCATTGATGGGTTCACAGGATTCACATGGCTCATACCAGCAAACAAGGAAGTAACAGCAATAACAACCTGGGAAATGCTATGCAACAGTATATTTATACCTCATGGCTACCCGACAACAATAGTTAGCGATGCGGATCCAGGATTCGAGTCACATGTATGGAGACAGGAATGTCAATCGCTAGGAATAGAGCATATCGAAGCAGCACCAGGCCACTATGAGACGACCAGACAAGTGGAAAGAAAAATTCGGGAATTAAAAACGGCTCTTCGAAACTGAGTCAATGTAAGACAAAACAATTGGTTTGATGCCATACCCAAAACGGCTGGATACTTAAATGCTGGATGGTCTGAAACTCTTGGTATGTCATCATGCAAAGCAGTTTTTGGAGAAAACTACCCACTACTACCCCTAGCGAATTTCAAGAATTCCACAGTTCCAGCAGCCAACAAATTATGAAACAGACCCCAAGCAATCCAGAACACAGCATTCAATGCAATTAAACTAGCATGATTCAGGAGTACAAGGACAGCGGCAACGCGAGGCAGACATCACACTCCAATAGGGATAGGTAACCAATTGCTAGTGTACGGAAACCTATTTGCAACCGAATCAGGATGAAGCAAAAAGCTCCAACCACGCTGGCGAGGACCTTTTAAAATAATAGGATATGATGACCATTGTAATGTGTTTGGGCCAGGCCCTAGTCATGTAGTGGTACAATAGGGGCAGATGGCTTCGTGATCAACACAAAGCGAGCGCTGCTTGCTAAGGAAGGCTTCGAACGGGGTGTAATAGGAGATCCAAGAAGTAACCGTTCAACCAAGTATATTTAAGAATACTGTCTGTCGAAGTCTGCTGTTTCCATGGCGGGAATCAGCGGTCTTTAAATACAGCATATCGCTTATCTCCAGTATGAGCGATAT
>PYWC01000005.1:1497737-1520935 GCA_003182015.1 Tuber magnatum
TAAATAAAATATTATAATAAATATTAGTATAAGTATAAAGAAATATAAAATTGTAATTAGTTAACTGTATTAATTATAATTATTAACAAGTTGGTGACTCTGATATTTATGCTATATTGTAGTTACAAAATCCTTTGAATCATATACAACCTTAGCGTGATATGCATTTAGAATACAATCTACTTTATTAGTATATTTTCAAATCTATTGTGCTGATACAGAATCTAATACTTAAGGAATAAGGATATATGGGTGCAGTTCAGGGAAAAGGAGTAATGTCGCATTATAGCTGTTTTGACTTAGAAGCATTTTGAGTTTTCGTAGCAACCCAGTGCCTTTTGAGCAAAAGGTAACATCGATTTTTTATACATTAAAATTGAAATAGTCCAACCAGCAATAAAGTAAACAATATTATAATAAAGGATAAGAGAGATCTCAGCTGTCTGTTTAATTCTATGTAAATATTTTTTACTTTGTCAGTCACTAATAGGTTCAAATCAGGAGGTTCTAGTAAAGGTTTCCTTAAGAGAGGTTAAAAGAGCTGAGTAAGTACAATTAATATAGGTTTTAACCTGAATCCACTGCCTTTCACTTATTTTTAGAGCCAGGAGGTCTACAACACCCTCATTTGACAGGAACAGTCATTAGAGATTCAACAGACTTATTATTGGAGTTCTTACCTTGATACAATTCTTGTATAAGTTCATGTTTGGCTTCTTTGGCATTAATTGCCCATACATTCTTCTTTTCATATACTGTTGAAATTAGTAGTTATTCTGGCTCTGAGTAGTACCACTGATTTTTATACTGAGGTGGAACATAAGGAGAATATTTATTCCAGAGATCACGATATTTCTCTGGATTCAACCCTCTATTGGGAAGTCCACTTGGTTCAATATTTAAAAATATAGATAAGACAGTCTTTTTTTCATAAATCAACCTTTGTCCACTCATCTTGTGGTAGTTGTTTTGTCCCAACAATACCAGGATTTTGAGAAACAAAGTGCAAGAAGTGATAGTTCTGAATGCCCTTCAGAGCATTCAAATAGGGCTTAAGAGCTGACTCCTAATTTTGAAACCTTGTTTCTGGAGGATCATTGAAAAACAGTACAGCTTTTATCTTACCTGCCTTATTGGTAGTATCAACAAGTGCTGTATATATTTCTGGAGTCCAAACCTTATTTCTATTAGCTTTCTGCTTCACTGTTTCAAAGCCAAAATCTATACTATTTCTTGTATAACCCTTAATCTGGGATCCTAAGTCAAGTTCCTCTATGTTCTGAGTCATAACAAGCCACCATAGATACCATAACATTATTTTATTCTTGTTTTGGCCACTGCAATTGTTTGCCCAAAGATGAATCTGGGCATTATATCTTCAAATTGCTGTCAAGGAACAATGCGAAATAGAAACAACCTGGTTAGCTCCTTTGCCTTGCTCTGTTTCTGTAAACATAGCATAATAATGCTGATCAATGACATCATCTACTATACCAAAAACATATAACTTGAAAGGAGACCAATAGTACCCTTGAGATAGCTGTTGAGAAACTCTAGGAATTTTCACTACTTGTTGAAAATCAAAGGAATATGGATGTATTACAGATTCAAGACTCCTTGACTCTTGGATATAATTTTCATAAGTGGTACGATATAAACGATACTCATGTTTATGGATTTGAAGTTGGATTTCCTTGTCACTGTACTCTGAAGATTCTATATCAGTTAGTATATTACTTTCTATATCTTCACCTAGTACTGTCCTCTTGATTTCTTGAGTCTTTAGTAGGTTTCCCAAAATTGTACTGTTATCACAGACAATCCTTGAAGCCTTACAGATTCTTATAAACCTTAATGTCTCAGAGCTCTTCCAAATTCGATAAAACTTTGTAAAAGATACTGGAGCCTCTAGTTCAGTAAGCCCAATTGATACAAGATACATTTTATATATTGTATGACAGGATAGATGAGATAGAAGGTAGATAATTTTATCCACTTCCATCTAGTGAACAACTGTCCCATCTATCAAAATTTGCTTATAGGTACGTGTTGCAATCACTGCACCTTCTTGTTTCATTATACTTAAGTGAAAATCTTGCACTATACCTTTAGCTAGCTGTGGAATCTTGTTATGCAGTATATACTTATAATTGCTATGCACTTTAGGAATCAGCATTTGTATCTCATGTAAGTGGTAAATTAGAGCATATAGCCACTTTAATAAAACTCTCCAAAAGATGGTAAATACCTGGATAGATACAGTACTTATGAATGGAAGAAGGTACTGAAGGTTTCTATTTTCCTGCTTGCATAGATGATAGTTCTTGTATTGCTGCTTCCACAGTTTTGATAGAGTTGTAGTATTTGATAACTGGGATGCTAGAAGGTAAGCAATCCTTACCTGTTTCTCTTTTCTTAATAGTCCATCATGATAGATGAGCCACTTCATCCATGTTTCAGGATCATTCTTTTAAATACACTTTTGTAGGCAAGAGAAAGCATGAAGAAGTGACTTCAGGCATTACATAGGTATTTCATATTACTCAATATTCTCAATATCTATTGAAGTTTACTTAGTCAGTATTGATACTGACACTTTGAATAAACTGGAATTCAACTTACCAGTTCTAAATAAACTTTCATTATTAATAGTACTACTATCAGACCTAGAGCCTGTGCCATTGGCTTCTGTATAGTCACTTCATGATGCAAAAGAATGAGGCTCCATAACCATTATTACACTAAAAGCTATAGAATTGAAATGGAACTTTGGAGATTATAAATTGTGATAATAGTAATGATCTGTTGTTATAAACAAAGTAAAACTATTCAGGTTATCTTTATAATAGACTAATCTAGAGACTTTCTTACACTAACCCTGAATTGAATATTACTAGAACATAGGGGCAATGATAATCATACAATCTCACTCTAATATTGAATGTTAGTCACTATTTCTAGACCCTTAGTTCAATTTTTGTTGAATTTTGCTAATCAAGATACAGGTTTATAATGTCTGTTAATTCTCATGAATGTGATGACAATTGATAAACTTTATAATAACTGCAAATTCTACTCTTGAAAATATTTGAAATTTTAGATATAGGTGCATTCAAAGGTAGGCTTTCATTCTATGTAAAAAAAGTTTTTAAGCCAGATTTTCAAAATAGTCATTCCAGGTCCAATATTGCCTCAATTTTAAAATTAAACATATTTCAAAAAGCCTAGCAGGTACTCTAGCTTCTACGGAATCCTTAGAGCTATTAAACTTATTTTGTGGTTGTTGGCAATCTTTGACCTTTTTGTGTAGACATATCCATATAAAGCATCAATGCTATATCTACAGTTATTCTGTATATATTGCTTTGCTACTACTCTATAGATATATTTAATGAAATTGATCTTATGGTGGAACTTCGGATAGAATAACACCAGATGATCTTTTATCTCAACCTCTTCCTGCAAGTAGCATTTCAGCATTCAAAAGTCTTCTCTATTGATAATCAATACACATGCACAGCAAGTACCACCTGGGAGACAGGTCTTTAATGATTAATTGATTTCTAGCTTTATACATTGAAGGTGTAATCCATCGTGCCAAAGGTTTTGCTTTTACAATACCTTCTTTAATCCCTTTGCAATACTATGCTGATCCACTAATGACTGAGATTCTGATATTGGAGGATTAATTTCTGGCTACAACTTAGCTTGTATACTATTAGGATAAATGCTTATACTTTTAGCAGACAGGGCATTTGCAGTAAAAGCTACATAGCAGGTAGTATTATTGAATAGAAATAGTACTTGGCAGCCTGGAAAAACCCATGTAAAAATTGGAATTGCAACCATATGTACTTGATTTACCAGGTTATTCACTGACTACTATAAATCTCTACCATATAATCAACTTTTATTGTAGCTGAATCAAGACAATAGCAGAGGTTCTTATCTAAAGTAAACCAAAAGAAGATAGGTCTTTAACTGGCAACCAGCTTGGTACCTCAAGGTATCAACAAGCAGTTACAAAGTCTGATGCTATAATGTCTTTCTCTAGAGTCTTCTTGTAAAGTAGTGGGTTATTTTCTTTTGTTTAAGTATAACTGCTTCCATTGTTTGAGTCAAGTATCTACTCATCATATGTTACCAGAACAATTGCCTTTTGACCATTAGGTAAATTATATGGAAAGACCATTATTGATTGTTCATTAATATCCAACATGTATTGAATCTTAAGTGGCTTTAGTTGATCAAGTATAGGGGGGAACTCTGGTTATTGAATAGGCAACCATATCTTATCATTGATAGCTATTATGATACACACACTTTTAAACTTCTTTGAACTTGTATTCCAATTTGTGTTGTAATATGTTTGGATGAGGGTGCTAATCACATAGTATTACAATAGGAATGGATAGTGACTTGATTAACAAGAAGTGAGAGTTGCTTACAAAAGGGGACTTTGAGATGGTATAATAGGGAATCAAAGAAGTAACCATTCAACCAAGTATATTAGAAAATACTGTAAGTCAAAGTCTGTTATTTCTATTGTGGAATCTAGGCATATTTAAATACAAACAAATACTTATATCTAGTATAAGCCATTTTATAAAACCTTGTATATATTAACTAAGAGCAGACAAAACAGTACAAGTATCAATTAGTACTATAAAACCAAACATAAAATATACTATTTATCAAGTGATATTATATAAAACAATATAAGTATCAAATGATACTATGAAACCAATTATAAAATATGGTGTGGATCAAGTGATATTACATGAAGCAATACAAGTATCAATCAATACTATGAAATCAAAATTCTTGGTCTAGTACTTATACCAGTTATATGTATGGTGAGTTAGAAGCTGTCCAGCTTTTTAGAACTGTATGAATTCTGGTTCTAAAGCTCCTTTGAGTTGAATTACCAGTCAAAGCATTTTCAGTAAACCATTCGGCAGCTTGCTCGACATTGTTAGGTAATTTTATTATAGTCTAATAGGTGGTAATAGTAGTAGCAAGATGATAGATTGTAATTGCATTTCCAGTACTAGTAATGTATTCCTGAATTGCAAGTCTTGATTCTTTCTCATTCAAGCATGATAAAATACATTCCTTTTCGTTCTTTTTTTGCAGTGCAATCTCATACAATGGGTAGGGACTATGTGGGGTCAGGAGCAGATAGTTTAGCGCCCATTATAGCAGGCAGGACAAGAGATGGGTGCAGGTATAAAAGCCAGAAGTATTTGTATCAAGATATAAGAGGGTTAGGAGCAGCATTCTAGGATTCAGGGTCAGGGTTTAGGGATTCTGGTGATGCAAAGAAGAGACTAAGGGGGTGTTTAGCATGCTGTTGTTTGAAATAAAGTTGTTTTCAAAATACGATTTCTATATATGTGTCACAAATGGTAACGGAGGAGGAAGATTTCTTACATCATAGAAGACGCAGAACAGAATGTTGAGAAAACTAAGTAAGGCTAACTGGTCAGGTTTAAAGCAAGCCAGATTGGTTAGATTTTCATACTATGACTTACATTAAGGTTATGGGGTCTCACACAACCCCTGGTTGTGAGTCACTAGTATGTTGTGATTAGTTAATGTGTTGGGATGACTTGCAGTTGCGAGGTTGCATGATGTAATAACTTTCGCACATGACTCAACTAGTAAGTCATGGGTCTCACGCATGTGATGCATTTAGCGCACATGACTATAACAGGTGACTCGGAAGTATGAGTCACATGGTTAGGATTGGTATGAAGAGCGAGTATAAAAGGGGTCACTAGGACCCTGGAGGATGAGCCCTTCACACTATCATCTTTATCTCTTCTTACCTATAACTTTACTACTTTATTCTCCACTAGTGTCACCCCCCTGCACACCTACCCTTATAAGGGAGTTATCCGATAGGAGCCAGCGGTACTTAGCTATCCGACTTGGAAGAAGACATGTAGTCTCAAGGGTTCCAGGTTAAGGTATCATCGCTTGTGGAAGGGAAGCACTCACTACTACGAATTGTTACTTTTGATAGTGTCACAACAAAATACATTCGACGATATGAGAAAACCAGAAGGTAGTGTAGGGAACCCCAGAACTACAGCAAAATGGATTACGGTGACAATAAAATCACTAATCACCTGGAACTTCAAGGGTTAGGATAAGAGCTACAGAGAGCAGTGAGCTTACAAGGAACTGACAGACCTCAGAGCCCACTTATAGCTGAAGAATAACAACAAGAGGAAACAGAAACAAGGATATTGAGAACGGGAGCAGTGGCCCTGCCGGTTCAGCCAGTGGGTATAACACCGGAACGGCTTATAGCCGTGCTAGCAACGCTACAGACAGGGTGACCTAGTGGAGGAAATACGCTAAAGGCTAAGGAACCTGACATGTTCAGAGGGGAAAGGAGGAAGTTACGAGAATTTCTCTTTAAGCTTGAATGATGCTTCAGAGTCGAGTACTACAGGAATGATTGGGAAACTATCCAGGTAGCCTACATGGAATCGCTGTTTCGCAATACTGCCAACTAATAGATAACCCCCTTTGTTGAATATTCAAAAGAAGGAGAATGAGAAACATGAGAAAGCTTCAAGCAGGTCCTAAGGAAACAATTCGGAGACATTGATGCAAAACTGGCAGCCTGCAACAAGCTGGAAGTAATGCAACAAGAAGGGAAGAATGTGATACACTTTTGAAATAAATTCCAATACCTAGCCATCAAGGCTGAATACAATGATGCGACACTGTACAGATCCTTGCTGCAGGCATGTACCACCCAGCTGCAACAAGCATGTGGTATGGCAGAAACCAAATATGCGACAATAGCGGATTTCGCAATATGGGTAATCGAAAGAAAGCAACGGTTGGCAATGATCAGATATATCCAGAATAGGAAGATTCCAATGAACGACTATAAGACCACACCTAGGAACCAGGATAGAACCTTCTGAGAGACACTTTTAACAATGGCCCAGGGTGGTGATGCAATGGACCTAGATGCGACTCGAAGAAGGGCAAACTTGAACCTGTCCCGACAGGAATACAAGCGAAGGATGGAATGGAGGCTATGCCTGAGATACGGAAAGAGCGACCACATACTCCACAACTGCCAACTACTAAGGGATGGATGAGACAGAGTACAATCAGAAAGGACAGGACCTGTAAGGCCAGGGAGGCAAACACCAGTCCCAACCAAGCTATGCAAAATGAATCCCAACAATAAGAATGAAGAGGTAGAAAAAGACAACTGGTACCCACTCATAGGTGGTCTGAGAGACAGGACACAGACGAAACCCATCACCCTGGCCAATTATGACAGGACACTGGAAGTGGAATCATTGGAACACAAAGGGGATCATATTATAGTTAAAACACTACTACATGGAAGCAATGAAACAGTCAAGATACATACGATGATCAACTCAGGTGCAACAAAAAACTTTATCAATAAAGAAATATGCGACAAATACCACCTTGCGACCAGTAAGGTAAAGAAACCAAGGGACATACAGCTAGCGGAGGGAATGGAAAGCGTCATGGGACCGATTACTCACAAGGCGTGAGTATCCATAGATATTAGTAGCTATAGGGAACTGGCAACCTTTCAGGTGCCTAACCTGTAGGGCTACACGTCAGTCTTAGGAATGCTATGGCTGAGACAACATAGTCAAACAATGAAGTGCGAAAATAACAAAATTACCTTTGCCAATGAACGATGTGCAGCACAGTGTCTACACGGTTCATTGGTGGTATATACCACCCCCGAAGTGGAAGCCCTGGAAGAGAACTGAATCACAAGGTTCTCCCAAATCTAGGCTCCGAACGAACATAGTGCCTAGGGAGGCTAAGAGGACCAATGGATGCAAGTTAATAAGTGGACCGATAAGGTAAAAGTGTCTACTAAAGGTACCGCAAGAGTGGCAGGACATGACCAGTACACCAGTGAACAACAAACGATACCTGCCAGAGGGCAGTTAATGATGGGGACAGGAATAGCCATCAGACTACCAGAAGGCGCCTGTGGGTGGATTGCTCCAGGAAGCGGTTTAGGAGTCAGACATGGGCTCATAACTGACAAAAGGGTAATAGATGTCGACTATACAGGTGAAGCAAAAATTGTCTTGGCAAACCTAAGCAAGAAGGATTTCCAAGTAGGAAAAGGCGATAGAATAGCCTAGGTAATTGTGGAAAAGATAGTGGAAAGAGAGCTCTAAGAAGTAGGAACTCAGAATGAAACTACAGGGGGAGCGAAAGGATTCAGAAGTATGGCTCAATTGATGGATGAAGAACAGAAACCTGACAAGAAGATAGAAATCTGCGAGATAACGGTATTGCTATTGCGGAAGTTTCACTAATGAAAAGAAAATACAGGAATTCTCAAACCATGATAGGAACATGAACCAACCATGTGGGTCAACTCCATATAAGTACAGAATTTGCCATCTAGCACAAAAAGAGCAAGGAAAACAAACCGGGGAACTAAACAATCTCAAAGGAATGCCATTAGTATTGGGAACTGTTCCAGGAAGATGACACTACAAAGGTACCACCATACCAAAAGGGGGTGGATGTTACATATAAGACGAACTGGCGTAGCGTAAGGGGCATGTCACGTGATTATTGCCAAAGGGCACGTGTGCGATCCTAGTGTCCGTCAGAGTATTTGGAGAATGAGTTAGTTTCTACCAATACGACGCCGGCACAAAACCCGCATGTAGCCCACTGCCAAAGGTCACCGACCGAGGGGTTTTCACTGAATCCGCAAGAGAGAACTCACGGCTATCCTGACAAGGTCGAACGAACTAAAGCGGTCGGTTGGTTGTGGAGATAAACGCATGCAAAGATCCCTCAGCTGCGCCAACGGATGGATGCCAACCGGGGGGAGGTCGGCTACTCCGATAGGAGTCCCCGGCTGCTATAAGGACAGTAAGACCGAATTTCAAGTCCATTGGTGGAGGAATGCGGAGGAAAGTCCGGATGAGGGGACGACACCCAGGAGATGATCGTTCACCCACATCCTAACGGCATGACAAGGTAGAGTCAGATGAGGGCCTACCGTGGGGAAAGACCAACCCTGAGCGCCATGAGGCCTAACTGCCATTAGCGCAGTAAGATAGGAGCATGCTTCCTACGGGTTGATGCAGACAGATGGGAAATCCACCAGTATTGATAAGTCTGTCACTGGAGCAGATCACTCCGTATGCAGAGAAAGGACCAGTAACTGCTTGCCACAGTGAAGGGGTTCAAGTGGCTATGATTAGTACCAGTGTAGCGAGGAGAGGGGTGGGACACCCTCCTGGCTATCTGAGGAAATCAGAGTGAAGTGGGACAAAGGTTTTCAGGGTCTACAAAGATCGCACGGAGGAAAGTGGGAGGAATAGATAGGCCGCGAACACCCAGACGCGGAATATAAATATCGAGGTGCCTCCCACGCTTTATAGATCATCAGCGACAGAGAAGAGATCTTATCAATATATTCATTCTATGATACAAACCCTACCTTCATTCCAAACATTATAAGTGAGCCTTACTAGAAATCACTTCGTCACATATCTGGCCTTAGTCCAGACTCGCTTGTTCTTAGAGTCGGCTACCACCAAACACTATATTCATATCTTCTATACTACTGAGGCTCACAAACTACCTCTTTCAAGCAGCCTGATAGACCGGTTATCTAAAGACCTCAACCATGAATCTCAAATTTACCTCCAATGAAACCCACACATCTACGAGATCAAGTTTGATCTCAGTATAAGCGAAGTCTTCGAAGACGAGAAGGTTCCCGTCTGGTTCACTGATCACGGGATCAAGTGGGCCCTCAAACACCTCACACTCATAGAAAGAAGAAGGAAGATATCGCAACCAAGGATCGACGAAGGGTTAGAAGATTCTAGCGACACTAACATGCTCCGTGCTGAGGAACAGCAGCGGCTAATCTGCGCGTGGGGACCGGGCCAGGATAGCTCCTATCCACTCCCACCACTACCTCCCAGAGATAACATCCCACCACTAGGGCTAGGTTCCACACCCATACCAAGGAACCCGCCAGGGCCATCAGTGCCCCGAGGCCCAACTCAAAGCGTCACAAAAAGATGAAGTGGGCAAAGTTCACGCTCAGGGACGCCAACCCCCTCAGGCACTACCGATTTGGGTGCTTTCGCCACATACATTGGGACACTGATTGGACAGTTGGACTGCAGCGTCACCCGAACCCAGAATGACCAGATGGTCGCATACGGGGCCCTATCTGATGAGGGGAAAGAGATGACAGAGGGCCTTGCTCAAGTAAGAGAGCGACTGCTGAACGGGGAGAAGTTGGTTGGACAGGAATTGCCGCTCTGGCAAAATAACAGTAGGAAACTGGAGGGAGAGGTAGTGGCCGAGATCACAAGATTTAAGGGAGTGATCGAAGCGGCACTCGCTTACATGCATGAGCTATCGGAGCAGCAAGCAGTGGTCAGCGGACAGCTGCACCAGGATCTGGGCCGCACCATCCAGGAATCGGTGAGTAGAGATTAAGAACTCTACATAGGCCTGGATAGACTCCGGAAGGAGTTAGATGGGGAACAACGATCTCGAGGAACCCGGGAGCTGCAGTTCGGGACCGAACTACAAATCCTCAACAAAAAAGTGACAACTGGGCTCAGGGACATGCAGCAGAACTTGACCCAGATGTTTGCCCGAGCAAGGAGGGAAATGACAGCGCTGGTACAGACAGCGTTAGGCTCGCATCAGGGGGGATTGACCCATGATGGCGAAACCAGGTAAGGACGATGAGGGCTGTCCCAACAAGAAAAGGGAAAGCAACCTGCGGAACGGGACCCCCAGCCAGAGACCATACAGAGTGGCCGAGAAAGAAGCAGGGCATCTTCCAATGTAGCCTGAGGAGCGGGGGACCCAGACCCAGGGGACGACGGGTCTGATAACGGAGGGGAAGGACCAAACCGCTGGCCAAGGCTACCACACCTAGGAAGGCCGCGGATGGCTAAGGAAGAGGAGGAACATCAGATGATGGTGAAGTTGGCCAAGAAGTTGGCCTGACAAACTGCGCTACATCAGTAGAAGCCCGCTGACCTTCTATTCATATACGAAGCAAAGTCCTACCAGGATATAAGGGCCTGGCTGCACGCATGCCAGGACTACTTTAGCCGAAATCCCATGCCTTGGATGGAGGATAAAGATAGAATTATCTACGCCTTGGGAAGGACAAAGGGTGCCGACGTGACACCTTTCAGCAACTGGTATAGGAAGAGCATGGAAGGGCTCGAAGGGTATGCCGCTCGTCCTGAATTGCTGACGTGGGAACAGTTTCGGCACGAGATTACCGTCCGATTCTCACTGATCAATAAGGACTGGAAAGCTTTGGCAGAGATGGGAAAGATCAAGTATGAGAAGGACATCGACAAGTAGCTTCTCCAGATGGAGAACTTGAACATCAAGGCCAAGCTACAAGGAACGGCGTGGAGGAAGATAGTCGAGGACCGACTACCTGAGGCAATACTGAGACGGTTGTCTGATAAGCGATACGACACGGACGCCGAATGGCTGGAGCACCTTCGCGCGGTCAGAAACCAGGAAGAGGCTTTCCACGACGGCGAACGACAACGACGAGACAACCCGACCAGCTCGTCGAGTTCTTCCGGACCCCTAAAATGACACCGGGAGGACAAAGAAAAGGAGCCGAAGCGAGGCAAGGAAGAAGGGCGACCTAGCAAGTTCCAGAGGAAGACGGCACCTGGGAACTTCAAGTCAGCAAGGTTCGCCCAAACCAACAAAGCAACCAAGACTCTGGGGGTAGAGCACACTGACTGGAAGAAGGCTCACAATGGAATACCCGAAAACTTAGTTGACCAATGCTGGGAAAATAAAAGCGGCACCCGGTGCAGACTCACCAACCACAAGTGGGGAGCTTGTAGGAAGGGAGCCATTGTCGCAACGATAGGACAGCGGAAAGCAGCAAAGTTTAGGCCCCAAAACATGGAGGTTCGGAATACCGCTCCAAGGCCAGCGGTGAACCAAACCCATATGCCACCAGCACCTAGATTTTGGGAATTGTCGGATCAAGAAGGGGGATAGATCGGACAACCGGGGAGTCCTGGAGAAAAACCACAACCTAAGTACCGAGCTAGGGCAACGGCTTAGTCAAGGATGTCGGCGAACCGCACTGACTTGGTTCCGAGCCTGGGCAGGGACAGAAGTGTGAAGGGCATGAAGAAGCATGTATAGTGGAGAAAGTTAACCCATCTCAGGGGGATGAAACCAGGAATGACCCCCAACCTGGACGCGGGACGGCAAGACTTTATACTCCTCCCTGCGCAGAGAAGGTTCAAACCTGGCATGCAAGAAGAGGGGACTGTTGCGGGAGGCAGCTCAGGGCATCCTGACTCTTTCCTCCAAAGGTCATGCATGGGAAATGAGTCAGGATAGCGCAGGCCCGCCTGAAGGCGCTTCCCCAGCCCCAGGATGGTACTACCAGCGACGGTGAGTGGGTAGGCTGCAGGTTGCTAGGCAAGACAAAGGACAGCGTGCTCGCCTTAAATCGTACCCGACGGCAGGAGTCGAACACCGAAGGCTGGGTTAGAAAGGTTGCTTCCTCATCTATGCACTGGTGGCATAGACCGGTATGATTAAATATCGTCATTGAGGGGAAAGAAGATGGAAAAGGAGCCGCACACCAAAAGGACCGAGTTTGTCTGAGGAGGCCTGAATGGCCGAAATTATGCGGGCACAATAACAAACACCCAAGATTATTGAATGCCCCGAAAATGTCCAGTAAACGAAGACAGGGTAACCCTATGGGGGAGCCAAAAAGACAGAAAACTCAAGTCCCAACACCTACACATTATGAGTGCCCCCAAGGCACAGCAGACCTACGAATACAAGGAGAACGAGTACCGATTTGCGTGTTATTAGACTCAGGCTCACAGACCTTTGTGATACGAGAGACACTAGTCCAAAAGCTGTGGCTAGCAACGATATGGCGAGATATGCCGGTTAATATAATGGGGTTGGACAGCGTACAGTCCCAAAACGCGGGAAGGTGCTATACGACCCCTATCAGGCTAGAAATTGGGGCTAACCGACATTGTTCAGAAATTACCTGTGAAGTCATGAGCCTGGGGATCCATGACTTGATAATACCTTTTAGTTGGTGGCATCGCCAACATCCCCTATCATTCCTTGAAGACGTGAGCAGGTGGGAGTTCCAGGCAGAACAGTGTAAGGCACACATGGAACCCGAAGACGAAGGAATCTGGATTGAGTGGGACGAGATAGTAGCCTCGGACCCTGCAGCCAGATACATGCGCCGAATCGCAGGCCCAGAAGACCCCGAGGCAGCAGTGATGGAGACTCTGCCAAAACCCTACCGGGAGTACGCTGATCTCTTCCTGCCTCAGGCAGCGGAATGGCTCACAAATCACAATACTTTCGATCATGAGATCAAGGTAGTTAAAGACGAGAAACCCCTATGGGGGCCGATATACCCGTTGTCCGAAAAGGAACTACGGGCGTTGTGAGAATACCTGGACAAAATGCTGCGCGAGGGACAGATAACCCCAAGCCAGTCACCCGCAGGTGCATTAATACTATTTGTGCCGAAACCTGACGGACGGCTGAGACTATGTGTGGACTACCGCGGGCTGAACAAGGTTACCATTGCCAACAAGTACCCCCTGCCACTCATGCGTGAACTCAGAGACTGAGTAGTCGGGTCGCGTATCTTTACCAAGTTGGACCTAAAGCATGCGTACCACCTAATACGCATAAAAAAGGGGGACGCGTGGAAGACAGTCTTCCGAACTCGGTACAGTCATTACGAATATCGGGTAATGCCACTTGGGCTGGTAAACACACCCGCCACCTTCCAAGACATGATGCACGTGGTCCCGAGGAGATTCCTAGACTTGGGAGTAGTCGTATACATAGACGACGTGCTAATTTACTCCAAGACTGAGGAAGACCACGTCAAGTTGCTGAAGGAGGTATTAACCGAGCTACGGAAATACCACTTAGCAGTGTCTATCACTAAACCAGTATTCCACACGGATACAGGGGAGTTTCTGGGATATATAGTCAAGACAGATGGGAGCACCATGAGTGATCGAAAGGTCAAAGCCATAAGGGAATGGAAGAGACCTGAGTCTGTAAAGGACATACAAACTTTTATGGGATTTGCAAATTTCTACCGGAGATTTATCAAGAATTTCTCAGGAACTTGTAAACCCATAACCGAGTTGTTGAAAGGCGACCCCCAGGGATTTGATTGGGGAAAAGAGCAGGAGGAGGCTTTCGAATTCCTGAAGGAACAGTTCATGACGGCGCCTATCCTGGCACATTTGCACCCAGACCGAAACACAGTGGTGGAAACAGAAGCAAGCGATTTCGCGCTAGTGTACATTCGATCACAATACATCGAGAAAAGACTGCACCTGATTGCTTTTCCTTCCCGAAAGCTCAACTCGGTGGAACGCAACTATGACATTCATGATAAAGAGTTGCTAGGCAAGGTTGAGGCATTCAAGGAATGGCATCACTGCCTCGCAGGAACTGGCGAACCCATCACGGTGTTTACAGACCATCAGAACCTACAATACTTCCTCACGACCAAGGCCTAGAGTGCCAGGCCGTTAAGATGGGCACAGAAGTTAGCAGACTTCAACTTCAAAATCATGTACCGACCAGGGTCGAGTGACGGGAAGCCGGATACGCTAAGCAGACGGCCCGAGTACCATCCTGAGGGGGGAGCTGCGCAAAGCGAGAAGCTCCCAATTCTAAACCCCGCACATTTTAACCAGGTTATGGTTATTGTGGTAGGACAAGAGGAGGAACCTGGTCTGAGTCAGAAGACACCCGAACCGGAATACGCCCGAACTGTGCGGTTACACCCAGAAGCTCAAATTCCAACAAGGGGCTCGAGCGAAGCGGCAGGGTATGACATCTACGCACTGGAAAAAGCAATTGTTCATGCTCGCGGACAAGTGACAGGAGCCACTGGAATAGCCTTAGCGTTACCAGCAGGAACCTACAGCGGAGTAGCCTCAAGAAGTGGCCTTGCCATCCGCCATGGGATCATGGTCGGGGCAGGAGTTATTGACTGGGACTACGGAGGTGAGGTAAAGGTATTACTGTTCAATCTGAAGGACCAGGACTGTCATATGAGGAAGAGCGAATGAGTTGGGCAACTCGTAATAGAAAGAATTCATGATGGGGAGCTCCACGAGGTGATGGACCTGGACAATACCGAGAGGGGCTAGGACGGATTTGGACGCATGGGAACCAGTGTGGTCGAAACCCTGACCAAAACCAGTCAGCTAAGGGAAGAAAGCGGGCTAAACCGACACTTCGACGAGTGCGATCAGGGACGACACAACACCCTGACAACTGAAGAAACCGTGCTAACCAATGCAGTAGTTCTCAAGGCAACAGCATGGAAATCTGGCACCCAATTCCTAAGACAGGTAGAGGAGAAGGGAGAAAGGGACTAAGACTGGAAGACGAGGAGAAAGGAGTTGGAAAGACTCCGAGATGAGGGAAAAGATATGCCAATGCACTGGTCTTTGGCGAGTAGCCTCCTGTACTACCAGGGACGGCTGTTCATTCCAAAGGAGAAGGACCTGCAAACGCTGATTGCTCAAAGCAGCCGCGACTCCAAGGTCGCTGGGCATTTCGGCCAGGAAAGGACAGTGGAAATCATAACCAGGGACTTCTACTGGAAAGGGCTTGCGGAATGGGTAGATGACTACGTATGGTCATGTGACGAGTGTCAACAGAACAAAGCGCCACGGCACACGAGATACGGGTTTCTACAGCCATTGGAAATACCCTATGCGGCGTGGACCTCCATCTCTACTGACTTCATAATGCAGCTACTGAAGTCAGAGGAAAACACTCAGATAATGGTAGTAGTCCACCGCTTCACCAAAATGGCCCACTTCATAGGGTTAAGAGAAAACGTGACAGCAAAGGATGTAGCCCAGGTGTTCCTCCAGGAAGTGTGGTAACTACATGGGCTACCCACGGAAATCATCTCGGATATGGACGCGAAGTTCACGGGGGAATTTTGGGAGTCCCTCTGCAAACTCTTAGGCATTAAGCGAAAAATGTCAATGGCGTACCATCCTCAGACAAACAAACAGACTGAGAGAACCAACCAAGTGCTGGAAGGCTATCTGCGCAGCTTCGTAAATTACGATCAGAATGACTGGCACCAACTGCTCCCGTTAGCGGAGCATACCTACAATATGTCCATTACGAGTGCTCACGGACTCACTCCGTTCTATACAAACTATGGATACGACCCACAAACGGAGTGGGTGAAGGAGCGAGAAGCTCGAAACCCAGGAGCTACCATGTATGCTCACTCGATGAAGGAAATACATGGACAGGCGATGGCCACATTGAAGGCAACCAGAGAAGCAATAGCACGGTGCCATGACAAGAAAATCAGGCTACAACCGAACTTTCAAACAGGCGACTTGGTGATGCTTAACGCCAAGAACATCCGTACCAAACAACACTCCAAAAAGCTTAGCCCAAAGCTATATGGGCCCTTCAAAATCCTGGAGCCGCTCGGCAACCGAGCATTTAAGCTGGAAATCTCGGAACGCTGGAAGATACACCCCATCTTCCATGTATCATTGTTACAGCCTTATCGGACATCCGGTCGACCGGCTCGGGAACAACCTCCCGGAGCGCCAGAGGAGATAGATGGCGACTTGGAATGGGAGGTTGGAAAAATAGTCAAAAGCGAGGTCATTTTGTACACTGCCAGGGTTCACAGACGCAATAGAAGGATCCGTGAACTCAGGTACTTTGTGAAGTGTCGGGGGTGCTCGGAGGATGAAAACACCTGGGAGCCATCCGAACATTTGGGGCATGCGGCGGAGTTGGTAGAAGGGTTCCACAGAGAGAACCCAGAGATGCCGCGGATATAGAGGAAGGATGACAAGGAAAGGTTTTCCTAGTCGTGGCCAAGTAAAGGCGTACAGGTTTTTCACCCTATCTTGCCGAGTCCTTAAAGGAGTTTAACTTGTACACTATGAGAAAAATAGATTTTTAGAGATTTGGGCCGAACTCTTAGAGAGGGGTGCTCGTGTTACACATCAGATGAACTGGCGTAGCGTAAGGGGCATGTCACGTGATTATTGGCAAAAGGTTAGGTGTTCGATCCCAAGGTCTGTCGGAGTATTTGGAGAATGAGTTAGTTTCAACCAATACAACGCTGGCACAAAACCCGCATTTACGCCACCACCAAAGGTCGCTGAGTGCGGGGTTTTCACTGAATCGTCAAGAGAGGACTCTTGGCTATCCTGACAAGGTCGAATGAACTAAATCGGTAGGTTGGTTGTGGAGATAAACGCATGCAAAGATCCCTCAGCTGCGCCAATGTATGGATGCCAACCGGGGAGGGTCGGCTACTGCGGTAGGAGTCCCCAGCTGCCATAAGGGCAGTAAGACCGAATTTCAAGTCCATTGGTGGAGGAATGCAGAGGAAAGGCCTGATGAGAGGACAATGCCCAAGAGACGATCGTTCACCCACACCCCAAAGGCATGACAAGGTAGAGTCAGATGAAGGCCTACCGAAAGAAAAGAACAACCCTGAGCGCAATGAGGCCTAACTGCCATTAGCGCAGTAAGATAGGAGCATGCTTCCTATGGGTTGATGCAGACAGATGGGAAATCCACCTGTATTGATAAGTCTGTCACTGGAGCAGATCACTCCGTATGCAGAGAAAGGACCAGTAACTGCTTGCCACAGTGAAGGGGTTCAAGTGGCTATGATTAGCACCAGTGTAGCGAGGAGAGGGGTGGGACACCCTCCTGGCTATCTGAGGAAATCAGAGTGAAGTGAGACAAAGGTTTTCAGGGTCTACAAAGATCGCACAGAGGAAAGTGGGAGGAATAGATAGGCCGCGAACACCCAGATGTGGAATATAAATATCGAGGTGCCTCCCACGCTTTATAGATCATCAGCGACGGAGAAGAGATCTTATCAATATATTCGTTCTATGATACAAACTCTACCTTCATTCCAAATATTATAAGTAAGCCTTCCTAGAGATCACTTCGTCACGTATCGGGCCTTCGTCCAGACTCGCTTGTCCTTAGAGTCCGCTACTGCCACACAGTGGACTTGGAAACAAAATTCGGCAAGGACACCGAATTTTCAACGAAAAGGATCTGCCTACTGGGAGAGAAGGAATGCCAGGAACTGAAAACCTATATCAAACAGAACCCTCAAGGAGGATGGATTAGGGACTCCTGTATGGAAGCAGGATGGCCGATCCTATTTGTATGCAAGCAGGATGGGAAACTAAGACTGTGTGTAGATTACTGAGTGCTCAATGAAATAATAAAGAAAGATCGGTACCTACTACCATGGATATCCGAAGCTCTAGGCCAGTCCTGATCAGCAAAGCATTTCACCAAACTCGATATCAAGGCGACTGTAAGGGGGAGAGTCTGTGCACCATTCAGAGCAGGTAGTGTAAGGCACACCACGGCACACGAGACAACTGAGAGGGGCAAGTATAAAAACAAGATGTGTTTGTATCAGGGCTCCAGGGGGTTCAGAATAGGTTCTCAGGGATCAGGGCCAGGGGTCAGGGGTTCCGGTGACACAAGAAAGAAACAAAGTTGTAATTTCCAAGTACAGGTGTAGACAGGAAATTACCAGGTTGTGTGAGGAAAGTAAATCTAAAGGGGGCACACACCTCTATATAACTAAGGGAAATCCTCTGGTAACAAATCTCTAATATCCCAACCCTTTCCACCTGTGCAGCCAAGATCTTCCATTAGTTTCCATGGGGTTCTATTATACAGAACCTCGGCTAAGTACCCCTATTTCTCTTGTTGCAACTGTTCTCACTCTGGTTTCCTGGGATGCAACCAATATCCTAACGCTATCCATCTCCATCTCCAGACAGGTGGCCGTCATAGCGGGATACTGTAATATCAGAATAAATTCTGTGGACCAATGGAAGACACCATTCGCTACGTGGTATAGGATGTTCGAGTATCTGGACATGCCATTCGGGCTAACCAATGCACCCACTACCTTTCAGTGATGGACTAACTATGTACTGAGCCGATACCTGAATGTATGTTGTATTGTTTATTGGGATGATGTACTCATATATTCCAAGAATATGGACCAACCCCGAAGGAACATCAATAACATTATAGAAGCACTACAGAAGTCAGGGATGAAGGTCAAACCAAGCAACTGTGAGTTCCATAAACTAGAAGTGGAATATCTTGGCTTTATCATAAACCAGGAAGGAGCTCAAATGGACCTGGTCAAGACCTAGGCAATATGGAAGTGGGAGGCACTAAAAGCTCAAGGGGACATTCAGTGTTTCATAGGAGTTTGTATCTTTTATCCTGACTTTATCCGAGGGTTCAGTGGAACGGCAAAACCAATATACCACCTCCACAAAAAAGACATCAAATGCAACGGGGAAGAAGAATCAGACAAAGCATTGGACAAGCTAAGGACGAAAATAACCAAGGCACCTACCTATATTGGTGTATTTTGACCATGAAGGAGAAACAAGGATTGGAACCGGTCTATCAAAACATGTATGCTCGGGTATATTATCACAAAGGTACGGAGATAGACAATGGAGACCAGTCGCATACCAGTCCAAAACAATGACACTAGCCGAATGCCACTATGACATGCACGACAAGGAATTACTAGCGATAGTTCAACCCCTGAAGGGGTGGAGACATTACATTCAGAGCCCCAACTATAGCACCCAGGTCCTAACAGACCACAACACCTTGATACCATTCATGACAATGAAAGAACTCCATGACTGCCAAATACATTGGATGGATAAGTTAAGGTGGTACAACTTCAAAATCGAATATGAAGTATGGAAGGAAGGAGGAAAACCAGGCGCCCTCCTCAGGCAAGCAAAGGACCGACCCAAAAACACCAAAGATGAAAGGATTACAAGGAGACGATGGATACTATTCCCAAGGGAAAAATACTTCAAGGCAATGGAGATGGTAGAAATCTAGGATGATATACAGGGTACCATCAAGGAGATTAGCAAAAAATACAGGAAGATTCAACAGATACAACATGCACTGGAAAGAAGGGATAAGTAAATGAAAAATGTCGTACTAGTGTGGTGCAAGTGGGATAGCAACTACCCCACATATAAGAACAGAATATGGATACCAGATGATAAGGAAATCAGAATGAACCTGATAGGAAGGAACCATGATCTGCTGGTAGCAGATCATGGGGGAAGAGCCAAAACCACCCACTTAGTATACCACAATTACTATTGGCCAGGAATATGAGAAACAATCAAACAATACCTCAAGAACTACAACATTTGTGTGCGAACAAAGGTCGTTTGACACGCATCCTATAGATTACTAAAACCAAATAAAGTACCCAATAAACCATAAAAATCCATATCTATAGATTTTATCTCAGACTTACCCCCACCAGATGGCCATGATACCACCCTGGTAGTGGTGGATTGCCGGACCAAAACGAGTCATTTTATTAAATGCAGAAAAGATAGGACAGCACAGCAGTTCCCCTTGATTTTTCCGTGAGAAATATTTCAACTTTGATGTGTGGTCAAAGGATGTCATAACCAACAGTGGATCACTGTTCACATCACAAGTATGGAAGGAAACAATGGGGAAACTCTGAATCCAATGAAGACTGAGCACGGCATTCCACCCCGAAATGGATAGACAAACTGCAAGAATCCATGGGATATGGGAGCAATACCTAAGAGAATATGTCAACTATCGGCAGGACAACTGGAATGAACTCCTTCCGATAGCAGAGTTCACCTACAACAATAGAATGCAGGAGACGATCAAGAACACGCCATTCTATGCCAATTATGTATCGAATCCAGAACACAAAACTATCGGTCAGGTGATCAAAAACAATATAACAAGCTCTGACGAGATGGCGCCACTTCATGAAGTCTGGTGAACAGAAATGGTCATAGCACAACTACAACAAAAAGAAAATTACGATCAACATCAAAGACGCAATCCAAAATTAGAATCAGGAGATATGGTTTGGCTACTACTATGAAATATACGAAACACAAGACCATTCAAGAAACTTGACTACAAGAAAATCAGACTGTTTAAAATCTTGGCCAGGGTGAGGAGTCATGCTTATAAGCCCAACCTACCACTCCAGATGGCAATATACAAGACATTCTATATCTTACTTCTCAAACTCTATGCTAATAACAAACTACCTTTTCGAGAAACCATTCCTCCTACGCCTATTAAGATTGATGGGGAAGACGAATATGAACTTGAAAAAATAATCGATTCTGGCTTGCACTATAGCAAACCATAATACTCTGCGAAGTAGACTAGTTATTCATCCGAACAGGATAAGACTTGGTACGACCGAAACAATTCCGAAAATGTGGAACTTGCAATGTGTTACTTCCACCAACGATATCTCCACAAACCCTGGGTGTGTCAAAATTGAAATCACATAAACAGAGTCAACACTCATGGGGCCTCAAGAGGGATGGGATACCGTGATCGGTCTCCCCCCAGGATGTCCCTTCTACTAGTCTGGAATAAGAATGGCCCTCCGAACCTGAGCTAGATAAAAGGCAATAGGAGGAAAGGAGAATAGCAGAATACAATACTAGATCAAAGACGGGCTACTACTACGATGAGTGGTAGGTGCACATAAGTGACAAACAAGAACAAGGCTTGTTTCCGAGTGCTTCTAGGACCTACGGGAACAGGACAGGAATTCATGAACAGAAGAGGTGGCAGGAGTGCTAGCAGGATGGGTGCAAGACCCATAAAATGGAAAAAATAGATATGAGATATTATCCCCAAAAAGATGGAAGCGAGAAGCCACTGAAAAGGGGTCACAAAGGGATGAGAACAGATAGGGCAGCCATGAGGGCATGGCAGGAGGAAGAGGAGAGCGTGGAAAATATGGAAACACTCCTGGATACGGACAGTCTACACCAACAGATTGATGACCTGCAGAAAATGCCGGATGAAGCCCAAGGGATCCTCACCAACCAAAGAACAACCATCAATACCTACGAGAAAATGATCGGAACACAGCAGCGAATGATTGAGGTAGCAAATACAGCACTCTAAGAACTGAGAAAAAATTGGCAACATGGACGGAAGCACAAAGAGTTGTTAGGAAGAGAAGCAAAGGTATTGGGGAGAGCTCTGATGCAATGGGCATAGCCTGATGGGACTCGGGCTAGAGGGAGAGTGGAGTTAAGGTCACAAAGTGTAATGGGGGAGGAAGGTTTCTTACATCCTGGAAGACTCAGAACAGAAAGTTAGAAAAACTAAGTAAGGATAACCGGTCAGGCTTACTGGCAAGGCAGATTGATTAGGTTTTTACATCATGACTCACTTTACGGTCATGGGGTCTCGCATGACTCACAGTTCTGAGTCACTAGTATGTAGTGATTAGTTAATGCATTAGGATGACTCGCAGTTGTGAGGTCGCATTATGTAATCACTTTCCCACATGACGCAACTAGTGAGTCATGGGTCTCATGCATGGGACGAACTTAGTGCACATGACTATGGCAGGTGATTTGGAGGTATGAGTCACAGGGTTAGGGTTGGCGTGAAGAGCAAGTATAAAAGAGGTTACTAGGGACCGGAAGGATGAACTCTTTATGCTATTATCTTCGTATCTTCTTACCTACAACTTTACTACTTAATTCGCCATTAAGCTGGCTCCACTGCATATCCACCCTTGCAAGTATGTCATTAGACAGATGCCTGGGGTGCTTAGCTGTCTGACTTGGAACAAGACATGTAGCCATGCAGGTTCACAGCTAAGGTATCCTTGCTCGTATAAGGGAAGCACTGACGGGTAGGAATTGTTAAAACATGTGTACAAACAACCAATAAGTATGGTTTGAACACATAAGTGTGCCACACAGTATTTGTAACGTGTTCGGGCCAGGCCCTAGTCACGTAGCGGTACGATAGGAGCAGATGGCTTAGTGATCAACAAAAAGCGAGCACTGCTTGCTAAAGGAGGCTTCGAACGGGGTGTAATAGGACATCAAAGAAGTAACCGTTCAACCAAGTATATTTAAGAATACTGTCTGTCGAAGTCTGCTGTTTCCATCGCGGGAATCAGCGGTCTTTAAATACAGCATATCGCTTATCTCCAGTATGAGCGATATTGCAAAACA
>PYWC01000005.1:1527013-1552181 GCA_003182015.1 Tuber magnatum
ACATAAAACCCTAGTAACCCGTACCGGTTACAGTATTATTGTTTCCACACATGTTTTCGCAATAGTATTTTTCAAACCTTATATTAGCCTGAGAAATTTATTGTAGTTAGGCCTTGGTTGGCATGCAACTATTTGAGAAAAATGCTATTTTTCACAAAACTGCATATTTCTTAACCTGTGAACAAGGTAAAGTTTGAAGTAAGATTAAAAACAATAGTCTTATAGAAGGTACTTCTCTCCTCATTATAGCTGAAGAAGAAGTTGGTAGAAGCATTCAATCTAGGGGAGTAGGAAACTTAGAGATGTTGCAAAATATAACAAATCTTAAACTCAATATTTTGCAACATAACTGTTTCTCCTACCCTCTGACAATAAATACTTCTACTGACTTCTTCTTTGGCTAGAATGAGAATAGAGGTATCTTCTATAGAACTATGGCTTTTAATTTTACTTTAGACCCTCACTTATTCACAGGCTAGGAAATATGCTGTTTTCAGAAAAATGGCATCTTTTTATATGGCAGCATGCCAAATAGGGCCTTAATATAATTTTATTGCAAATAAATAAAATAAATTTATGATGAATTTTTCTGAATCTGAGAATACCTGCTGATGAACCTTTACAATAACTACCAAAGCCACAGTACAGACAAACAACAGCAAACCTCAAGTCAGGTATATCTACTAATCATGATAGGAAAGAGATTCACTATACATTACATATTGCCACTATTGCTGTCCAAGCTCTAAGTCCACTCACGCAAATTGGCAAAGAGTTGGACCAACTCAAAACTCTCATTCTAATATACAACCTGATGCTTAGTGGACAACAGTATACAGCAGAGGTTTGGCCTCAACAAGCAATATTTAAATCGCAGAATGTTTGTACATGCCACTACCAGTCTTTACCTCTATTTGTTACCGAATATGAGAACAATGTCTTTTAAGCAATACCAGATATACTACTGTCACATATCAATTGCATATTTTCCACTATATTACAACTGTGGGAGCATCTAATCGTGTTGCTCAGGAACGTTTTCAGCACTCCTTAGGAACTATTTCTGGAAACTTCAAACTTGTTCTTAATATGATGAACAAGTTGGCAGCTAACTTTATAAGCATCCCCTCTCGGGTCTATACGAATCCCGACTTTATATGTCCCAAAATCTAGAAGAATTCCAAGTTTTTCCCTTTCTTTGAAAAATTGCCTATGCACAATCGACAGCTCCCTTATTCTATTCAGTATTGGATTAGGTGATAGCCCATTACAGGAGACCAATAACTGGTTTACTGCCCAGAATGTGGTTATTCCATGCTCCTTTGCTTGCACAATTCAATTCTTACTAGCCAGATAGAAAGGATTTGCTCATGACAGTAATGTCTTGATCAATGGAATGACTAAGAGGTTCCTGGTGCTTACTGTAAAGTATTATCTAGGAGATGCAGGATATGGGATTATAGCCCAGTTTCTTATGCCTTATCATGGAGTTCGTTATCATCTCAGAGAACAGGTTGTTAGTAATCAAGTATAGGTTTTCCATCTTTTATAATTTTCTTAATTTCCTTTTACTTAAATTAAGTCACTAAATACCTATATATAATAAATATAGACCACAAAATTCAAAGAAACTCCGCAACCTAAGATATGACTCAGCATAGAACTGTGTGGAATAAATATTATGTATTTTGAAAAGCTGATTTCAAATCCTTAAGTATTTAATTTCCTATAATAGAGCAAGTACTACAGCCTTATTTAATGCACTTTGCTGTTTGTAGAATATGGTTAAGAATTAAGAGGATTCAAGGGCTGAAAGAAAGGGACTCTTATTACTGGCAAAACAGAATAAACCGATAGAGCTGGAGGAAAGCCAGAGAGAAGTATTAAGTGCAAGAAGGATTAAACAGAAGAGGGAGGAGTTGAGAGATAAAATTGCAGATATGATGTGGAGGGACTATCAAATGATTATGAGAACCAGGTATTTTGTACAACAGGCTTAGGGTTAATATATATCAAGCAATTTCATTTAAAACTATCTCCAGATTTGTACATATTTAACTGTAATGGGGACACCCCTAGGAAGATGGATCCCAAGGTTGCGGCCACACTGAACAACTTCAAACTTATCGCCAAAAGTTCACACAAATGTAAGAGTAAATTAAACAGGAAAACTTAATATCATTAAGCCTGACACTTTCCTCAATCAAGGTCTCGAGAGGATTGATTGTTGGAGTAGGAGACTTGTCGCATAGACATTCAAGTAGTTTTATCTTATGCCAGAAGCTCCCTCATCAGTTTACTCCAACAAATTGAGCACAACCTTCTCCTCTAAGGGTGGTCGGACACATCTCCTGGCACGCTCTTTGGGCATGCATGTGTCGACATACTCTGGTCGGTCTTCACCTTATACACTTATCGTTTCTATGGTACATTTCCATTGTGCCCACCGGAGTGAAAACATCTTCGCCTCGATGTCTTGCTAGTGGCTAACAATCAAGACACCTGATGGACTGGACTATCTATGACACGCTTCCCATATGCATTGATCTCTACTCGCCCCTACAAGCTACCGTGAGTGGTTTATATATCTGCTATTGATGATTCTTGGGCATCTAGTGTCTTCTGCCGGATACGGTAGTCTGGGAGGGGTCCAATGAGCACTACCCATGACCACTACCTTGGACCCACCTTACCTGTCGCAGGAATCATGCTTTTAGTGTCTCTGCACTTCACTTTCAGGGTTTATGATATTGGGGACACTTTCGGGCCCGGTAGGTGTAAAACTCTCCTGGTTGCCCTGGAACCAGCCGGAACTATCTTTGGAACCCCGAAGGTGAACCTCTGTTAACTCTGTCAGCCTTGGTCCCTTTTACTCCAAACAACTTGGAGGAGGTACTCCACCTTCCACCCTATGTCCGCTTGTATATCCTGCGAACAGCTCCAGTCGACCGGCCAGCGGCGATGCATACGGTATTGCATGCAGGTCTCCAAAGATTCCTTTTTGCTATACTGTACACAACCATACTAGCATTTGCCCATGACCTCCGGGCCTTCAGGCGGGACCCCAGGGGTATGATAGGAATAATGTCTCCAATTTACAGCCTCTTCGGAGCTGCGTAGCTTGCCCAATACCACCTCCCGTAACCCCAGATTCCAGTGTTGCATGTATAGCTTTGCATGACAAACATTCTGGTCATTTTTCCCAAACTCCATGAGGGACTTCTTATTAAAAGGTAGGGCGACTCAGGACCTTGAACAGGGTAACCTGAGCCCAATGGCAGAGTAACCTCATCCTAAAAGTAGAGTAACCTTGTCCAGTGGATCAGATGACTTTACCCTGTTACCCAGTCCATTCCAGCGCCGGAGATAGACACTTTTGACCTTTCTCCAGTTATCCGGCCTAGCTGAGTGACCGCCCCTTTAGAGGTCCCCAAGTACGCTGACACCACTCCCGGGTGTAGCCCAGTACCTAAGTACTCTGACAGCTAATTCTGTTCCTCCAAGAGTTCAGGCCATCAGATCTCCGTTGGTCAAGGACTCACTTGCCTGCCGGTTCCTACCAGTTCGCCTCGTAGCTACCAGTATGGGTGTAGGTTCCGGCTACCATAGCTCATATATCCTAGGTCGTTACATTAGCTTATGTTATACATAAGATGAACCGGCATAGTGTAATTGGCATGTCATGTGATCATCTGGCAAATGGTCATGTTTTTGATCTCAGGGGCCGTCGGAGTATTGGAAGACTGAGTTAATTTCTATCAATATGACACTAGCAAAAAATGTGCATTTCCACCACCACTGAAGGTCACTGACCATGGAGCTTTCACTGAATCTTCCGAGAGGACTCTCAGCTATTCTGAGAAGGTCGAACCAACTAAACCCATCGCTTTGTTGCAGAAATAAAGGCATGCAAAGATCTCTTAGCTATACTAATGGATGGATGGCAACTGAGGGGAGGTCAGCCACTCCGATAGGAGTCCCTGGCTGCTACGTAGGGAGTAAGACTGAATTTCAAGTCCCTTGGTGGGGGAATGCAGAGGAAAGTCCTGATGAAGGGAAGACACCCAAGAGACAATCGTTCACCTACGCTCAGAGGCATGACAAGGTGGAGTCCAATGATAACCTACTACATGGAAGATTATCGGGAACATAACGAGTTCCAAACACCACTGGTATGATAAGACTGGAGCATGCCTCCTGTGGGTTGACGCAGATCGATAAGGAATCTGCCTGCATTGATAAGTCTGTCATCGGAGCTGATCACTTCAGATGCAGAGATAGAACCAGTAGCTGGTTGCCAAGGTGAAAGGGTTTGAGTGACTACTATTACAGCAAATGCTGCAAGGAGACAGATAGGACACAGTCCCAGCTGTTTGAAGAGATCAGCATCAAGCATGGTAGAGGTTTTCAGGGTCTACAAAGGTCACACAGGGAAAGGTGGGAGGAATAGATAGGCCAGGACACCCAGATGTGGAATACAAATATCGCGGTACCTCTCACGCTTTACAGCCATCATCAAGTTATTGAGAAGAGATCTTATCAATACATTTGTTATACTATACACTTCACATAATACTTCCATCCATCCCTACATTTCAAGTGAGCCTTCCTAGCAATCACTTTCGCCACGTATCAGGCCTTAGTCCAGCCTTGCATGTTCTTAAAGTCAGCCACCGCCTAACAGTTTACAACTAGAGCTTCCTGTACCTTTGCACAGATAGTCTTTTTCAACCAACCCTCACAAAGCTCTACTGTAAGTCCAACAAATGTTGTACAACGGATTGGAGTATTCTCCAATATATCAATAGCATCACTAACTTTATCAGCCAAGAACTTTCCCTACTGGTACATCTCTATCAATATTACAAGTGCCTCTCTATAAGGTTAAAACCGATATAGAATGGGAGTAGGAGAAATATTTGTCCTATACGACAGATTCGGATTTCTTGCTGGTCCCTTCTTGGCAAGTGGAGTACGCTTGATAGCATGTGTTTCAGTAATAAATTCTGTTACCTCATTCGATAGGCATTCTGCAAAGGTAGCCATTGATACCTTCTCAATAGTAAAAGGACTTATACATTTACGTGTGCCTTTTTCAACTACTTCTCTGGGACGAATTGGTGTATCGATAGTGGAAACTCTATCAGTCTTGCTGAAAGATAAACCTTGAGTAGAACCTTCTCCCTTATCAGTTCTTGAATGGGCTGGATCAATCACATCTTCAATTGTCCCATACTGCTTAATAAAATATGAGATATCTAACTCATACCAGTCAGGATTTGCCTGACTACCTTGAACTTCATCATTCATGGATATATACTCTCTGCAAAAAGAAGGGGTACTGTCGCCAGGGTTATTGGCATCAATTGTCTGACTTTTGTAGAACTCTAGTTGCCTACTGGATGAAGCAATAGCCTGAGCTCCGCTTGCTGCAGTATTGCAAAAGATCATGTTCAAAGAATGTTAATTCTCAAGTGAATGATACCTAAATTTTGCAGCCTTTGGAAAATTCTAATATTAAGTCTCCTATTAGCTCATTAAACATTATACTTTAGCTATCAGGAGTCATACCTTCAGTAATCATTCCACATACTATCAGCAGCAGTAGCAACCTTTTCCTCACTATCCTAGCCAAACCCCAAAGAATTCAACAAATGTGTAAACCTCTTTCACTTTAGTTTTATCTATTATTGTTGACAATTGAATTAGCTGTAATTTAATATAAATTGAACTCTTAATACTAAGAAAGAGATTCCTTACTATATTCATACAAGTCTTTAACTGCTGTACTGTTTTTTCCTTCTCAAGAACACTCTTGTTGAATTTCTCCATCATCTCCTACCACACCTCCTTCTTGAATCCATTATGAAGTTTTTTTCTCTTTTCACACTGTACTAATATTCTGTCAATGAGCTCTTGATCCTCATATTTCATCCAGGCTTCTTTCTGGGTACCTGGTGTCTTTGAAACTGATATTGTTGATTTGGAGTCAACAATCATAGAGGTAGTAAAAAAGAGTTTGTTCCTGCAATGGTCAGATCCTATGTTGTCCAGGGTTGGCCTCTTATATGATCTAGTAAAGAATACTATAGACTATTCTAAAACTATTAACATATTACCTCCACATCTGTTAGCCAACAAAATAGAATTTCTGTGAGAATCACATGTAGGATAGTATTGTATACTGCCCTTAACATAAAATTTCTTACAACCTGATCCATAACCCCCTATCAATTATGTTATTTTTCTTCCTATTTATTTAATATACATGTTATTTAGATATAGTTTATAAATTTACATATATATCTATTAGAAAATTAATATTTTAGTAATCATCTTGGCAATTTTTCATATTATTCCAACACATGTGTTCAAACAATGTTTTTATCATGTGTACAAACAATGCTGTACAAAACCCACTTGTTGCTACAACACATGATTTGGCCCAAAACATGTTTTGAAACACGATTATTTCAAACAACGGCGTGCCAAACACCCCCTTAGTATGGGCTTTAGTGTTCCGGAACCATACCGTCCTCCCACACAACGTGCGATACATTGCAGCGCTTGTAGCCAATCCCCTACCATCTTACGCCAGCTCATCATAGGACACCGGAAGGATGTCCCTCCAACCCATTTGCCCCCGCCACGCAAAAACCCATCCCTCGCCCATAGCATTCATAACCCACCTGCTAACAACATATCCGCACTCCCGCATATCCCTAATCCTCTGCCTTCCACAGACGACGACGATACCATTCCTGCACCTTCCACGAACACTCCAAGCAATCTCTACGGCGCGCAACGTCCTTGTTGCGTTCGCGCCAACGCCGTTGCTGTTCCGCGCGACGGTTGCCAGTCTGCAGAATAAGGGCCGAGAGGAGATTGGCGTTCTGGCGGTGTGGGGACTTGTCCGGGCGCACTGGATGGCGGGGATCGCAGAGTGGCGGGCTGGAGGGATTGGGAGGGGAGTTGCGGCGGTGGTGGACGTTGCGGGGTGTGGATGGGTTTTCGGGGAGGGAGTTGTTGAGGAGGATGGGGATGACGGAGGGAGTAATGAGGGTGGGCACGGGAATGGGGGTGGGGAGGAGTGGTGGGGGGCTGAGGTGCCGATTTTAGTCGGTGGTGAGAGAAGTACAGATGTTGCGGGGGTGTTTGGGAAGTGGTGTTTGGTTGAGAGGAGGAAGGAGGCGGGGGGGTTGTGGATGGGTGAGGGGGTGGCAGGGGAGAGATAGGTATCATACGAGAGCACAAAGTTGGGCTGGAGGAAGATGGATGGAGAGACGGCATATTTCGGACCAACAGTTGTGTTCTTTTAAAGAGGGGCAGGCTTTTCATCACGGTATTTGCCAAATTACCTATAATACACCAAATTCGCTTCCTTAACCTAAGCAAATAATACATCGTCATCAAGCTCCCCCTTCTCCCTGCCCTCCTCAATCCCCAATGCCTTCATTTTAACCTCCCTCTTCGTCCTCTCCTGCGTCCTAGTATGATACTTCTGCGCCTTCCGATTCCTAATTTCCGCCCTGATAGCATTGGGCGACACGAACTCCTTGTTCTCGTAGATAACTGGCCCACCAAACGACCCCTCAAGGATGACAATCGGCGTCATAACGAACCTTGGGCCAATCTCCACCAATGAGAGCTCCGTTTCAACAGTCTTACTCTTTGAAGCATCGACATCGACGTTCTTAGCCACTTCCGCCTCGGAAATCTGGTAGTTCCTGAACCAGATCTTCCCATCCGCGATGGTGAAACTTATCACATGGTCCGTGAACGGCTTGCTCTTTCGCGCACCCCTAGGGACCCCAAAGGTGTGATGAAGCATCTCTTTTATCAGTTGCATAGCGGGGGTTACGTCGAAGGTTGCGTCGAAGCTGAGGAGCGGGCGGGAGCCTTTGAGGGCGTTACCTGTGAAATGGAGCTCTTCCATTGTGTGCACTTTTTTTCCAACCCGGCATTAGTTTACTTGAGTCGACGTGCGGAGCTCAAGAGAAGCGGGTAGGAGGGGACAGACAGTTTTGAAGATGCATCTTGACGCACGGACCGTTGGGCGCTTTACTCAGCCATACGTAGAGATCTTGACGTTTTCGTGCTTCGAAGAAGAGGATGTTATTGCAGTTGTAGAGGTCTGCAATCTCGTTCAGGTGGTAGAGTTTTGATTTGGTATCCAGTTTTGCATCCTTGCGACTGTGTGGGAGCATAGCTACTAGGTCATTGAGCAGGTGTCGGTGGCTGAGCCGCACTTTTGTCAGGCATCGTGAACGGGATCATTGCGAATGGCGGGGAGGGGGGTTGAAAAGGAGACAAACCGGTAAGTGACACCGCGGGAGGTCAAGACTAGGACTCTTTGTTGGTTCTTCTGGTCCGATTCATCGGATGAGGAGGGTTTTGTGCCTGTTTTCGACACGGACTTGTATACCGAAGCCATTGTGATGTCAGGCGGTAGAGATTTTCGATTTATGATAGCTTCCGTATTGTATTTCTCAAAATTTCCCTGAATGCCATGCACGTAGCCCGGAGCCGGGTAACATCCCAAAGTCAAAAACCCGACCTTATCAGATCGTATATGATAAGACCGGTAGAGGAGAAGTGAAACCTGGGCAACGAATCGCCCCGGTTTTAGACCATCACAATATCATACCATCAAAAACGTGGTATCATAGAGAGAAAACTCCTTTAGTACTCGAGTATGATAGAATATTTAAGTATTATTTATATGATACTAGTATAGGAAAAGAACAATAAATAGTTTTATAAAAAGCTAAATATTTCTGAAAGTATTTTCCTTTAAACAGCTCTTTCTTGAACAATAATGTAACTTAGAAGGAATGAATCAATTACAATTCACTTACACCATGACAGGTATTGATATAGTACTCATATTTCTTGAACTACTTTATGTTCTAGTTTGCCCTACAACTCTAGATTTTATCTATATCTGTATACAACTAGTAATTGCTTTTATATAACCAAAGTCTTATCAGTATTAAGTTGTAACTGGTACCAGTACTGGGTTATATTTTATGTTTTGTTTTATAGTATCATTTGATACTTGTTATGTTTCAAAGGTATTACTTGTTACTTAGAAGGTTTTATATTCTGTTTCATAGTATCATTTGATACTTATTATGTTTCAAAGGAATTACTTGATACTTTGAACATCTTATATTTCGTTTTATAGTATTGTTAGGTACTTGTTATATTTTCAAAGGTATCACTTGATACCTTAAATATTTTATATTTTGTTTTATAGGATCATTTGATACTCGTTATATTTCAAAAATATGATATGATACTTTGACAGAAATTATGTTATTACTTATACTGAAGATGAGCGAGAATTTGAATTTAAAAGCCACTGATTCCATGATAGAGCCAGCAGACTTTAATCGACAGTATTTTTAATATACTTTGATTGAATGGTTACTTCTTAATCCCCTATTACACTCTCTTGAAGCTATCTTTAGTTAATACAGCTCTCACCTCTTGTCAAAGAAGTAGGATACTGATTGTTATTATATATAAAGTGTGACAAGCATACTAGGTATGAATATATTACACTGAAGGCCTTATCCAAATCTACAACCAGGAGATATGGTATGGTTGGTACCAGGAAATATAGAAACTACGAGAGTCTCAAAAAATTGTACTACAAGAAAATTGTACCATTCAAGATCTTGGCAAAAGTAGGAAGTCATATTTATGTGATTGACCTATGACCCCAAATGGCCATACATAATACATTTCACATCTCACTCCATGAACTCTACTGAGACAAGTAGTTTATCTCATAGAAACGACTTCCCACTCTGACTCTTAAGATAGACTGAGAACCAGAATGAAAACTAGACAAAATAGGTGCTGCAAGTCTGTACTAAGGAAAACTATAATACCAAGCCAGGTGGACTGGTTATTCTTGCGAACATGGCAAAACTTGATACACAGCTGAAAACTTTCAAAATAAGGAACTTTCAAGCTATCCTTTCTATCAATAATATTACAGCAAAATAAGTGCAGATAAAGATTGAAATCAAACAAACTAAATCAGTTCCTTTAAGACTACAAGATAGATGGAATACTACAACTGGTCTCTTTGATGATATCACTCCTACTAGCCTCAGATATAAGGAGCCCACTAAAGCCAAACAGAATGAATGGCAATAGAAAGTGAAGGAATTTTCAGAACACAATGTTATATCCAGAACTGGCTATTACAACAATAGGTGCTGGATACACTTAAGCAGGAAACAGGAACAAAGTTGGTTTCTCAAGGGCTTCCAGATGTCAGAGGAACACCAAGGAAGAGCATAGGAAGAAAGGTTAGCAGGAATACTATGAGAAAGGGTACAAGACCCAAAAGATAAGGAAGATAGCTACAGCATACTACCCACAGAAAAATGGAGAAAGGAAACTTGAGAAATTGGGCCATTAAGGAATTATAGTACACAGGTCATCCATGAGAATATAGTGAGAGGGGAAGAGGAGCAAGGAAAATATAGAAACCATCACTAACAAAGAAAGCCTAAGCAGGGGATCTGAAACTTCAAGTTACAACAAAATGACACTCAGGGAACTATTGAATACCAAGAGTGTACTATCAATGCAAAAGGAGAATTAATTGACAAACTGTAGGAAATGATCAAGTGCGTGAATATCACCCTCTAGGTATTGAGAGGAGGTTCTATAAGAAAAGAAGGAGTACTGGCAGAAATTGGGGAGTGAGGCAAAATAATATAGGGTAGAGTTTAGTAAATTGGGCTGAGAAATGAGAGGAGAATGATCAAGACTAATAGAACTCAGGCTAGAGGGAGATAGGAGCTAACATCAAGAATAGTAGCTGAGTGAGACTGTGGCAGGTTGTTCCCAACTGGTTAGATTAACATATAGTGGCAACTGGTTGAGGTGTTGAAAGGTTTTGCATCATAAGTCATATATGAGTTATTGGCTCTTACATGACTCACAGTTGTGAGTCACTATTATGTTATGATTGGTTAATATACTGAATGACTCACAGCTGTGAGATACATATTGTTAGGACTTTCACCCATGACTCAGAGAGTGGCTCATGGGTTTCATGCATGTAACACAATTAGCACACATGACCAGTTTATGTATGGAACAAGTAGCTAAGGGCTATGAGTTACAGGGTTAGGATTTGTATGAAGAGTAAGTATAAAAGAGGTTACTAGGATCTTTGAGGATAAGCTCTTTACATTATCATCTTTGTCTCTTCTTGCCTATAAACTTTACTACTTTACTCTTCATCTAAGTAGTTACGTTATGCATATACTGTTATGAAAAGGTTATTAGACCAAAGCCTGCAGTACTTAGCTATATAATAACAATAAGAAAAATAGAAGTCTGGGAGGTAAGGGACTCAGGTATTATCACCTGTCTCAGGGGCCACTCATGTATAGAAAATATTATATTTGATAGTGTCCAATCAAAAACATACCTGATAATACAAATAATTATAGATAGTAGCTGACACCTAACCATGAGACAAAATAGATAGCTACAACAGAAATGAGAATGACAACTACATTGAAGTCCCAAGACTAGGAGAGCCACGCAGTGAGATCAGATCCTGGTAAGGAGAGAGCCAATGAGTAGGCCTGGTTATCTCAGAAGAACAACAACAGGAGACAACTTCATTGTCAGACGAAGAATGGGAAATTAGGATATTGGAGGCAGTGGTAGCCACCATGGTGCAAATGATGGTAAGAATAATATCAGAACAAGCCACTCCTCTGCTAGAAGCCATACAGCCCAACAGAACTAGTAAAGGCAGCACACTAAAAGCGAAAGAACCTGTTGTCTTTATAGGCGATTGGACAAGACTGTACGACTTCCTCTGGCAGATTAAAACAATACTTTTAAGTTAAAGACTATGGAGAAAAGTGGAACAGCACTAAAGTTGTATATGCAGAATCTCTATTCTATGACACTACCACTTAAAAGATAATACACTATATTGAAGAATCTAGAGAAAGACCATGGGAAACATAGGACAGCCTAAAAGAAGTACTAAAGGAACAGTTCAGGGATATCGACAGTGAAGAAGTTGGATGAAACAAAGTTGAAACCATGCACCATGGTAAGACAAATATGATAGACTGTTGAAATGAGTTCCAGTGTCTTGCAGTAGGGTGAAAATGGTACGATGTCACACTGTGGCATTCCCTCCTGATAGCATGAAATACCTGATTGCAAGATATGTGTAATAAAGAAGAAAGCAAATTTGTGACCATGGTAGATTTTGTGAGATGTGCTATTGAAAGGGAACAATGACTGAATATAGTTAAACACATCTAAGAAGAATAAATAATAACTAAATACAAATCCATATCTTAAAACTAAGATGACACATTCAGACTAGTACCTCTTAGAACCACTTAGAGAGGTGATACTATGGAACTGGATACAATTCAGAGGATACCAAACATCAATCTGTCTCAACAAGAATACCAGAGGAGGATAACAGACAGACTTTGCTGGGAGTGTGGAAAAAGTGGCTACATTCTATGCTAATACAGGGTGCTTAGAGAGAGCCACAAAGCAATAGAACTAGGCAGACCGGGCCCAATGAGGCTGGATGTCACAGCCACGTGGCAGGGATCCGATGGCCTTGGGGTGTTGGTTGCACCCAGTGATGTTCAGGTTGGGATGGTTGCATTGTGATAGGAAGGGTTGCTTAGCTGATATCTCGTATAACTGAACCTCATAGAAACTCATTGAAGATTGCAGCTGTACTGGAGAAAAAGGATAGGGGTGTTGGGATTTGGTAGTGGAGGATTTTTCTTTGTTATATGATTCAGAAATAGAAGAACATGAACCATGTGATGCAGAGCAATGCAACTGTGGCTGTGCAATCTTAGTGTCAAGGTTACTGGTGATAGATTATGCAGTAGAGTAAGTAATACAGATGATATAGTAAAAGAAGATGAATTAATTATATACAATTGTTGGAGAATCTGGCAGTCTACGATGACTTGGATATGTTTTAGTAACCTTTTCTTTAAACTCAGCTGTACCATATGCATATATCTTGCAATATGCTGCCATCATTCGCTCTCTTCATGCCCAAAACTTCTAGATTAAGGTAGACTTGACAGACCTCAAACATTCTGGAACCATTTTGCATAAGGCTTTTATATTATACCCACATCTTGAACATGTATACCATTTTGCTGCTCCTCAATAGTACTCAATAAAATTGAGTTTGTAATGGTATTTGGAAAAGAAGTAGACTAAGTGACCTTCAGCTTCTACTTCCTCCTCCAACTTACTTTTTTGAGCCTTAAAATCGGCCTCTTTTACTATTAATGCTCTAGCACAACAGGTGCTACCATTAAGACCCAGCTTATTTTTTTTCCCATCCGCTTTTCTGCATTGAATCTGTAACCATGGCTTCTATAATTCATGCTCACGTAGGACAATTTGCAGCCTCTTTGGTGTACCATCAGGAGCTACCATATGCAGTATTTCACTATTTAGAGGGTTCATTCGTGGTCTAAGAAGAGACTGTTTACTCCCGTGATACAGGTTCATCTTACATGCTCGTACTGCATTATAAGTATATGCTGAATGACTGATAGTGTTGTCAAAAAGGAATAATGCTGGGCAACTGGGAAAGGAAGTCTTGAAGACTGGAATAGCTAGCTTCAAAACTTGGTCAACAAGTTGGTCACTATTCTACCAAGTAGGACTACCATACGCAATTGAACAGATTGCTAGCAAAAGATCGAGACGCTTTGGTCCTTCTGTCATTTCATATTGGGATACCACCAGGCCATTTACTTTATTTGGTATTTGTAGTCATCCACCTGGTATTAGAAAATCAGATACCATGATTCCCTTTCCCTGTGTATTCTTCCTGAGTGGGATATTATTATTCTTTACTTATATCCTAGATTGCCTATCATTGGCATTGAAGGTTGATTCATCATGTACAATTAAAATAATTGACTTCACCTCTGGCGGGAGATCAGAAGGATAAACTATGCGAAGCTACTCAGTTTCTCCTTGAGTACGCTTCCAATGCACCTGTAACCACCCAGCATGTATGAGCTATGGTAGCTGGAACCTACACCAATACAGGCAGCCAGGAGGCGGACTGGTAGAAACCAGCAAGCAAGTAAGTAGTTGATCTACGGAGAGCCGATGGCCGGGGCTCCAGGTTGAACGGAATTAGCTGGCAGGGTACTTAGGTACTTGGCAACAACTGGGAGCGGTGTCAGCGTACTTAGGGACCGCTGAAGGGGCAGTTACTCAGCTAAGGCAAGTAACTGGAGAAAGGTCAGAAGAGTCCGTCTCCAGTGACTGAATAGACTGAGTAATAGATTAAAGTCATCTTGTCCACTGGACAAGGTTACTCTACTCTGAGGGTCAGGTTACCCGGCCAGGGGCTCTGGTTACCCTGTCTAAAGTCCTGAGTTACCCTATCTTTCAATACGAAGTCCCTCAGGGAGTGTGGGAAAAATGACGGGAATGTTTGTGACACGAAGTCCATTATAATACTGGAATCTGGGGTTCTGGAAGATGCTACTGGGCAAGCTACGAAGCTCCCAAGAAGCTGTAAATTGGAGACATTATTCCTATCATACCCCTCCAGCCCCGCCTTGAGGCCCGGACGTCATAGGCTAACAGTTGTGTAGTTGGGTGCAGTCTAGCAAAGAGCAATCTTTTCAGAGCTTCCGGCAATACCATATAGGTCGCTGCCTTCCAGTCAACCATAGGCTGTTCGCAGGATATATTAGGGAGCATAGGTGGAAGGTGGAGTACTACCTCCAAGTTGTTCGGTGTAAAACGGACCAAAACAAGGCGAGTTAATGGGAGTTAACTGCAGGGGTCCCGAAGGTAGTCCAGGATAGTGCTGGTATGAAAGGGAGAGTTTTACACCCACCAAGCCCGAATGTGTCCCCAACGTCACAGGCTCGGTAAGGGAAGTGCAGAGGTACTAAAAGCATGATTCCTACTCCAGGTAAGGTGGATCCGAGGTAGTGGTTATGGGTAGCACCAATTGGATTACTCCCAGACTACCATATCTTGCGGAAGATACTGGAAGCCAAAGAATCGTATATAGTAGATAGATAAACTGCTCCCGATAGCTTCCGGGGTCATGTACAGATCGATGCATATGGTAAGGGTGTTACTGATAGTCCAGTTCGTCAGGTGTTTTCATGGTTAGCGATTGGCAAGGCGCTGGTGCGAAAAAGCTTTCACTCCGGCGGACAAAATAGAAATGCACCGCAGGAACGATAACTGCATGTGATGAGCTGCCAACCAGAGCGTGTCGACATATGCATGCTAGAAGGGTGTGCCAGGGGATGTGTTCGGACCGCCCTCAGGAGAGAAGGTTGTGCTCGAATAGTTGGAACAAACTATTAGCGGAGTTCCTCGCACAACATAAACCTACCGGAATGTCTATTTGAGAACTTTGTTACTCCAACAATCAATCCTCTGGAGACCTTAATTGAGTGAAGTATCAGGCTTAAGGATATTAAGTTTTACTGTTCACTTTACTCTTACATCTGTGTGAGCTTTTGGCGATAAGTTTGAAGGTGTTCAGTGCAGTCATAACCTTGGGATCCATCTTCCTAGGAGTGCCCCCATTATAGCACCATATAATTCTTTAAAGTTTTTAAGGATGGCAAGAACCCATCTTGCTTGTAACTGATAACATCTGCCCATTTATGACCATCTTTGTAAAATCCTTTACACGCATCTGGAAATTTGTTGCCCATTTTATTGTAGCTATTTGACTGCTGTCTGACTACTTACTGTATTTCGGAGTTCACTTCTGGTTTCTGCCAGCTTGGCTATCCGTGCTTGAGTTTCTGGTGAATATAGTTGAGAGAAATGCTTTAATTCTGGCTCTTCTTCAAAGGTGTAACCGGTACGGATTACTAGGATTTTATGTTTGGTTTCACAGTATCGTTTGATACTTGTAGTGTTTCGTGTGCTATCGCTTGATACACAAATTGTTTTATGTTTGGTTTCACAGTATCGTTTGATACTTGTTGTGTTTCGTGTGCTATCGCTTGATACACGCATTGTTTTATGTTTGGTTTCACAGTATCGTTTGATACTTGTTGTGTTTCATGTGCTATCGGTTGATACAGACATTGTTTTATGATTGATTTCACAGTATCGTTTGATACTTGTAATGTTTCGTGTGCTATCGGTTGATACACACGGTGTTTTGCAATATCGCTCATACTGGAGATAAGCGATATGCTGTATTTAAAGACCGCTGATTCCCGGGATGGAAACAGCAGACTTCGACAGACAGTATTCTTAAATATACTTGGTTGAACAGTTACTTCTTTGATCTCCTATTACACCCCTTTCGAAGCCTCCTTTGGCTAGCAGCGCTCGCTTTGTGTTGATCACGAAGCCATCTGCTCCTATCGTACCGCTACGTGACTAGGGCCTGGCCCGAACACATTACAAAAGAGGAGAATTCCTGGTTGCCAATATGATGAAATAGCACAGGCAACACTCTGGCCAGTAATAGCTTTACCAGCCCTTGCTAAATATTGTCTTAGAGCTAACTTTGTACCTTCATCATTGATTATCCAGTGTAGCATTGGTGATTTCCGCTGGTAGGTAGTTGGAATAATGCAACCCTTGAGCCAGGTTCTCTCATTTTCGATAATGTGGTGGCGTACTCGTTTCCTATGGCTAGCAGCGCCCGCAATAAATTATACCGACTCTTGACTTGTTCATTTCTAGACAGGACACTATAATCTATCATGATAATGGCGCAGAAACTCTTGTACTTGCAAATAATGCTCGAGACGTGGACCGTTTGGCTTTTGGTGTTTTGACTGCAATGTTGTACAAACATCCTCAATTGCTAAACAATAAATTGTTAGTGTTAATAATTCAAGTAGTACAACTTATAGAACCTGAAGATCTAGATATCTTTGATGAGAATCTGATTCTTATATCTTGTTGATTGGTACTTTGATAAGAGTGGCCACTTTGCAATTGCTTCAGCCAAATTCTCATTCTCAGTGATCTCTCTATCCTCCTGGCCTTGCTTCCCTATTTTATTCTTCTCTGATCCTGCCAGGTCTCTTGCCACTAGCTACTGTTAGGCGGTAACCGACTCTGTGAACAAGTAAGTCTGGGCTAAGCCCTGATATGTGCCAAAGTGATTGCTAAGTAGGCTCACTTGAAATGTCAGGAAGGAGTATTATAGGAAGTCTATCGTATAAGGAATATACTGATAAGATCTCTTCTCCGTCATTGATGATTCTGCAAAAGCATGGAAGGCATCTCGAGATTTATATTCCACATCTGGGTGTTCACGGGACATCTAATTTTCCCCTGCCCTAGTGGTGTGAACTTCCTAGACCCTGAAAACGTTTACCTCTCTTGACTGTGAATTTCTTTATATAGTGGTGAGGGCGTGAATGCCCCTCTGCGCACATTGTCCTCCATATCCATAGTCACTTGAACCCTTTCACCCTGGCAAACAGTTACTAGTTCTTTCTCTACATACAGAGTGATCAGCTCTGATGATGGACTTATCAATGCAGCTAGGCATAATGCCTACCTGCATCAACCCACAGGCGACATGCTTCTGTCTTATTGCCCTAATGGTATTTAGGCCTCGTTACGCTCAGGGCTAACCTTTCTCCTGGTGGGCCATCATCGGGCTCTACCTATGCATGTCTCTGGGTGTGGGTGAATGATCGCCTCTTGGGCATTATCCACTCATCTGGATTTCACTATGCATTCCTCCACCACCGGACTTGAAATGCAGTCTTACTGTCTGCATGGTAGCTGGGGACTCCTATCAGAGTAGCGAACCCCACCCTGGTTGGCATCGATCCTTTGATGCAGCGGAGTGATCTTTGCATGCACTGATTTCCACAATCAAGTGCCCAGTTTGTTTCGTTTGACCTTGACTGGATACGCCAGAGTCTTCTGTTGAACACTGGGAGGCAACCCCTTGGTCGGTGAACTTCGCTGGTGGTATAAATGCGGGTTTTGTGCCAGTGTAGTATTGGTAGAAATCCACTGATTCATGAAAGACTCTGATGGAGCCTGGGATGGCACATGTGACCTTTTGCCAATGATTACGCGATATGTCTATTATGCTATGCCAGTTTGTCTTATCTGTAACATGAGTTCCCCTCTCTCAGAGCTCAGCGCGGATATCTATTGTATATCTTCTAACAATGTATAAATGAAATTCCTTTAAGGACTCCACAAGATAGGGTCAAAAACCTTTCTGCGTTTACTTGGCCACACCCAGGAAAACCTTTCCTTGCCATCCTTCCTCTATATTCGCAGCATCTCTGGGGTCTCCTGGTGAAACTCTTCTACCACGTCCGCCACAGGCTCTAAATGCTCCAGTGGCTCCCTGGTGTTTTCATCCTCCAGACACCTGCGCCACTGCAGAAAGTACCTAAGCTCACAGATCTTCCTGGTGTGCCCGTGAACCCTGTGACAATAGGAAATAATCTCGCTCCTTACTATTTTTTCAACCTCCTATTTCAGATCACCATCTATCAGCCCTGGTGCTCTGGGAGGCTGCTCACGAGCTGGCCAAACTGACATCTGGTAAGACTCCAATACTGATACATTGAAGACGGGATAGATCTTCCAGCATTCTGAGATATCTAGCTGGAATGCTTGGTTGCTGTACAGTTCCAGTATTTTGAATAGCTTGCACAACTTTAGGCCAATCTTTTTGGAGAGTCACTTGGGGTGAACATTCTTGGCATTTAGCATAACCAAGTCGCCTCTCTGAAAGTTTGCTTGTGGTCTAGCTTTCTTCTCATGGTACTATCCTATTGCTTCTCTGGTTGCCTTTAGTGTGGCTATTGTCTGTCTATGTATTTCCTTTATCCAGTGAGCATACGTCGTAGCTCCTGAATTTCGAGCTTTGCACTCCGTCACCCCTTCTGTCTTCAGGTGGTATTCATAGTTCACGCAGAACAGGGTTAGTCCCTGGGTACTCGTAACGGAGTTATTATATACATGTTCCACTAGCATAGGCAGTTGTTGCCTGTTATCCTGATGGTAGTTAACAAAGCTTCGGAGATAGGCTTCCAGCACCTAGTTGGTTCTCACCATTTGTCTCTCCATTTGAGGATGGTATGCCATTGACACCTTTCGCTTAACCTCACAGAGTTTGCAGAGGGATTTCCAAAATTCTCCAACGAACCTTGCATGCATGTCTCAGATGGTTTCTGTTGATAGCTCATGCAGTCTCTATTCTTCCCAGAGAAAGCTCTGGGCTACAACCTTTGCCATTAGATGTTCCTTGAGCTCTATGAAGTGGGCCATTTTAGTGAAGCAGGCAAATACTACTATGATTTGAGTCTTGCTATCTGACTTGGGTAGCTGAATTATGAAGTCAGTTGAGATAGATGTCCAAGCCACGTAGGGTATTTCCAATGCCTGTAGAAACCCATACTTTGCATATTGTAGCCCTTTAGTATGTTGACAGTTCTTACGTGATGGTACATAGTCATTTATCCATTCCGCAAGCCCTTTCTAGTAGAAGTCCCATGTTATGATTTCTACTGTCTTTTTCTGTCCAAAATGCTCCGCAACCCTGGTATTGTGGCTGCTCTGAGCAATCAACATTTGTAGGGCTTCGTGCTGCAAGATGAATACCTGTCGCTTGTAGTAAAAAAGGCTATCCGCTAAAGTCCAATTTATCAGTATTTCCTTTCCTTCATCGCTGAGCCTCTCCCACTCCTCCCTCCAACCTTTCCAGTCCTTGTCTGTCCTCCCTCTTTCTTCCACCTGTCTTAAGAATTGAGTATCAAATTTCTGTGCTGTGGCTTTAATAACTACTGCCTTGGTTAGCATGGCTTTCTCAGTCTTCAGGGTCTTATGCCTCCCTTGAACAAATTTATCAAGATATCAATTTAGTGCCTTTTCTTCTATTAGTTGACTGGCTTTGGTTGGGCCCTCAACTATACTGGTTTCCATGCTTCTGAACCCTTTCCCACCCCTCTCCGTATCATCTAGTTTCATTACTTCTGAGAGCTCTTCATCCTGAATCCTTTCCACTATGAGTTGTGCAACTCGTTCACCTTTCCCTATGTAGTAGTCCTGGTCCTTCAAATTGAATGGCAACACCTTCACCTCCCCTTCGCAGTCCCTGTCAATCACTCCTGCCCTTATCATGATCCCATGGTGGACGGTAAGGCCACTTCTAGAAGCTGCTCAGCCATACTTTCGAAGTGGTAATGCTAAGGCTATTCCATTCGCTACTCTGACTTGTCAATAAGCAGGTACTACTGTCCCTTCAACCGCATCGATGTCATGGCCTGCCACTTAATCTGAGCCCGTTGTCGGGATCTGAGCTTCTGGGTGTATTTTCATGGCTTGGAGGTGTCCTGGCTCTAGTGTTTTCTGACTCAGACCAGGTTTATCTTCTCTTCCGATCACTATAACTATAATCTGGTTACAATGTGTGGGGTTTAAGATTGAGCGTTTCTCACTTTGCACTACTCCCCTCTCAGGACGGTACTCCGGCTCTCTGCTGATTGCATCTGGCATTCTCCCCCTCGACCTTGGTCAGTACAGATTCTTGAAGTTAAAATCTGCTAACTTCTGTACCCACCTTATCTGCCTGGCACTCCAGGCCTTGGTCCTGAGGAAGCATTGCAGATTCTGATGCTTGGTAAATACTGTGGTGGGTTCATTTGTTCACGCCAAATGGTGATGCCATTCTTGGAATGCTTCAACTATGGCAGGCAACTCTTTATCATGAATGTCGTAGTTGTGTTCTGCCGAGTTGAGCTTTCAGGAGTAAAATGCAATTAGGTGTAGCCTCTTTTTGATACACTGTGATAGTATAGACCCTTGTGGGAAATCCCTTGCATCTGTTTCAGGCACTCTGTTTTGGTCTAGATACAAATGTACCAAAATAGGGGCTATTACAAACCGTTCTTTTCAGGAATTCGAAAGCTGTCTCCTGCTCTTTCCCCTAGCTAAACCCCTTTTGGTTGCCCTTTAAGAACTCCGTTATGGGTTTCCAAGTCTGCACGAAATTTCTAACAAATCTCTGGTAGAAATTTATAAATCCTATAAAAGTCTGTATATTCTTTACTGACTCAGGTCTCTTCCATTCCCCTATAGCTTTGACCTTTTGATCACTGATGATGGTCCCATCTGTCTTCACTATGCAGGCCAGAAATTCTACCGTTTTGGATTGGAATACTGGTTTAGTGACAGGCACTGCCAGCTGGCATTGCCGCAGTTCGGCCAATACCTCCTTGACCGGTTTGGCCTCGTCTTCTTCAGTCTTGTAGTTTATTAGGACATTGTCCATGTACAGGACTCCTCCTGAGTCCAGGAACCTTCTGGGAACCACAGGTATCATGTCTTGAAAGATAGTGGGTGTATCCACTAGCCCGAGTGGCATTACCGGGTCCTCGTAATGACCCTATCTAGTGCGAAAGGCAGTTTTCCAATTGTTCCCCATTATAATTCATATCAAATGCTGCGTATCTTGTAGGTCCAACTTGGTAAAGATATGGGACCCAACCACTCGATCTCTGAGTTCACTCATGAGCAGTAGGAGGTACTTGTTGGCAATCATAACCTTGTAATGTCTATAGTAGTCCATACACAGTGTCAGTCACCCATCAGGTTTCGGTACAAACAGTATTGGTACACCTCTAGGGGACTGCGCTGGTCTTGTCTTCCCTTCCTGCAGTATCCTGTCTATGTATTCTCGCAATGCCCATAGTTCCTTTTCGGACAATAGTTAGATTGGCCCATATGGGAGCTTCGTACGTTCAATGAACTTGATATTATGATCAATGGTGTTATGATATGGGAGCCGTTTCACTGCCTGGAACAGGAAGAGATTGGTGTACTCGCGATAGAGTGTTGGCAGAGTTTCTATGACCACTACCTTGGGGTTCTCTTGGCCGGTGATTAGGCCTATGCATCCTGCTATGGGGTTTGAGGCCAATGCCTTGTCCCATTTGATGCAGGTTCCTTCATCTTCTGGTTTCAGGTGTTGCCTGCAGTGCTGCGCCTGGGATGTCCATTTGCATGCATCTTCTATAAATGATAGGCAGTGTTGGCGATGCCACCAACCAAATAATATTATCAAGTCATGGATCCCCTAGCTCATGACTTCATGTGTAATTTCCGAGAAGTGTTGGTTAGTCCCAATTTCAAGCATGATAGTGGTCATATAGTAGTTTCCTGCATTTTGGGATTGTGTATCGTCAAACCCTGTTATCCTAACTGGGTTGTCTTGCTGTAGCATTGCTAGGCACAATCTTTGGACCAGCGCTTCTTCTATCACCAAGATCTGCTAGCACAAGTCTAATAACATGTGAATCAGTATTCGTTCTCCTTGTAGTTTCAGGTGGGTGACGCCTTATAGGTACTAGTAATATGTACGTGTTGGGACTTGAGCTTTCCGTGATTTTGGTTACCCCATAAGGTTACCCTAGCTTGGTTTAATGGACATTTTGTTTGCGGCATTCAATAATCTTGGGTGTTTGTTATTGTGCCCGCACAATTTCTACCATTCAGGCCTCTATAGACAAACTCAGTCCTGCCTGTATGTGTCTCCTTTCTGGCTTTCTTTTCCCTCAATAGTGATATTTAATCATACTGGTCAATACCATAAGTCCATAGATGCGGCAGCGACTTTTCTAACCTGGGCTTCTGTAATGACCCAGGATACTGGAGCTATGGCAGCCGGAACCTATACCCATACAGGTAGCCAAGAGGCGAACTGGTAGGAACCGGTAGGCAAGTTAATACTTGACCTTTGGAGACCCGATGGCCCGGGCTCCGAGATGAACAGAATCAGCTGGCCAGATACTTAGGTACCTGGACACACCCGGGAGTGGTGTCAGCGTACTTAGGGACCTCTGGAGGGCCAGTTACTCAGTTAGGCAGGGTAACTGGAGAAAGGTCAGAAGTGTCTATCTGCGGCAACGGGATAGACAGGGTAACAGGGAAAAGTTATCTTGTCTACCAGATAAGGTTACCCTACACTCAGCATCAGGTTACCCTGCCATGGGGCTTGGGTTACCCTATCAAAAGTCCTGAGTTACCCTACCTTTCAATATGAAGTCCCTTGGGGAGTTCGGGAAAAATGACCGCAATGTTGGTCACGTGAAGCCATGCATAATATTGGAATTTGGGGTTTCTGGAGATGCTATTGGGCAAGCTACGCAGCTCCGAAGAAGCTGTAAATTAGAGACATTATTCCCATCATACCCCTCCGGCCCCGCCTTGAGGCCCGGACGTCATGGACAAACAGTTGTTTATTTGTGTGCAGTCTAGCAAAGTGGACTCTTTGCAAACCTGCTTGCAACACCGTATAAGTCGCTGCTGTCCGGTCGACCATAGGCTGTTCGCAGGATATACAAGTGGACATAGGTTGGAAGAGGGGGCACCTCTTCCAAGTTGTTCGGAGTAAAACGGACCAAAACTGGCGGAGTTAACAGGTGTTAACCGTCGGGGTCCCACAGGTAGTCCCGGGTGGTGCCGGGGCGACCGGGAGAGTTTTACACCAACCAAGCCCGAACGTGTTCCCAATGCCATAGGCTCTGAAAGGGAAGTGCAGAGACACCGAATGCAGGATTCCTACCACAGGTGAGGTGCATCCAAGGTAGTGGGCTTGGGTAGCGCCCAGTGGATCACTCGCGGACCACGGTGTCCTGCGGAAGACACCAGAAGCCCGAGACTGGTAAATAGTAGATAGATAAACCACTCACGTTAGGTTCTGTTGTTAAGTAGAGATTCATGTATATGGGAAGAGTGTCTTAGACGGTCTGGTTTGTCAGGTGTCTTGACTGTTAGCCACTGGCAAGACACCAATGCGAAGAAGTTTTCGCTCACGCGGGCAAAATGGGAATCCACTGCAGAAACGGTAATCGCATAAGGTGAACGCCGACTAGAGTGTTTGTCGACACATGCATGCCTGAAGGGTGTGCCAGGAAGACGTGTCGGACCACCCTTAGCAGAGAAGGGTGTGCTCGAATAGTTGGAGTAAACTGATGCGGGAGTTTCTGGCATAAGATAAAACTACCAGAAAGTCTACGCGAGAACTCTCCTACTCCAACAATCAATCCTCTCCAGACCTTAATTGAGTGAAGCGTCAGGCTTAACAATGTTAAGTTTTACCATTTTCTTTACTCTTACAATTGGGTGAACTTTTGACAATAAGTTTGAAGTTGTTTGGTGCAGTCGCGACCTTGGGATCCATCTTCCTAGGGGTGCCCCCGTTACAACTTAGGAGTTGTACTCCTGCCATTGCATGCCATTTAAGGCGCTCGTGCTGTCCTTTGTCTCCCCTGGCAACCTGTAGCCTAACCACGCACTGTCGCCAGTGGTGCTATGCGCGCAACTAGGGGAGTGCCTTCAGGCGGTCCTGTGCTATCCTGACTCCTCTTCTGCACATCTCCTTTGGAGAAAAGGGTTAGGGCGCCCTGACTTGCCACCCGTAACAGTCCCCTGTTCATCCGTGGCAGGTTGGGACCTTCTCTACCCGGCAGGGGATATAAAGTCTTGCCACCCCACATGCAGGTCACAGGTCTATTCTTATATACATCTCTCTGAGATGGGTTACCTTTCACTGTTATATATAGTTTGTTATGCTTTTCACACTTCTGTCCCTGCCCACTCAGTACCTAGTCAGTAGGGTTCTTCGACATTGTTGAATACGCTATTGCCCTAGCTTGGAAAGTAGGTCCTGGTTTTTTTTAGTACAGGGCTCCTGGTTGCCAGATCTATCCCACTTCCTGATCCAACAATTCCTACAGTCTAGGTGCAGACCGTACATGAGTTCAGTTTACATTCGGCCTTGCGGCGCTATTCTGATACTCCATGTTTCTGGGCCTAACCTTTATGGCTTTTCATTGTCCGATTCTTGCGACAACCGCTCCCTTCCCACAAGCTCACCACCTGTGCCTGATGAGCCTGCAGTGGGTGCAGCTTTTACTTTCCCAGCGTTGATCGACCAGGTTTCAGGGTATACTGTAACGTGTTCGGGCCAGGCCCTAGTCACGTAGCGGTATGATAGGAGCAGATAGCTTTGTGATCAACACAAAGCGAGTGCTGCTTGCTAAAGGAGGCTTCGAACGGGGTGTAATAGGAGATCAAAGAAGTAACCGTTCAACCAAGTATATTTAAGAATACTGTCGGTCGA
>PYWC01000005.1:1552312-1564149 GCA_003182015.1 Tuber magnatum
TGTGTGTATCAACTGATAGCACACGAAACAATACAAGTATCAAAAGATACTATGAAACCAAACATAAAACGTTGTGTGTATCAACCGATAGCACACGAAACAATACAAGTATCAAACGATACCGAACATAAAACGTTGTGTGTATCAACTGATAGCACACGAAACAATACCAGTATCAAACGATACTGTGAAACCAAACATAAAACGTTGCCTGTATCAACCCATAGCACACGAAACAATACAAGTATCAATGATACCAAACATAAAACCCTAGTAACCTGTACCGGTTACATATACCCTCGTGCGCCTTTTTCCAGTCAGTATGCTCAACCTCTTTGATATTTGTCAGTTTGCGTGCTTGGGCAGACTGTACTGACTTGAAGGTCCCTGGTGCTGTCCTTTTCTGGAACTTGCTAGGTCACTCTTCCTCTTTTGCTTGCTTCAGGTCCTTTTTTCTGTCCTGCCACCAACGTTTCAACTCTTCGGAAGGTCTCGACGAGCCGAATGCATTGCCTTGTCATTGTCTTTCCATGTCAAGGAAGGCCTCCTCCTGGTTGCCGACTGCTCTGAGCTGCTCCAGCCATTTGCCATCCCTGTCATATCTCTTACGCGATAGCCATCTCAGTATTGCCTCTGGTAGTCAGTCCTCAAGTATCCTCCTCCATGCCATTCCATGAATATTATCCTTGATGATCAAGGTTTCTGTCGGAACGCGATACTTATTGATGTCCTTCTAGTACTTGATTTTTTCTATCAGTCCCAAGGCTTTCTACTCTTCATTGATTATTGAGAACCACGTGGTTATTTTATGCCGGCACTGTTCCCTGGTCAGTAACTCAGGATGACCGCCATACCCTTCAAGCCCTTCTATGCTTTTCCGATACTAGTTGCTGAAGGGTGTCACATCGGCACCTTACATCGGCACCTTTCGTGCTTCCCAGAGCATATAAAATTGTGTCTTCAACCCCTATCCACCGTATGGGATTATGGCTAAAGTAGTCCTGGCCTGCGAGTAGCCAGGTCTTAATATCCTGGTAGGACTTTGCTGCAAATACGAATGCAGGGTCAGTGGGCTTTTGCTGAACCAAGGCAGTCTGGCGAGGCCCCCTCTTTGCCAGCCGTATCATTATTTGGTGTTCGTTCTCTTCCTTAGTGGTCCTTGGCCACCCCACAGGGAGTGTGCCTAGCTGGTAGCTTTGTTCTTCCCTACCCTTATCCCACCCGTCGTCTCCAGGGTTCAGGTCTCCTGCTTCTCCTGGCATATTGGGAGGTACCATAGTCTCTTCCTGGCCTCCTCCCATAGTTTCTGGGCTGGCTTCTCTTGCTCCTAGCCCTTTTTCTTTCTCTTGTTGGGATGACCCTGACCATCCTCTTGCAGTGATGCCATCATGGGTTGATCCCCCATGATGCTAGCTCAATGCTGTTTGTATCAGCACTATTATTTCCCATAATAACTAGGCAAACATCTGGGTCATGTTTTGCTGCATGTCCCTTGGCCATGTCATCAGCTTTCTATGGAGGGTAGGTAGCTCTGCAACGAACTGCAGTTACCGGTTCCCCTAGTGGTCATTCTTCTTCTAACTTCTTTTGGAGTTTACCCAGGCCTGTATAGCGCCCTTGGTCCCTACTCATCGATTCCTGGATGCTGCATTCTGGGTCCTGGTGCAGCTGTCCGCTTATGCGTATCTGTTGATCTAACTATTTGTACATACGCATGAAAGGGGCCTTGATTACCTCCTTAAATCCCATAATCTCTGCGACCACTTCCCATTCTGGTTCTTAGCTACTGGTTTGCCAGAGCACCAACTAGTCTCCCACCACCTTCTCCTCTTTCAACAGTCGTTTTCTTACTTGTGCAAGGTCTTTTTCAATTTCTTTTCCCTCGGCTAACCCAGTCCCATAGGTGACGACCTGGTCATTTTGGGTTTGGGTTATGCTTTGCGCAAGCTGCCCAATCAGTGTCCCAATATATGTGGCAAAGGCACCCAATGCGGTAGTGCCTGAGGGAGTAGGGGTTCCAGAGCACACTCTTTATCTACTGTTCTTCTTTATTACACTTTGGGTAAGACCTCTGGGTGCAGGTGGACCTGAGTGGTTTCTAGATATGGGCATGGAACCTAGTCATAGCGGTGGACCTGAGTGGTTTCTAGGTATGGGCATGGAACCTAGTCATAGCGGTGGACCATTATCTCCTGGCCCTGGGAGTGCTGGTGGTAGTGGGTATGGGCTGTCCTGGCCTGGCCCCCATGCACTGATCCGCCATTGCTACCTCTCTGTGCACAACATGTCAGTGTTACTAGAATCCGCAGGTCCTTCATCGATCCTGTATTGCAACATCTCGTCTTCCTGTTGTATGAGTCTGATGTTCCCGAGAGTCCACTTGAGCACGTGATCAGTAACATAGAAGGGAACGTTTTTGTCTTAGAAAACTTCACTTAGGGTGAGATCAAGTTTGATCTTGTATAGCTGTGGGTTTCGCTTGATGTAGATTTGGGATGGATGCTGGAGGGTGCCAGGCAAGTAGTCCTCCAGGCTCATTTGAGAAAGTGGTTGCTAGCCTTGGTAGCATGGAATGATAATCAATATAGTATCAGGTAGTAGCTGACTCTAAGAACAAGCGAGTCTGGCGTAAGGCCCAATTCTTGATGAATTGATTGTTAGGAAGGTTTAATTGTAATGTCAGGAAGAGTATTATAGGAAGTGTATCGTATGATGAATATCTTTATAAGATTCCTTTTCTATCACTGATAACTCTGTAAAAGTGTGGGAGGTGCCTTGCGATTTATATTCCATATCTGGGTATTCATGGGCTATCTAATCTTCTACAGGTATTCTGGTGCGAACTTCCAAGACCCTGAGAACCTTTACCGCTCTTGACTCGGAATTTCTGTGGACAGCAGGGAGGGTGTGATTGCCTCTCTCCTCACATTGTCCTCTCTATCCATAGTCACTCGAACCCTTTCACCGGGGCAAATAGTTCCTAGTTCTTCCTCTGCATACAGCATGATCAGCTTCGATGACAGACATATCCATGCAGCTGGGCATACAGACAGCCTGTGTCAACCTGTGCGAGACATGCTCCTCTCTTATCACACCAATGACTTTCAGGCCGTGTTATGCTCCAGGTTAACCTTTCACGTGGTAGGATATCATTGGGCTGTACCTTATCATGCCTTGGTGTCTGGGTCAATGATTGTGTCTTGAGCTGCGTCCCCATGTTGGGATTTTTATCTGCATCCGTCTACCAACGAACTTGAAATCTGGTCTTACGGCATGCATAGCAGCTGGGAACTCCTATAAGGGTAGCTGACCTCCCTCCAGCTGGCATTCATCCATTAGCATAGCCGACTAATCTTTGCATGCGTTTATCTCCACAATGATCTGACCGATTTGGTTTGTGCAGCCTTGTCAGGATAGCCGAGAGTCCCGTCTTGAAGATGCAGTCAAAAGTCCGTGCTTAGTGCCCTTCAGTCGCAGCATAAATGAGCGTTTTCTGCCAGTGTTGTATTGGTAGAAATCACCTCAATCCCCAAATACTTGCATGGACCCTGGGATCGGCCACATGATCTTTTGCAAATGATCACGCGATGTGCCCATTACGCTATGCCAGTTTGTCTTATGTGTAACATTTGCCCTCCCATCACTTCTATCTCCAACCCCTTTCCCCAGTCCCTGCCAAATTCCGCTGTATCTACTAGTTCACTCCGTATCTGCTCTTCTCCTAACAGCTCATCCAATCTATTATCTTCCAGTTGTCTGCTTTGTACTTGGTTTTGCAGCCTCCAGATTGTTTGTAGACAAGAAGCCTTTCCTCCTCTTCCTGGCTTGATCTGAACATCCTTCACCACTAATTACACATATAATTGAACAGTGAGCTCTTTCCTTTAGTATATTACATTTATAAAGGTTTATTAGTACCATACTGGAAATCTCTGGTATTTCACTACTATCAAAACTAGCCGTTGCTGGACCTTGGGATTCCCTTTGAATGTTTTTATTCACCAAACCTTTTGGATGGCCACCCGGTCAGCCTGTAGCCTGACTTTGTTGTATTCTCCTTTTAACTTGAGTTATGGGATACTTGCTGAATTTCAATAATAATTGTCCCTTCTGACTTGTACATTACATGTGTGTATACTATCACAATCTCTAAACTCCGAAATCAGAGTAACCTTTTCAATATTAGTCAGCACATTCATGTTGTATTCCAATGCAAAGGCAACAAACATTACATCAAATCTTAAGGTCTCAAAACAAGTATACCATTTATTCTATAAGTATTTACTAATTACAAAACCTGACATTTATTCCACCTTACTTTGCCTATACTTCCGTGGTTTTTTTAAAACGTTAGGACCAATATTAGATGGGTTATACTTCTTTGAAAATACCCCTAAATGAGGTTCACATTTATCCATTGCCATACTACATAAAGAGGTGTGCCTCTCTAAGTGTTGCTTTCCTTATACAACCTGGTATTTTCCTACCTACTCTTGTACTTAGAAATTGTATCTTTGCTGCTTTTTTGCATTACTGGAACCTCTGAATCCTGACCCGCAACTCTAAGACCATGTCCTTGACCCCTTGAAGCCTTGATACTAATATGTCATTGTTTGTACACCTGTATCTATTTGCAATAGGCAAGGTCTAAGGAGGATCAAGGGCAGATAGTCTAAGGCATATCATGGCAGGTTGGACAAAAGAGAGGGGCAAGTGTACAGAGGGTGGAAAAGAGTAATGCAACACTGGGACAACACAAACCTCCGTACATCAACCTTCTCAACAACGTATAGTACTTCCTCATTCTGCAACAACATTTTATAAATAAAATAAGTAAAGGAGATAAAATAAAATCGTCCTCAGTATTTCCTTGAAGTAAAATAAAAAGAAAATCTTAAATCAATAATGAGTTTGGTGCCCTTTTCTTCTAATAACCTCTCTGATCCTTTTTGGCATACTCCGGCAAAGTTCTATAAATCTTTCATTAGGAACAGCTTTCCAAGCTTTCTCCACAGCTCTAATTAGCTCTTCCCTACTTGCAACTCTTCCATACCTTTTCCCCAGATAAGTCTCCATATCTCCCCAGATATTCTCAATCAAGTTCATATCTGGAGACTGTGGTGGCCAAGACAATATATCTATCCCCGTTTTCTTTTTGCACTTTGTAGAAAATCTGTAATTAAATTAGTAGTTAGATCATATTCTTAAGTAAGTAGTTCTATAATAAAAAGACGGAAAATAAAATAATTATAAGATATATAAAAGAAGATAGAACTTACTTTTGATGCCCTGGTGCACCATCTTCAACAACACTTGTCCAACCAAATCTCTCACAACACTTATGCCAGAAAGGAATTAAAACTGAATCCAGTATACACTTAGTATACTCACAAGGATCCACTTTAACCTTTCCTGGCACTACTACCAACTTTGACCTCAAATTTCTACAAAAGGCTCACCATACCATAACAGTATCTCTCCCTGACTCCCAGACCTCATCCAGACAATCTTGATTATACTCCTCAGAAGGCTCTCTTATCACCCATCCTCTCTGTCCAAATCCAGCTGTAGAGAAAGAAGTTTCATCTGTCCATATAATTCTAGACCACTCTCTCAATTTCCAAGCTCTTTTTCTCATACACTAACCAAATCTAATTGGTATATTTTTAGGTCGTAAACCCTATCTAAAATATATTTTAGCTTTGTAAAGACATTAATTTTTATCAGAAAACTTACTTCTTGGGAGATTTTTTTTTATGTCAATTAATACTCTTAGCTGCCTTCCTAATTGTCTTAGATGAGGCCTTTAATCCCTTTAGTTCTTTAATATCTTCTCAAGATAGTCGTCTATTTTTTTTTTATTTTCTTTAATACAAGACTTCAGATCATCTAGATCAGACTCTTGGAGGATTGGAGGTCTTCCTGTTCACTGGTAGTTGGAAGAACTCCCGGTTTCCTGGTAGCCGTGATAGATGCGAGCACAAGTACTATGGTGTACTTTGAGGCCAGTTTTTTCCTCCAATTTAGCAGCTATCTTTGTGAAAGACCATTCTGCTATTTCGCATACAGCAATAATTTGGATGTGGTCATCTCGGGTAGTTTCTCGCTCAAAGCGTTGCTTCTTCTTGGTCAACAATCGCTACTGCTCAAGGTTTTCTGGGTTGATTGCTATTTTATTTTATCTTATTATTATCTCAACTACCAATGTACATTTATTAAATTAAACTACTTACACTCACGACGCCGGGTTTTGTTTACCCGCATATTGATTCTTGAGGCAGGTTTGAAGGGCTGTGAAGGATAGGGTTGATATCACAATAAGGGAGCTGGAAGCGGAAATGCGATCGTGGGAGATGCTATTGCAATAGTGTTGTACTACTTCCTTCCACCTCCTTGTACAAACAAGACCTGGTTGTATCAAGGCTAGAGGGGTTCAGGTACTGGGTCTGCAGGATCAGGGTCAAGGTTCACAGGTTCTGGTAACATGAAAAAGAAACAAAGTTGTAATTCCTAAGTACAGGTATAGACAGGAAATTACCAGGTTCTATAAGGAAAGTAAATTACAATGAGATACATCATTTAATATAATAAAGAAAAATCCTATGCTTACAAATTGCAACAACTCTAACCCTTTCCCCGTGTACACCTATAATCCTCTATTAGTTTCCATGAGGTTCTGTCATGCAAAACCTCAGCTAGAAACTTCTTCCTATCATGATACAACTGTCCGAACTTCGATCTTCATAGGTGTAACCTACACCCCAACACAGTTGGGCACCTGTTAGGTGGCTATAATACCTTTCCATATGCAATCTACCAGGGTGTGCTTTAAACTATCTGTTTTTGACCCTGCACAGACCCTGCTAGTTATACTGCAGTAGTTTGTTTCAACTACCACTAGGCTGCAGGAGATAACTCTGGAAACAGAGAATTACAATGGTAGAATCGCAAACTGTGTCCAGGAGCAGATAGTCTAAGGCACAGGGTGTGATTGCAACCCATGATCCTGGTAAATCATTATGTAGTCTGACATACAGAACTACCAGAATATGTATGTACTCATATCATGGTTATGATACTACTAGATGGTGAAAATAAAATAAGTATAATAGATGCAATAATCAATCTAGGAGCTAGAGAGAACTTCATCTAGAAAGGAATATATAACAAACATGGCATCATTCCCATTCAGGTAAATACAGTGAGAGAAATACAGTTAGTAGATAAACAGAAAAGTACTATAGGGCTGATTACCTACAGAGTACAGGTACCTATAGATATTGGTAGCTGTAGAGATATAGTAACCTTCCAGATGGCCAACCTATGAACCTATGAGGCCATCTTAGAGATTCTATAGCTAAGACAATACAGTCCTACAGTTAAGTGTAGAAATAACAAAATTATGTTTGTGAACAACCTGTGTGCAATCAAGTATCTCTACAGTTTCCTGATAGTATAAATAATTCCCGAAGTAGAAGCCCTGGAAGAGAATTTGATTACCACATTTAGCTAAATCTAGGGATGGCCCCTAAAAGATTAAATGATTTGAGTTAAGAAGTGGATACCAGAGGCAAAGGTACCCACCAATGGTTCAGCAAATGGGGCAGAATATGACCTATATGCCAAGGAGTGACAGATAATACCTGTCGGAGTATGGATAACGATACTTACAGCACTAGTCACTAGGTTCCCACATGACACCTATGGACGAATTGGTTTCTGCAGTAGGTTAGCAGTCAAATATCGACTCATAACTAATACTGTTACATGTTCAGACCATGGTCCTATTCACCTAGTATTAGAATGAGAGTTGCTGACCATGTGATCAACTAGAGGCAAGTGCTGCTCACCCAGAAGGCTTTGAGAAGTCCTAGTAGGGAATTAAGGAAGCAACTATTCAAGCAAGTATATTAGAAATACCGTCAGTCAAAGTCTGCTGCTTTCATCCCTGAAATCAGCAGTCTTTAAATAGAACCTATAACTTATAGCCAGTATGAGCTATTTCATAAAACATGGTATGTATCAAGCGATAGTATGCGAAACAATACAAGTATCAAATGATAGTCTAAAACCAAACATAAAACATAACCTAGTACCGACACTAGTTACAAATACCAGAGTAATAGATGCTGCTATACATGTAAGGTGACAGTCATCCTTGCTAACCTAGGTGATAGAGAATATCAGATTGAAAAAGATGATAAAATCACAAACTTAATCACTAGGAAAATCATGGATGAAGAGCTCCATAAAGTGGAGACTCTTGAAGAGACCTCCTGAGTAATGAAAGGCTTAAGAAGTATAGACCAACTATGAAGCGAGGGCCAGAAACTCTTTAAGAAAATTGGAGTCTGTGAGATCACAGCAACACCCTCCAGAAAGGTTTACTGCTAGAGTGAAAGTATGGAAATCCTCAGGCTAAGTCGGAATCAAGAAAATCCCATATTAGATAGGATCAATATTAGTACAGAACTAGTTATACTAGACAAATACTAGAAACAGAGCAAACTATTAGACCAGTTAATTCCCAAGAATACCACCAATACCTAGAGCTATTTGAAGAAGAGGATACCAAGAAACTACCACCACATTGGAGGGGAGTGTACTTGGAGCTCAGGTTCAAGGTAGTGGTATGATTTCAGGAAAAAAGTATCTACCCTCTTGAAGACCTCAAGTCATAGGAGCTCAAGACCTAAATTGTGCAGAACCTGCAAAGTAGATTGATCAGGACTCCTTTGCAGAGGGAGGATCGCCTATTCTCTTTATAGGAAAAAAGGAGTGGAAATTACAGCTATATATTCACTATAACACCCTCAACCAAAGTTGAAAAATAGATTAGTTCCATCTACCCCTGTTTCTACAGGCTTTGAATATGTTAGGTTTGGCAAAATACTTCACCAAACTCAATATCAAGGAGGCATACTATAACACTTATATAAAGCCTGGAGATGGGTGGAAAAATGCTTTTGCTGTAACGTGTTCAGGCCAGGCCCTAGTCACGTAGCGGTACGATAGGAGCAGATGGCTTCGTGATCAACACAAAGCGAGCGCTGCTAGCTAAAGGAGGCTTCGAACGGGGTGTAATAGGAGATCAAAGAAGTAACCATTCAACCAAATATATTTAAGAATACTGTCTGTCGAAGTCTGCTGTTTCCATCGCGGGAATCAGCGGTCTTTTCAATACAGCATATCGCTTATCTCCAGTATGAGCGATATTGCAAAACACTGTGTGTATCAACCGATAGCACACGAAACATTACAAGTATCAAACGATACTGTGAAATCAATCATAAAACAAGGTGTGTATCAACCGATAGCACACGAAACACAACAAGTATCAAACGATACCGTGCAACCAAACATAAAACAATGTGTGTATCAAGCGATAGCACACGAAATACTACAAGTATCAAACGATACTGTGAAACCAAACATAAAATGATGTGTGTATCAAGCAATAGCACACGAAACACTACAAGTATTAAACGATACTGTGAAACGAAACATAACATCCTAGTAACCCGTACCGGTTACATTTGCTATACAATAGTGAATGTACAAGTACTTGATCATACTATTTGGACTGACAAATGCCCTAGTGATATTCCAACAATGTATCAACAGAGTGTTGGGCTGATAGTTTAATATATCTTGTATCATCTATGTAGTTTATCTACTCAGATAGTCTAAAGACCTGGTCCAATATTAAGAGGATATCAGCAACATTATGCAAGTGATACAAAAGTGAAGAATAAAGGTCAAATCAATGAAATGGGAGTTCCACAAGCAGGAGGTAGAATACCTTGACTTTGACATGAACCAGGAAGGGGTACAGATAGACTGAGTCAAAGCCCAAGTGATATGGGAATAGGAAGTACTAGAGAAAAGAGAAGGTATTCAAGGTTTCATGGGATTTCGTAAATTCAACCACTGTTTTATTGAAGAATTCAGCCAAACCAGGAAACTGATATATACCATCTACTCAAAAAGGATACCAAAATAAATAGAGTGCAGAACAACATAAAGCTTTTAACAACTTATAAACCAAGATAATTAGTGTACCAATGCTCGTAGACTTTGATCCAAAGAAATAGGCAATAATTGAAATAGATACCTCAAAGTATATCAGCTCTGGAATCCTGTTGCAGGCATGCAAAAATAGCCAGTGGGAACTAGTTAGCTATTATTCCAAACTGATGTCACGAGCCAAGTGCAATCACAATGTCTCTGACAAGTAACCCAGCAGTATAGTCCTAGCCTTTAAAGAGTTGTGAGATTAGATTTCAAATACAAACCACCAAACTCAGATCCTGATAGGCCACAAGAACCAGTGATCATTCAGGACCACAAGATAACTCAGTCACTACCAGATATACTGAATGGAGAAGTTGAGGCAATATGACTACAAAATTGAGTATTAACAGGAAAAGGAAGGAGGAAAACTGGATGCCCTAATAGGGAGGAGAAAGGACCGAGTATGAGATAATCAGGCTGAATGACTTACCAAAAAGTAAGGGCTTTTGCTGTTAAAAGGAAAATATTTAAAAGCGATAGAAATAAGTGAAATACAGGCCAATGAACTAAAGACAATCAAGGACCTAAGTGCGTAAGATGAAAGAATAGAGGAAATCTAAAGAGTATTAGGAAGGGGAAAAAAAAGACTTCACAAATATAGCTCTTAGGTTATGCCAATCGGATGGATACTGCCTTATATATGATGAAAAGATATGAATACTAGATGATGAGAGCATCTAAACCAAACTGGTATGAAGAAACCAGAATCTACAAGAAGCAGGATATAGGGGAAGGGTAAAAGCTAGTGAGATAGTAAATTGCTACTGCTACCAGTCTAGAATAGGGGATATTATCAAATGATATGACAATAACGGAGAGACTTGTGTACGTACAAAGGGTGTATATCACATACTCTAGCGGCTGTTAAAACCAATGGAAGTGGTTAACAAACTATGGAAATTGATATCAATGGATTTTATTAGGGACCTACCTAAATAGGAAAATTATGATGCCATCCTCATAGTAGTGTACTGGCTAACCAAAATAAGCTATTTTATCACATACTAGAAGAACATAATAGTATGCCAGCTTACTCTGGTATTTGTGAAAGAAATCTTGCAACTCTATGGGCTAGTAAATGATATAATTACCAATAGGGGGTTACTATTCACATGGGGGATGTGAAAAGAAAGCAGGGGAAAATTAGCGATCCAGTGAAGTTCCCGCATAGTATTCTGTCTAGAAATAGATGTATAGACTAAAAGAATCAAGAACATGATGGAACAATCTTGGTACATATTGGTCACCTATTAGCAGGATAACTGGCATAAACTATTACCAAAGACAAAGTTTGACTAAAATAAGAGGAAACAAGAAATGATTAGGAATATGCCTGTAATGGTCAGGGCACAGGTCTGGTCAAGGGTGGATAGTTGTAGCGAGCGAGCATACATGAGCTATGGTAGCCGGAACCTACACCCATACAGGTAGCCCAGAGGCAAACTGGTAGGAACTGGCAGGCAAGTGAGTACTTGACCTACGGAGACCCGATGGCCCAGGCTCGGAGATGAGCAGACTTGGTGGGCACAAGTATTTAGGTACATGGCTACACCCGAGATTGGTGTCAGCGTACTTAGGGACCTATGAAGGGGTAATACACAGCTAGGCTGGGTAACTGGAGAAAGGCCCAGTGTCTATCTCCAGAAGTAGGAAAGATAGGGTAACAGGAGAAAGTCCACTTGTCCACCGGACAAGATTACCCTACCCTCAGGACTGGGTTACCCTGCCTTGAGGCTTGGGTTACCCTGTTCAAGGACCTGAAG
>PYWC01000005.1:1567930-1589065 GCA_003182015.1 Tuber magnatum
GACAACACCCGGTTCAGCAACCGAGTTATCCACCCTGTCCAACAGTCTCAGCCAACGGACAAGAAGGAGGATAGGTCCTCAACTTCCAGAAGGTTTAAAAAGAAGGATAAAGGTTCGGGCAGACAGAACCAGCGGACTGCCAAACCTACTAATTTCAATGCGGGGAAACAGGCAAAGCCAGGGACTTCTGAGTATGCAATGACGCATAAGGAAATCCCGTCGACTTTGACTGAATGTCTGAGAAAGCACAACCAGTGCACCAAGTGTGGTCAAACGGGTCACTTTTGGAGAAGGTGCACCGCGGCGTCCCCAGTCGTTAGTTTGTCTAAAGCGGCTCGTGGGTTGAAACGGTCAGCCCTGGTAAGCGCGCCCTCAGGTCCGGACAAGCGACTAAAGCGCATCGAAGCGCCACCTCCGGCTACCTCGTCAAAGATGCTTGAAGTGCGACAGGCATCACCTCAGATCATAGAGGTTGATACTGACGGGTCAGAACAGGCAAGACCCCATTCTGTGGAAGGTATAACCTTATTAACCTGTATCCATAGACCCCTGCGGGATGGATGAACAGGAATCCTGGAAGTGGCTTCTGGGATGGGTAAGCACCCCTCTACTGCATTAACGACCCTGATGCTGACAACACACAGGAAGTGAGGGCAGATAGATGTTGCGGGCCGTGCGCGGTGGACTGGGCTATCTCTCCTTTGTGGGCTTTCAGGTTACTTCCTTTGTTCTGGTTACTCGTATTTCTTTTAGGATTTCCTTATCAGGACGGACAAGTCATAGGACATTATTTCGGTTGAGGCTGGGAGAGGTCTTGCTCTAGGAGACGCTTGACATTGGGGAAACAAGGCTGCTTCGCTTGGAACCGGTCCAACAGCGGACTTCTACCCACCTCGCGAAAAAATTGTTATGTTTAGTACAAGGGGAATTGGTTCAGGCTGGACTTGATTGAATAAATGATGCTATTTTCAAGTTTACCTGAGCAGGGTTCAGTACCCGAAAACATGCTGGCATGATAGTAAACACCCTAGCCATTGATAAAAACGAATCCCAATCCCTTAATGTTTACCGACCCATTGTGGCCGCTCTTGTGTCGAAAGGCAAGAGCTCAGAATTAGTAAACCAAGATGACTAAGCCCCTGAGACAAGTGAAGAGGCAGAAGCGTGATAACTTGACTCATTATACCAAGTCTGTCCACCTGTGGGTAAAGTTAGACTGGAAGATTGGAGCTAGACAGGTAAGTGCGGAAACGCTCCTGCTACTCGATAGTGGAGCTACTGGGCCGGTGCTTAGTAGCCGATGGGTTAAGCAAACTCAGGCACCTTGAGTACGACAGAAGATACAAGTGACGATAAGCGACGACAGCGGTAATCACATTCCCGGGTCAGGTCTACACTATACCAAGTCGTTAGAGATAAGGATAGGTGACCACCACAATGAGATGCGCTTTCAACTCGCGGATATGCCCGACACTAAGGTGGATGGGTACCTACCTATGTCTTGGTTGAAAGACCATAATCCCGACATAGATTGGAAAACAGGAACACTAACCTGGCGCTCAGATTTCTGCAAGGCTAATTGCCTGGCAGAGCAGGGGCGGTTAGTGTTCATGACCGATGAAGAGTTGCTAGCTGAAGACCCTAGTAATGTGTACATGTTGGGAATTGTACAATTCTCCGATGAGGAAGGTGCTGACATTACTGTCAAGCTACTCCCTGAGTATAAGGACTACGGGGACATCTTCAGTCAAGAACGGATTGAGGCCTTGCCGGAGCACTCAAAGTATGACCACACGATCGAGTTGCTACCCGGGACTCAACCTCCGTTTGGGCCTATCTATCCGTTATCGGAAAAGGAGCTTAAGGCACTCCGGGAATATCTCAATGACATGCTGCGAACGGGGAAGCTACGGCGATCCAGTTCCTCAGCAGCAGCCCCTATCCTCTTTGTGCCAAAACCAGATGGTACATTAAGACTGGTAATAGATTACCGAGGGCTGAACAAAATCACGGTGAAGAGCAAGTACCCTCTACCGCTGATGAATGAACTGCGAGATAGGTTAGGAAAAGCCGTTGTGTTCACTAAGTTGGACTTGAAAAACGGCTACTATCTTCTGAGGATGGCAGAAGGTGAGGAATGGAAGACGGCCTTCCGGTGCAGATATGGACTGTATGAATACACGGTCATGCCGTTTGGGTTATGTAATGCCCCGGCAACTTTCCAGAGCATGATAAATGAGGTCTTTCGAGATCTCATGGATGAAGGAGTCATCGCGTATATGGATGACATCCTGATCTACTCCAAAACTATGGAAGAGCACGTCGCGATGGTAAGGCGTGTAATGGAGAAATTGCGGAAAGCTAGACTATGTGTAAGTATGAAGAAGTCCAGTTTCCACCAACGGGAGGTTGAATTCCTCGGATATAGGATCTCCGATATGGGGATCTCTATGTTGTCGGAAAAGGTGCAGACAATCAAAGACTGGGCACCTCCGACATGCGTCGTCGACGTTCAAAGCTTTATGGGCTTTGCCAACTTCTATCGTCGGTTCATAGAAGGGTTCAGCAAGATAGCGAAACCCCTCACGGACTTGACAAAGAAGGATGTCCGATGGGAATGGACACCTGCATGTGAGCAGGCCTTCAATCATTTAAAGGAAGCGTTCACGTCCAAACCTATCCTAGCACATTTTGACCCTGAACGGCCAACACGGCTAGAAACCGACGCTAGTGACTTTGCATTAGGAGCCGTTCTCTCCCAGTTATGTGAGGATGAGAGATGGCATCCGGTGGCCTACCATAGTAGGAAGTTTCACCCAGCGGAGATTAATTATGATGTCCATGACAAGGAAATGACAGCCATCGTGGCGGCGTTCAAGGAATGGGATCATTTGCTACGCTCGGTAACGGACCAGTTGGTGATCTATACGGATCATAAGAACTTGGAGTACTTCAATAGTACCAAGGTCCTTAACCGAAGGCAGCACCGCTGGGCTGAATTCCTGCAACCATTTAACTTCAAGGTGGTTTACCGAGAAGGACGGTTGAATGAGAAGGCGGATGCTTTGTCGCGGCGTAGGGACTACCGCCCTGAAGGGGGGAGTGATTTTCCGCCACAGTCGTTTTTTCGCCCCGGACAGTGGGTTGGGAGCCAGGAACGGGACATCTTGCGACCACAGGTGTTGCAAGTGTGCCAGGGATTTCGGCTCAAGTCGTCCTTTTTGGATCAGTTGCGGGTAGCGATAAGCGAAGACCAGGAGTACTTAAGGATCCTGAAGGCAACAGCTGCAGGTGACAAAGAGGTCGACCGACATTTCACGACGGAAAAGGGCTTACTCCTGTACAAGAACAGGTGGTATGTTCCCAAGGGTCAGAATCTGAAGCAGACAATCATGAAGGCAGAACATGACTCCCGAATCGCGGGACACTTCGGGACTTACAAAACCATTGGCAGGGTGAGGGCTAACTTCTACTGGCCTAAGATGGATGAGCACATCACTGACTATGTGCGGACATGTGATGCATGCCAAAGAAATAAATCCATCAGGCACAAGAAGTTCGGGCTGCTGGAACCTATCGATGTTCCTATGCGGCCTTGGACAGCAATTTCAATGGATTTCATTGTCGCGCTGCCAGAGTCCGAAGGGTATACCAAGATCTGGGTCATAGTAGACAGGTTTTCGAAAATGGCCCATTTCATACCCCTGACCACTGAGGTACCTATCAAGGAGCTTGCCTTGATATTCCTGAAGGAGGTTTGGCGCCTTCATGGACTGCCAGAGTCAATCATCTCCGACCGAGATAGCCGATTCACATCCAAGTTCTGGATGAGTCTGATGCACTTGCTGCAAGTGAAACTAAACGTTTCGACTGCATTCCACCCAGAGACTGATGGGCAAACCGAGAGGGTTAATCAGACACTGGAGCAGTACCTGCGTAGTTACTGCTCCTATCAACAGGATGACTGGGTCTCGCTGCTACCCCTTGCGGAGTATGCGTATAACACCTCAACATCAGAATCCACCAGGTTGTCACCATTTGAGATCAACTATGGGTTCAACCCACGAACAAACTGGTCGGGTGTTGTGTCTGACAACCAAGGGATACACCCAAGTAGTGAACTCTTGGTTAAGGAATGGGAAGGAACCTGGCAACAGATTCGAGAAACGATTCAACGGGCACAGGAAAGGCAGCAGAAATGGCATGACAAGAAATGGCTGCCATTCCCGGACTATGTTACCTTGGAAGATGTGGCTGCTGGGCGGGCTAAGAAAGCGGACCGCGTGATGTTGAACCGGAAGAACATCCGCACCAAGCGTCCTGTGGAGAAGCTGGACCACCGGATATTTGGCCCTTTCATGGTCAAACATCGGGTGGGTACCCGAGCATAGGAACTGCAATTGCCAACCCGATGGAGCATGCACCCGGTTTTCAATGTCACGCTACTGGAACGGTATCACGAGGATCCGGAACCGCGTAGGATCAAGGGGATCCCTACCCCAGAGCTTGTGGACAATGAGCCCAGTTACATTATCGAAGCTGTTGTGGACAGTCGAAGGTATGGTGGAACGAAGGCGAAGTTTCCGTCGCGCTTGGTCCAGTACCTGGTTTCATGGGAAGGCTATAGAGCTGAGGAGAACTCATGGGAGCCCTATGAGATACTAGAAGGGACAGGCTTACAGGCCATGCTAGATTTCCACCAAAGATATCCGTCCAAGCCCAGGGACCATCGGGTCTTGGGGGAATCGAGTCGTGGAAACAAAAGACGACGCTAAACGGTCCGGGACGGACCTAGAGAAGAGGGTAGTGATGTAACAACTCAGCATACATGAGCTATGGTAGCTGGAACCTACACCCATACAGGTAGCCCGGAGGCAAACTAGTAGGAACCGGCAGGCAAGTGAGTACTTGACCTACAGAGACCCGATGGCCCGGGCTCCGAGATGAGCAGACTTCGTGGGCACAAGTATTTAGGTACATGGCTACACCCGAGATTGGTGTCAGCGAACTTAGGGACCTATGAAGGGGCAATACACAGCTAGGCTGGGTAACTGGAGAAAGGCCCAGTGTCTATCTCCGGAAGTGGGAAAGATAGGGTAACCGGAGAAAGTCCACTTGTCCATCGGACAAGATTACCCTACCCTCAGGACTGGGTTACCCTGCCTTGAGGCTTGGGTTACCCTGTTCAAGGATCTAGGTTACCCTACCTTTCAACACGAAGTCCCTCGGGAAGTTTGGGAAAAATAACTGGAATGTTTGTCACACGAAGCCATGGAGAACACTGGAATCTGGAGTTCCGGAAGATGCTATTGGGCGAGGTATGCAGCTGCGAAGAAGCTGTAAATTGGAGACATTATTCCTGTCATGCCCCTCCGGCTCCGACTCGAGGCCCGGACGTCATGGGCAAACGGTTGCATAGTTGTGCGCAGTCTCGCAAAGGAGGATCTTAGGAGACCTGCTGGCAACACCGTATACGTTGCTGCTATCCGGTCGACCGTACGCTATTCGCAGGATATATAATGGGGCATGGGCTGGAAGGTGGAGTACCTCCTCCAAGTTGTTAGGAGTAAAACGGACCAAAACCGACAGAGTTAATGGGAGTGAACCATAGGGGTCCCGAAAGTGGTCCCGGGTGGTACCGGGGCGACTTGGAGGTTTTTACACCTACCAAACCTAAAAGTGTCCCCAACGCCATTGGCTCGAAAAGGGAAGTGCAGAGACACTAGAAGCATGATTCCTGGCACGGGTAAGGTGTATCCGCGGTAGTGGTCGTGGGTAGCGCCCATTGGACCGCTCCCGAACCACCGTATCCTGCGGCAGACATCGGAAGCCCGAGAATCATAAATAGTAGATAGATAAACCGCCCACGGTAGCTTCCGGGGTCAAGTAGAAAACAACGCGCATGGGAAGGGTGTCATAGATAGTCTAGTTCAGCAAGGTGTCTTGACAGTAAGCCACTGAAAAGTCACCGATGCGCAGAAGTTTTCACTCCGGCGGGCAGAATGGAAATGCGCCGCAGATACGATATGCACATATGGTGAATGCCGACTAGAGAGTGTCGACACACGCATGCCTGAAAGGGGTGCCATGAGACGTGCCGGACCACCCTTAGCGGGGAAGGGTGTTCTCGAATAGTTGGAGTAAAGTGATGGGGGAGTTTCTGGCATAAGATAAAACTACCGGAACATCTATGCGAGAACTCTCCTACTCCAACAATCAATCCTCTAGAGACCTTAATTGAGGAAGCGTCAGGCTTAACGATATTAAGTTTTACCGTCTACTTTACTCTTACATCTGTGTGAACTTTTGGCGATAAGTTCGAAGTTGTTTTGTGTGGTCGCAACCTTGGGATCCATCTTCCTAGAGGTGCCCCCGTTACAATAGTCTAAGGCACACTATAACAGGAAGTACAAGGAATTAGTACAGGTATCTAAACACGACCTGTTGGTAACCAGGCTACCGGGAGTTACAAACTGGGTTTCAAGGGATCAGGATCAGGATTCACAGGTTCTGTTGACTTGAAGAGAAGACAAAGATTTAATTTCTAAGTACAGGTGTAGGCAGAAATTTACCAGGTTGAGCAATAGAAGTAAATCACAGAAGGGCACACCCCTTTGTATAACAAAGAAAATCCTCTCTGCGACAAATCCCAACATCCCTAACCCCTTTCTCATGTACACCTGTAGTGTTCCATCAGTTTCTATAAGGTTCCCTTACACTGATCATTGGCTGAGCAACTACTGCAATTGTTAGGCCACAATGTACTTGCAATCTGCCATTTCCATTGATGATAGTGCAGGAAAATAAGAGAAGGTAAACATCAAAAATTCAGGAAACTGAATCAGCTCTTTAAGTAGATAAGGTGGATGGTGTACCATCATTGGTCCTTTTTATGACATTACTCTCACTTGTTCCAGATACAAGTAGCTCACTAAAGACAAACCCAATAAATTGCAATTGAAAGCAAACAAAATAGCAGAAAACAATAATATGTCTGGAACTGACTATTACAACGCTAGGTGCTAGAGACACCTAAGGGAAAAACAGAATAAAACTAGTTTCCTAAGAACTTCTAGGGTCTATGGGAACATCAAGGAAGAGCATGGGAACAAAGATTAGCTGGAATGCCACTGGAAAGGGTGCAAGAACAATAAGATAGAGAAGATAGATATGCGATACTACTCATGGAAAATTGGAGAAAGGAAACTACTAGCAATAGGCCGACAAGCAATCAGGCCATAAGGTGTAGACATGAGGGTACTGCGTGAGGGTTGGAGAGCAAGGAAAGTACAGAAACTATCCAGGATGAAGAAAGTTTAAAGAGACACATTTGTAACTTCAGGGTAGAATTGGATTACATTCTGGGAACTGTTGATAACCAAAGGTGTACCATAAAAGTACAAGAAAAATTGATTGACAAACAACTAAAAATGATTGAGTATACAAACATCACACTCAAGGCATTTAGTGGGAGACTCTATAAGGAACAGAATCACTGGTGGAGGTTAGAGAGAAAGGTAAAACAACTCAGGATGGAGTTGTGCAAATAGGAACAAGAGATGAGAAGAGGATGACAAAGGAGGATAGGACTCAGGCTAGAGAGAGAGAGGAGCTAGGGTTCAGAACAGTTGCTAAGTGAGGCTCTGGCAGGTTGCTTGTAACCGATTGGAGTGGCATGTATGGTAGTGGCAACTGGTTGAGTTGTTGGAAGGTTTTGTACCATGACTTACATACGGGTCATGGGGTCTTGGATGACTTACAGGTATGAGTTATTATTATGTTATAATCGGTTGATATACTTAAATAGCTCACCGCAGAGACTCATATGATGTTTGGACTTATCCATATGTCTCGGGTTGTGACTCATAGGTTTTAGGCACGTGATATGAGTGGTGCACATGACTAGTTTATAGATAGGTCTGGTGACTCATGGTTATGGGTTATACGGTTAGAGTTTGTATGAAGAGTAAGTATAAAAGAGGTTGCTAGGACCTTCAAGGATATGCTGTTTATGCTATAATCTTTTGTAACAGGGGCTCCACTAGGAAGATGGATTCCAAGGTTGCGACCATACTGAACAACATCAAATTTATTGCCAAAGGTTCACACAGATGTGAAAGTAAGGTAAACAGTAAAACTTAATATGGTTGAGCCGGACACTTCACTCAATTAAGGTGGCGAGCGGATTGATTGTTGGAGTAGGAGAGTTCTCGCATAGACTTTCAGGTAGTTTTATCTTATGCCGGAAACTACCCTATCGGTTTACTCGAACTATGCGAGCACACCCTTCTCCACTAAGGGCAGTCCGACACGTCTCCTGACACTCCCTTCGGGGCATGCATGTGTCGACACACTCTAGTTGGTATTCACTTTGTGCGCTTATCGTTTCTGCAGCCCATTTCCATTTTGCCCACCGGAGTGAAAACCTCTGCGCATCGGTGTCATGCCAGTGGCTAACTGTCAAGACGCCACATGAACTAGACTATCTATGACACCCTTCACATATGCATTGATCTCTACTTGGACCCTGAAGCTACCGTGAGCGTTTTATCTATCTACTAATTACGGTTCTCGGGCTTCCAGTGTCTCCGACACGGTACAGTGATCCGGAAGGGGTCCAATGGGCGCTACCCATGACCGCTACCTCGGATCCACCTTACCTGTGGTAGGGATCATGCTTTTAGTATCTCTGCACTTCCCTTTCGGAGCCTATGATGTTGGGGACACTTTCGGGCTTGGTAGGTGTAAAACTCTCCCAGCCGCCCTGGCACCACCCAGGACTATCTTCGGGACCCCTATGGTTAAATCCCATTAACTCCGTCAGTTTTGGTCCGCTTTACTCCAAACAACCCAGGGGTGGTACTCCACTTTCTACCCTATGCCCCCCTCTATATCCTGCGAACAGCCTGCGGTCCACCGGACAGCAGCAATGTATATGGTGTTGTAAGCAGGTCGCCAAAGATCCTTCTTTACTAGACTGTACACAACTACGCAACCGTTTGCCCATGCCTTCCGGACCTCAAGGCAGGGCCGTAGAGGTATGATAGGAATAATGTCTCCAACTTTCAGCTTCTTCGGAGCTCAGTAGCTCGTCCAATAGCATCTCCCTAAACCCCAGATTCCAGTAATATGCATAGCTTCGCATGACTAACATTCTGGTCATTTTTCCCGAACTCCCCAAGAGACTTTGTATTGAAAGGTAGGGTAACTCAGGACTTAGGGCAGGGTAACCCAAGCCCTATGGCAGGGTAACCTGATCTGAGGGTAGGGTAACATTATCTAGTAGACAAGATAACTTTTCCCTGTTAACCTGTCTATCTTGTTGCCGGCGATAGATATTTCTGACCTGTTTCCAGTTACCTGGCCTAGCTGAGCAACTGCCCCTTCAGAAGTCCCTATGTACACTGGCACCTCTCCCAGGTATACCCAGGTACCTAAGTGCCTGGCTAGTTAATTCTGTTCATTCTCGGAGCCCGGGCCATCGGGTCTCCGTAGGTCCCGTACTCACTTGCCTGCCGGTTTCTACCAGTTCAACTCCAGTCTACCTGTATGGGTGTAGGTTCCGACTGCCATAGCTCATGTATGCTGGGTTATTACATCTTTGGCTCTTCTTACCTACAAACTTTCCTACTTTATTCTGTATCCAAGTGGCTCCCTCGTGCATATATTCTTAGGAATGGGTCCTTGGAGAGGAGCCTTGAATACTTACCTATATGATAATAAAAAAGAAGATGAAAGTCTTGAACGTGCAAGATGCAGGTATCCTCATCCGTGTTAGACATCATGAATAGGTAGGAAACATTATATCCAAATCTGTAATAGACAACATTTCTGCAGCAATAGATATAAAAGAACAATTAGACGGAGCTCTAGCTTAGCAAAACAAATATCAGACTAAAATAGACAGCACTGTAGCACAACTGTTTAATGTTAAATTATGCACACTCTATACCTGTCGACTTTATCAGTGGAATCAAGTTTGAAATATGTATAGATATTTAATTAGTATAGTGGCAATGATCTTATTTTAACCAAGAAACAAAAAGGGGCATTCCATTAATACCACTATCAGTAGTAGAAAATGGCAATTGGTACTATACTGTTGATTATTTATACTGCAATATACTATCTAGGTGAGGCAGAAAGTCAATCTACAATCTTAAGAGTAGTTTTGTCAATAGTTAAAAAAAAAGTTCTGGTCTACAAACATTTAAGAACAAACCAATCACCAGAGTTCAGATTGCTATATAGAGTGAAAGTGATTACAAAAACCTTCTCCAGGACTACCAGAAAGCCTTTTCCAAGTATCATATTAGGCAGGAAAAATGTGTCTTGAACATGGATAAATTAGGGCTCAGAATTAGATGTCCTACACGACAGAATATAATAGTTCCAACAGAGGTTAAGGAACTAGATACCTCAAGTCTTGAGAATCAGAAGCTAATGACAATTATCCAAGCAATTTGTACTAATGGATGTTCTTCACTACATCCTGTTATTATCTACTCTGGGGAGATTATGGGGAATTGAGTACATGAAACCTTGACAGCAGTGGAAATTCTTGCCATTTCACCAACTGGCTATCCTTGTAAGAATATTGTACTTGTTTGGCTGGACCACTTTATCAAGCATGTGGATACTAGACTGAATAAGGATTACTGTAGTATCCTTTTACTTGACATTTTTATTGCCTATTGTCTGACCAACCTTACTATTAAATGTTATGAGAATCATATCATTTCTTTAGAATTTACCTCTCATTGAACTCATGTCTTACAAGCTCTTGATAGTGATGTTTTCTGTCCCTGGAAGCATAACTCCAATAACTCAATTCATCATATCCTTTGCTCTCTGGAAATTGAATGTGCAATTACCCCCTTCTTTATTAATCTCAGCTCCATACATGGCTAAACATTTTAATTAGACACTATTAAAAACACCTGCAATAATTCGGGAATATTTCCTGTTTCCCTCAACACTGTATTAAAGGAAACATGTAAATATAACAGGACTGGAGCATCCCACAAATCTGCAGTAAGTTGCAGTAGTAACTTGCAGACTGAACCTAGTTCAAGTTACTCAGAAACTTCTTAGTGTGAAGTTAGAGTACTGGAGATATCACAACCTCCAAGATATATTTTGACAGTCAGTAGTGTATAGGTGAGTGGGTTGATTGTGCTAAATCCTTTAGTTTTACTTCTCAATCACAATTTCAACAATAGGTACAAGAAGGTCAAGCTCTTCTTCTAAAAGCACAGCTTTAGAGCAAATCTTGTTAAAGTATTCAACCTAGTATATGTGATACGAAATTATGCAAAGTGTTATACAGGGGAGGAACTAGCATAGTGGGAGGGGCATGTCACGTAATTATATGCAAATGATCATGTGTTCAATACAAGGATCCAGCAGAGGATTGGGAGAATGAATTAATTTCCACCAATACAATGCCGGTACAAATCCCGCATTTACACCAGTACAGAAGGTTACCAACAGAGGGGTTTTCATTGAGTCTTCAAGAAAGGGGTCTCGTCTATCCTGACAAGGTCGAACACATGAACTCCGTTGCTTGGTTGTAGAGATAAATGCATGCAAAGATCACTCAGGGGTGCCAACAGATGGATGCCAACCAGGGGGAGGTCAGCTACTCCGATAGAAGTCACAGGCTGAGATTCAGGCAGGAAAACTGAATTTCAAGTCCATTGATGGAGGGATGTAGAGGAAAAATCTGATAAGAGAATGACGCTCAAGAGATGATAGTGTGCCCACACCTACAGGTATGATAAGATAGAGCCAGACAATGGCCTACTATGTGAAAGGTTAACCGTGAGCTTAACAAGACCTAAGCACTATTGGCGTGATAAGACAACAGCAACTCCCTGGCGGGTTAATGCAGGCAGGCAGTACACCCTACCCCATTGATAAGTCTGTCATTGGAGCTGATCACCCCATATGCAGAGACAGAACTGGTAACCATTTGCTATGGTAAAAGGGTTTGAGTTACTATGGATAGAGAAGACAATGCAAGGAGAGGGGTAATCACACCCTCTCTGCACGCAGAAGAATTTAGAGCCAAGTGGGGTAAAGGCTTTCAGCGTCTAGGAAGTTCGCACCGCAAGAGCAGGGGAAAATTGGATAGCACTTGTATACTGCGACACGAAATAGAAATATTGTCATGCCTCCCATGCTTTTATAGGATCACCAGTGATAGAGAAGAGATCTTATCAATATATTGGTTATATGATAAATTTCCTATAATACTTCTTTCCAGACAAGTCACATGGGTCTTCCTAGCAATCATTTGATCATATAAAGGGCCTTCGTCCAGACTCGAATGTTCTTGGAGTCAGCTACCACCTAATACTATGTTGATAAGCTTCAACACCACTAAGGCTCATAACCACATTATCAAATGAGCCTAGAGGACTCCTTACCTAGGGCACTCTGGCATCTTTCTCAAACCTACCTTCAGCAAAACCTACGGTTACACAAGATCAAATTGGATCCCACTCTAAGCGAAGTTTTCTCCGACAAAAATGTTCCCCTCTAGTACATTGATCATGGGATCAAGTAGACTCTTGAGACCCACATACTCCCACAGAGAGAGGCTAAGATGTTGCAATCAAGGATTGATAAATGATCTGAGGATTCTGGCGATATGGATATTTTCTCATGCAGAGAGGCAGCAACAGCTTTTCAGCATATGGGGGCCAGGCGGAGATAGCCCATACCTACTACGACCAGCACCACCAGGGCCAGGAGGTGACATTTGGCTGATACAGATAGCTTCCACACCCACACCTAAAAGCGCATTAGGACTACCAGTACCCAGGGGTCCTACCTAAAGGGTAACAAAAAAGAGAAGTAGGCAAAGATCACACTCTGGAACCCTGTGTCCCTCTGGCACTACCAACTTGGGTGCCTTTGCCGCACACATTGGGACACTGATTGGCCAGCTGGACAGAAGCGTAGCCCAAACCCAGAATGACTGGATGGTCACCTATGGGACCCTGTCGGATGAGAGAAAGGAAACAGCAGGAAATCTTGCACAAGCAAGAGAATGACAGGGGAAAGAGAAAAGGTTAGCAAAGCCCGAGTAGGTGCTCTGGCAAACCAGGGCTGAAAGCCAGAAGGAGAAGTGATTGCAGAGATCAAGAATTTTAAGTGGGTAATTGAGACTGGTTTCACACATATATACAAACAGTCAGACCAACAAGTACTCATAAGCGGACAGCTGCACCAGGACATGGGATGCACCATCCCAGAATCGGTGACTAGGGACCAAGAGCTCTACACGGGCCTGGATAAACAGTGAAAAAAGTTGTAAGAATAACGACACCGCTCAGGGACCCATGAACTGCGGTTCATTATGGAGCTACAGGCTCTCGATAAAAAGGTGACAACAGGGCTAAGGCACATATAACAGAAACTGATCGAGATGTTGGCCTAGTCATTAGCGGAAATAACCACCCTGATAGAAACAGCGTTGGGCTCAGACCGTGGGAAATCAACCTATGATGGAGAAACCGGAAGAGGACGGTTGGGGCCATCCGAACAAGAGAAAGTCAAAGGGCCAGCATAAGGAGAATCCTGACCAGAAACTAGGGGAGGAGGCCGGGAAGAGAGAATGCCACCTGCCAATAGGGATGGAAGAGCAGGAGACCTGGACCATGTGGACGACAGGTCAGACAATGGTGGAGAGGGACCCAGCTGGCAGCTGGGTGCTCTGCTAAGGGTAATGCCAAGGATGCTCAAGGAAGAGGAGGAACACCAAATGATGCTCGAGCTGTCCAAGCAGTTGGCACGACAAACTGTGCTTCGTCAGAAAACCCTGGCAACCCTCTATTCGTATACGAAGTAAACTCCGCCCCGGATATTAAAACATGGTTACGTGCATGCCAGGACCACTTTAGCCAAATCTTCATGCCCTGGATGGAGGACAAAGATAGAATTGTATATGCCCGAAAAAGGATGAAGGGTACCGACTTGACAGTCTTTACCAACTGGTACCAGAAAAGCTGAGAAGGGTGCGAAGAGTAAACTACTCATTCTAAATTCCTGACATGGGAATGGTTCTACCATGAAATAAGCATCTGATTCTCACTATTCAGCCAGGACCGGAAGCACATGGGACAAATAGGAAAAATCAAGTGTGAGAAGAACATCAATAAGTATCTCCTCCAGATGGAAAACTTGAACATCAAAGGCAAGCTTCAAGGAACGGCATGGAGGAACAGAGTCAAGGACCAACTACCCAAAGCAACACTGAGATGGCTCTCATGAGATATATGACACTAGAGCGGAATGGCTGAGGTACCAGAGGGTGGTCAGCAACCAACAGGAGGCACTTCTTGAAAGCAGAAGACACCAAGAAGAGAATCCATCCAGCACGTTAGCGACTTCCAGACTACTGAAAAGTCGGCAGGAAGATAGGGAAAAGCAGCCGAAGTGAGGAAAGGAGTAAGAGCGATCTCACAGGTTCAAGAGGAAGACAGCCCCCAGGACATTCCAGTCAGCACAGTTTGCCCTGGCTAACAAACTAACCAGGATCTAAGGGATTCAGCATACGCAGTAAAGGAATGTTCACAAGAGAATGCCACAAAACCTGGGCGACCAATGCCAGGAAACTAAAAGCTGGACCCAGTGCGGACTCAACGACTGCAAGTGAGAAGCTTGTAGGAAGGTAGCTATTCCCGCAATGATAGGACAATGGATCGCAGGGAAGTTTATGCTCCGAAACTTGGAGGTTCAGAATACTGTCCCCAGGCCAGTGGTTAACCAAACCTACACGTGACCAGCACCTAGACTCCATGAGTCATTGGATGATGAAGGGGGATAGACTTGACAACCTGAAGCCCTGTATATAAACTACGAACTACATTTCAAGCTGGCGCAATAGCTTATTCAAAAATGTGTAGGAACCACACTAACTAGGCTCTCAGAGTAGGCAGGAACAGGAGTGCGAAAGGAACAGTAAGCAGTACATAATGGAGAAAGGTAACCCATCTCTGGGGAATGGAATCAAGCAGGACCCCGGAGTGGGATGTGGGATGGCAAGACTTGATATTCACCCCATACAGGAGAAGGTTCAAACCTGACAGGAATGAAGAGAGGACGGTTATAGGGGGTAAGTCACTACGCCCGGACTCTTTCCTCCAAAGGTCATACCGGGAAATTAGTCCACATCGTGCAGAACTTCCCAAAGGCGGTCCCCCAGTCACCAGCATAGTACTACTGGTGACGGCGGGTGGGTAGGCTGCAGGTTCCTAGATGAGAGAAAGGATAGGGTGCACGGCGTAAATCGTAACAAGGGGAGCAGTTGAACACCAAAGGCAAAGTTCGAAAGATTGCTCCCTCATCTATGCACTGGTGGCATAGACTGGTATAATTAAATATCGTCATTGAGGCAAAAGAAAGCAAGAGAGGACATGTACACACCACAGACTGAGTTTGTCTGAGGAGGCCTAAATGGCCAAAGTTGTATAGGCACAATAAGGAACACTCAAGATTATTGAATGCCCTGAACAAAATGTCTATTAAATGAAGACTGGGTAACCCTGTGGTAGAACCTAAGTGACAGAAATCTCAAGTCACCACATCTACACATTACATGTATCCACAAGGCATGGCCTACCTGAAAATGCAAGCAGAACGAGTACTGATCCGCATCTTATTAGACTCAGGCTGTCAGACCTTTGGCATACAAGAAGGGCTAGATCAAGGATTAGGCCTAACCACAATACACCGAGATAACCCGCTTAGTATAACAGGGTTTCACAGCCCACAGTCCCAAAATACTAGAAGGTGCTATATAACTACCATTATGCTTGAAATTGGGCTAACCGACATTGTGCGGAAAATTACATGAGAAATCATGAGCCCAGGGATCCATGACTTGATAATACGATTTGGTTGCTGGCATCGCCAACACCCCATATCGCTGATAGAAGACGCAAGCAAATCGACATTTCAGGCAGAGCACTGTAGGAAAGACCTAGAACCAGAAGATGACAGGATCTGCATCCAGTGGGATGCGAGAGTGGCCTTGGACCCCGCCGTGAGATATGTTCGGCGAATCATGGGTACAGAGAAACAAAAGGAGGTTGTCATGGAAACCCTGCTGAAGCCCTACCGGAAGTACGCTGATCTCTTTCTCACTGAGTTAGCGGAATGGCTCCTAAATCATAATAACTTTGGTAATGAGATCAAGATCATGGAAGACAAGAAGCCTCCATGGAGGCCAATATACCCATTATCCAAAAAGAAACTACAGGCGCTGTGAGAGTACCTTGACAAGATATTGCGAGAAGAGAAGATCACACCAGGATAGTCAGCTGCAGGTGCACTAATACTGTATGTACTAAAACCCGGTGGGCGACTAATACTGTGTATGGACTATGGCAGGCTTAACAAGGTTATGATTGCGAAAAAGTACTGCCTACTGCTCATGAGTGAACGGAGAGATCAAGCAGGCCAGTTGCGTATCTTTACTAAGTTGGACATCAATGGTGGGTACCACTAGATATGCATTAAAAAGAGGTGTGAGTGGGAAACTGCCCTTCACACTCAATGCCGTTATTATGACAATCAGGGAATACCATTCAGGCTAGTAAATGTGCCCACTGACCTGCAAGACATGATCCACATAGTTCAAAGAAGCTTCCTGGACACAGGAGTAGTCGTATACATAGACCCCGTCCTAAGCTACTGCCATATAGAGCAAGACCACGTCAGACTAGTCAAGGAGGTGTTGACCGAACTGCTGAAATGCCAGCTCACAGGGTCTATCACTAAATCAGTATTTCACACCAAAAGCGTGTAATTTCTCGGATACCTAGTAACGACTGATAGGACCATCATCAGTGATAGAAATGTCAAAGGCCTAATGGAATGGAAGAGACCAGAGTCCATAAAGGACATACAAACTTTTGTTTGATTTATAAATTTCTAACGCAGAGTCCTTAGAAATTTTGCACAGGCTTGTAAACCCATATTGGAGTTCTTAAAGGGTAACTCAGAGGGGTTTGGCTGGGGGAAAGAACCAGAGGTGGCTTTGGAATTGCTGAAAGAACGGTTTGTAAAGTCCTCTATTTTGGCACATTTTCACCTAGATGGAAATACAGTAGTGGAAGCGGATGCAACTGATTTTACACTAGGGTATATACTGTCATAGTATATCGCAAAGAGGCGAACCCAATAGCATTCCACGCCCAAAAGCTCAACTCTGCACAATACAACTACGATGTTCATGATAAAGCGTTGCTTGCCAGAGTTAAACCATTCCAAGAATAGCGTTACTATCTGGTGGCAATATAGGAACCTATCGCAGTGTTCACCGACCATCAGAATCTACAATACTTCCTCACGACCAAGACCTGGAGTGCCAAGCAGATAAGGTGGGCACAGAAGTTAACAGATTTTAGCTTGAAGATTGTGTACTGGCTATGGTCAAGTAGCAGAAAGCCAAACACATCAAGCCAATGGCCACAGTTACCACCCTAAGGGGCAGCTGCGCAAACCAAAAAGCCCTAGATCTCAAACCACCTACATTTCAACAAGGTTATGGTTACAGTGGTTGGAAGAGAAGATGAACCTGGTGCTGGTTGGAAAACACCAGAGCCAGGATACCCACAAGCAATGAAAATACACCTGGAAGGGCAGATTCCGACAAGAGGCTCAAGAGAAGCGGTAGCTGATCACATCTAGACCCTGAAAGAGACATTAGTACCTGCTCAGGGAGAAGCTGCAGTAGCCAGCGGACTAGCCTTGATATTACGACTAGAAAGCTATAGCAGAGTAGGTCCTAGAAGTGGCCTTGCCATCTGCCATAGGATCAAGGTCGGGGCAGGGGTTATTGACAGGGAGTACCGAGAGGAGATAAAGGCATTCCTATTCAATTTCAAGAACCAGGACTGCTAGGTGGAGGAAGGCGAATGAGTTGTGCAACCTGTAGTGGAAAGGATGCAGCATGAAGAGCTCTAGGAAGAAATAGACCTAGATGATACCGAGCTTGAGCCAAGTGAGAAAGGGGTTTGCTAGCACAGAAACCAGTCTGGTCGAAACCCCAACTGAAGCCAGGTGGCTAAGAGAAGAAAGAAGGCTAAATGAACGCTTTGATAAATTCGATTAAGGGAGTCAGAAGGCTCTGACAACCGCGGAAACTATGTTAACTAATACAATGATTGTTAAAGCCACGGTGCTGAAATGTGATGCCCAATTCTTCAGACAGGTGGAGGAAAAGGAGGAGACAGACCAGGACAGGAAAATGAGGAGAGAGGATTTAGAAAGGCTCCGAGATGAGGGAAAGGAAATGCTGGCGAACTGGGCTCCACCGGATGGCCTTCTTTACTACAAAGGACCACTATTCATCGTGAAGGAGGAAACCCTTCAGATGGTCATTCCTTGGAGTAACCACGATTCCAGGGTTGCAGGGCATTTCAGTGAGAAAAAGACCGTAGAAATCATAACGCAGGACTTCTACTTGAAAGGACTTGTGGAATGGATAAATCACTATGTACAATGCTGTAACGAGTGTCGACATGGAATGCCCTACAAGATGCAAAGTATGGTCTTCTACAGCCATTAGATATACCCTACACGGCGTGGACATCTATCTCAACTGACTTCATAACACAGGTGCCAAAACCAGAAAATAACACTCAGATCATGGTAGTAGGTGACCACTTCCCCAAAATAGCCTACTTCATAGGCCTCAGGGGAAACACAGTGTCCAAGGGTGTGGCCCAGACCTTTCGTGAGGAAATATGAGAACTGCAGAGGCTACCAACCAGGATCATCCTTGCCAAGAATGCGAAGTTCACAGGTGAATGTTGGGAATCCCTGTGCACACTCTGGGGCATTAAGTGAAAAACGTCAATAGCGTACCATCCTCAAACAGAGAGGTAAGCAGAGGGAATTAACCATGTGTTGGAAGTCTATCTCTCAAGCTTCGTTAACCATGACTTGGGTGACTGACACCAACTGCTTCCACCAGTAGAACTTGCCTACAATAACCCTATTATGAGAGTTCAGAGACTAACTACATTGTACGCAAAGTATGGATACCACTGACAAACAGAACGGGTGAAGGAGCAAGAAGCTCAAAGGCTAGGGGCTACTACTTGTGGTCACTAGATGTAGGAAATACAAGGACGGTTGATGGCCACGGTAAAGGCAACCAGAGAAGCAATACAGTGGTACTGTGACAAGAAAGCTAGTCCACAGCCAGACCTTCTGGCAGGCAACTTGGTCATGCTGAACGCCAAGAATGTTCGCAGCAAACGATGCTACAAAAAGCTTAGGGCAATGATGTACAGGTCATTCAATATCCGGGAGCCCCGCAGCGTCCGGGCATTTAAGCTAGCAATCGCCCAATGCTGGAAAATGCACCAGGCCTTCCCTGTATCGTTGTCGCAACCATGAGAGACATCAGTTCGGCCGGCTTGAGAGCTGCCTCCCTGGATGCCACAGGAGATAGATGGTCCCTGGCAATGGGAGGTTGACAACATGGTAAACAGCGAGATTATCTCCTGTACTCGCAGGGTTCAGGGGCGCACTAGAAGGATCTGTGAACTTAGGTACTATGTAAACTGGTGGGGGTGTTCCATGGCTGAAAACACCTAGGAACCACTGCAGCATTTAAAGCATGGGGCAGATATGGTAGAATGGTTGCACAGGAAAAACTGGCAGACAACATGGATATAGAGGAAGGATGGCAAGAAAAGATTTTTCTCAGCGTGGCCAAGTAAATACTCAAAGGTTTTTCAACCTATTTTACTGGGTCTGTAACCGGTGCGGGTTACTAGGGTCTTATGTTTGGTTTTATGTTTGGTTTCACAGTATCGTTTGATACTTGTAGTGTTTCGTGTGCTATCGGTTGATACACAGATTGTTTTATGTTTTGTTTCACAGTATCGTTTGATACTTGTAGTGTTTCGTATGCTATCGGTTGATACAAACATTGTTTTGCAATATCGCTCATACTGGAGATAAGCGATATGCTCTATTTAAAGACCGCTGATTCCCGCGATGGAAACAGGAGACTTCGACTGACAGTATTCTTTAATATACTTGGTTGAACGGTTACTTCTTTGATCTCCTATTATACCCGTTCGAAGCCTCCTTTAGCTAGCAGCGCTCGCTTCGTGTTGATCGCAAAGCCATCTGCTCCTATCGTACCGCTTCGTGACTAGGGCCTAGCCTGAACACGTTATATTTTTTTAACCTCAGCAAGTGGTTAAGAACCTGCAGGGACTTGGTCTGATCAACCTGCGAAAGGTCCAACAAGTGAAGCTAGCACCGGGGAGCGGCAGAACCGCGAGAGGTTCGGCTCCGCCAAACGACAAAATTGAGTCATTAGAGACTCGGAGTGGGAAGCAGGTCCCACGAGAAGGCCTTACCCAGAAAAGGCAAGCTAAGAAATGGACAGGGCCAAAGAGTGATTTTGCGATCGCCGACACGGAATGACAACTTGCGTAAGACTTGGGCAAGCAGACCTTCAGTGAGTCGACTGACGAATTAGTGAAGGCAGCAACCACCCTTCCTGGGCTATTTCCCACAAGCCCCAGTAAAGGAAAGGGACCGGCGCAACAACCAAAGAAGGACAACATACCTATCGGGACACCTAAGAAGGAAGAAAGCGAAGCAGAAGGATCAGATTACTCAGTAGCGGAACAGCCACCAGAAAATAAATCTAGCGATTCTCCAGAGAGCTCCTCAGACGACAGTTCAAGGAACGAAGAGCCTGGCCACGAGATGTCCGAAGGTGAATCCGCCGGGCAAGCAGGACCTAAAATCAAACTCCCACTGCCACCGACGTTCTTGGGTGAAAAGGACGACCTGAAACCTGAAGTATTTGACCGGTGGGTCATAACAACTTCGCAATACCTTGCCCTACATGGAGTGGACAAAACAAAGGAAGGAAGCGGAGCGTACTTCAGAAGCTTCTGTACCGGAAAGGCAGAGGAGGCATACCACCAAGCAATGAACCACTATCAGAGTGGGGGAAAAATCCCAGGAACGACCCTGATAAAGTACTTAAGAGATAGATTCCAATCCTCACGGAACACGGAGGAACTATATAAAAGGTTCAAGGATATCCAGCAAGTACGAAATGGCAAGACAGAAAGAATAACGCTG
>PYWC01000005.1:1595453-1607054 GCA_003182015.1 Tuber magnatum
CAGTATCGTTTGATACTTGTAGTGTTTCGTGTGCTATCGGCCGATACACACCTTGTTTTATGTTTTGTTTCACAGTATCGTTGGATACTTGTAGTGTTTCGTGTGCTATCGGTTGATACACACATTGTTTTGCAATATCGCTCATACTGGAGATAAGCGATATGCTGTATTTAAAGACCGCTGAATCCCGCGATGGAAACAGTAGACTTCGACTGACAGTATTCTTTAATATACTTAGTTGAACGGTTACTTCTTTGATCTCCTATTACACCCGTTCGAAGCCTCCTTTAGCTAGCAGCGCTCGCTTCCTGTTGATCACAAAGGTATCTGCTCCTATCGTACCGCTACGTGACTAGGGCCTAGCCAGAACACGTTACAGAGTCCTTGAAGGAATTTAATTTATACAGTATTGGAAGATAGATTATAGAGATTCGAGCCAAACTCACAGAGAGGGGACCTCGCATTGAACCGAATACAAACTGACATAGCGTAAGGGGTATGTCATGTGATATTGGGCAAAATGTTACATGTGTGCTCCCAGCATGCATTGGAGTATTTGGAAAAGGACTTAAGTTCTGCCAATACGAAGCCTGCTCAAAACCCTCCTTTACACCAGCAGCTAAAGTCGCCAATACAGGGGTTTTTACTGGGTCATCCAGAAAGGACTCTTGGCTACACTGATGAGGTGGAATGAACTAACTTGGTTGGTTTGCCATCACCACAAATGCATGCAAAGATCAGTCAGCTGTGCCACTAGATCAATGCTAACCAGGTGGAGGTGTAACGGGGGCACCCCTGGGAAGATGGATCCTAAGGTTGCGACCACACCGATCAACTTCAAACTTATCGCCAAAAGTTCACAGAGATGTAAGAGAAAAGTAAACGGTAAAACTTAATATCATTAAGCCTGCTGCTTCACTCAATTAAGGTCTCGAAAAGATTGATTGTTGGAGTAGGAGAGTTGTCGCATAGACTTTCAGGTAGGTTTATCTTATGCCAGAAACTCCTCCATCAGTTTACTGCAACTATTCGAGCACACCCTTCTCCGCTATGGGTGGTCCGACACATCTCCTGGCACACCCTTTGGGCATGCATGTGTCGGCACACGCTGGTCGGCATTCACTTTATGTGGTTATCGTTTCTGCATCAGTTTTTTATTTTGACTGCCCGAGTAAAAACCTCTTTGCATCAGCGCCTTGCTAGTGGCTAACAGTCAAGACGCCTGGTGTACAGAACTATCTATGACACCCTGCCCATATGTGTGTAACGGGGGTCCCCTAGAAAGATGGATCCCAAGGGTGCGACCGTACCTAACAACTTCAAACTTGTTGCCAAATATTCACACAATGTAAGAGGAAAGTAAACAGTAAAACTTAATATCATTAAGCCTGATGCTTTACTCAATTAAGGTCTGGAGAGGATTGATTGTTGGAGTACGAGAGCCTCACCCAGACTTTTCAGGTAGTTTTATCTTATGCCAAAAACTCTCCCATCAGTTTACTTCAACTATTCAAGCGCACACTTCTCCGCTATGGGTGGTCCGACACGTCTCCTGGCACACCCTTCTGGCATGCATGTGTCGACACAGGCTGGTCGGCGTTCACCTTATGCGGTTATTATTTCTGCGGCGCATTTCTGTTTGGCCCACTGCAGTGAAAACCTCTTCACACCGGTGTCTTGCCAGTGGCTAACAGTCAAGCCACCTCATGAACTGGACTACCTATGACACTCTTCCCATATGCATGGATCTCTACTTGACTGCAGAAGCTACCATGAGCGGTTTATCTATCTACTATTTACAAGTTGTGGGCTGCCGGTGTCTGCTGCAGGATATGGTGGTCCGGGAGTGATCCAATGGGCGCTGCCCACGACCACTACCTCGAATACACCTTACCTGTGCCAGGAATTATGCTTTTAGTGTCTCTGCACTTCCCTTGCAGAGCCTATGGCGTTGGGGACACTTTCGGGCTTGGTAGGTGTAAAACTCTCCCGGTCGCCCCAGCACCACCCAGGACTACCTTCGGGCCCCCCACGGTTAACACCCGTTAACTCCGACAGTTTTGGTCCGTTTTACACCGAACAACTTGCAGGACTTACTGCACCTTCCAGCCTATACTCTCCTGTATATCCTGCGAACAGCTTACGGTCGACCGGAAACCAGCGACGTATACAGTGTTGCCAGCCGGTGGGGAAAGATTCCTCTTTGCTGGACTGAGCACAACTAGATAACTGTTTGTCCATGACATCCGGGCCTCCAGGCAGGGCCGGTGTGGTATGATGGGAATAATAGCTTCAATTCACAGCTTCTCCGAAGCTGCGTAGCTCGCCCAATAGCATCTCCCAGAACTCCAGATTCCCGTATCATGCATGGCTTCGCTTGACAAACAATCCGGTCATTTTTCCCAAACTCCCCGCGGGAGTTCGTATTGAAAGGTATGGTAACTCAGGACTTCGGGCAGGGTAACCCAAGCCCCATGGCAGGGGAACCTGATCCTGATTGTAGGGTAACCTTGTCCGCTGGACAGGATAACTTTTCCCCGTTACCCTGTCTATCCCGTTGCTGGTGATAGACACATCTGGCCTTTTTCCAGTTATGCAGCCTAGTGCAGTAACTGCCCCTCAAGAGGTCCCTGCGTATGCTGACACCACTCGCGGGTGTACCCAGTTACCTAAGTACCCGGCGGCTAATTCTGTTCGTCTCGCAGCCCGGCCCATCAGGCCTCCGTAGGTCAAGTATATAATTGCCTTCTGATTCCTAGCAGTTTGCCTCCTGGCTACCTGTATGGGTGTAGGTTCCGGCTACCATAGCTCATGTATGCTAGGTCCTTACAATGCGTTGGTCTCTGCTTGGCCCTGAAATCTACCATCAGCGGTTTATCTGTCTACATTTCACAATTCTCGGGCTTCCCGTGTCTTCCCCAGGGTACGGTGATCGGGGAGGGGTCCAGTAGCCACTACCCATGACCACTACCGCGGATCTACCTTACCTGTAGGAGGAATCATGCTCTCAGTGTCTCCGCACTTCCCTTTCAGAGCCTATAGCGTTGGGGACACTTTCGGGCTGCGTAGGTGTAAAACTCTCCCAATGGCCGCGGTACCACCTGTGACTCTCTTCGTAACCCCCATGCTGAACTTCCGTTAATGCCTTCTGTTTTGGTCCGCTTTACTCCAAACAACTTGGAGGAGTTACTCCACCTTCCTCCCAATGCCTCCTTATATATCTTGCGAACAGCTTACAGTCGACCGCACAGCAGCCACCTACACAGTGCTGCCAGCAGGGCTGCAAGGATCCTGCTTTGCGAGACTGCACACAACTACACAACCATTTGCCCATGACATCCAGGCCTCAAGGCGGGGCTGGAGAGGTACGATAGAAATAATGTCTCCAATTTATGGCTTCTTCAAAGCTGCATAGCTCGCCCGATAGCATCTCTTGGACCCCCAGATCCCAGCAATATGTATGGCTTCATGTAACAAACATTTGGCTCAGTTTGCCCAAACTCTACGAGGGACTTCGTATTGAAAGGTGGGGTAGCTTATGACTTTAGACAGGGTAACCCAAGCCCCAAGGCAGGGTAACCTAGTCCTGAGTATAGGGTAACCTTGTCGGATAGATAAGATGACTTTTTCCTATTACTCTGTCTATTCCATTGCCGGAGATAGACACTTCTGACCTTTCTCCAGTTGCCCGGCCTACCTGAGTAACTCCCACTTCAGAGATCCCTATGTACGCTAACACCGCTCCCGGGTGTACCCAGGTACCTAAGTACCTGGGAAGCTAAATCTTTTCATCCCGGAGCCCGGGCCATCGGGTCTCCATGTGTCAAGTACTTACTTGATTGCCCATTCCCACCAGTTTACCTCCTGGCTCCTTGTATGTGTGTAGGTTCCAACTGCCATGGCTCATGTATGCTGGGTTATTACAGGAGGTCAGCTACTCCAATAGGAGTCCTCGGGTACCATGTCGGCAGAAGGAGGGAATTTGAGGTTCCTTGGAGGAATGTGGAGGAACACCTGGACGAGGGGACGACACCTAAGTGACGATCATTCGCCCATACTCAGAGGCCTGATAAGGTAGAGCCCTATGCTGCTCTACTCTGTGAAAGGTTAACCTGCTGGGTAATAAGGCCTAAATGCCATTGGCACAACAAGACAGGGGCATCTCTCCTTGAGGTTAATGCAAGCGGTCAGTATGCCCAGCTGTATGGGCAAGTCTATCATTGGAGCTGATCACGCGGTATGCAGAGGCAGAACCTGTAACCATTTGCCATAGTGAAAGGGTTTGAGTTACTATGAATAGACATGACAATACGAGGAGAGGGGTGATCACACCATCGCTTCTCGCTGAAGAATTGCGAGTCCAACTGGGTAAAGGTTTTCAGAGTCTAGAAAGGTCACACCGGAAGAGCAGGAGAAAGTATGATAGTCCACCAACACCCACATGGGGAATATAAATATGAAAGTGCCCGCCACACTTTTACAGAACAATCAGCGCCAGAGAGGAGATCTTATCAATATATTTGTTATACGATACACTTCCTATAATACTTCTTTCCGGACTTTTCACATAAGCCTTCTGAGCAATCACTTCATCCTGTATCTGGCCTCAGTCCGGACTCGCTTGTTCTTAGAGATGGCTATCGCCTAACAGAAAGTCAACTCCCGCCATGTTGTGTAGAAATGTAAAGCAATTTTGGTTGAGAAAGCAGGATATAGGAAAAAGTAAATGGAGGCAAGGGAGAAGGCAGCAGCCATCAAGAGAATAAAAAAAACCATACAAGTTGCTATCAATAAAACTAAAGTAATACTCGACCAATATAGGATAGAGGCACGTAAGGTAGAAAGAAAATATAAGAAGTGAATTACTAATATTCAAGTTCTCATCCCAGATAGAATTGTGCCAGGTGAGTCTTTAATAAAGTATAGGAGCAAAAGTATTCGTCCAATCTGTGGTTACTGAGCAATACCTCAAAAAACCCTACCTTGAAGACCAACTACCACTCCACCACAATGCCTCCCCTGAAGACAGGCCACCTTACCAAGTTTGAGAAAGGGCAACTTGTTGCTCTAAGGAAAAAAAAAAGTCTCTTTGTCAGAAATTGCAAAGCTTGTACACTGTTCTAAGAGTGCAGACTAAACTTTCTGTAACTGTTTCCAAAAGAGAGGTGATGTAAACACTCTCCCAAAATCTGAAAAACCAAGAGGTATCACTACCAGAACTTGTCGCTGCCCAGTCGGAGAGTCTAAGAAGGCACACCACCAGAATCTACTAGAATTGTGCAATGATATTGCAGCTTATACTTCTGTTCATACAGTCAAGCAAGCTTTGGCATGAGTCAACATAAAGAAACGGAGCGATAGGAAAAGAGCCCTCCTAGAGGATGAGCATGCTATTAAGAGATTGGCTTGGGCAATAAAGTATAAGGAGTGGACAAAGAAAGACTTTGGAGGGGTAATCTTTAGTGATAACTGCATGGTTGACAAGTTCTAAGATTCTAAGTATATTTGGATATTCAGAACATGTGAAGACAAGTGGCACAAAGATTGTATTCATGGGGTTACCAAGGGGACAGGGGTGAAGCTAATAGTTTGGGCTTGTACTTGGTGTAGGAACAAGGGTCCTCAGATTCCTCCTTTTGAGAAAAGTCAGAATAGATTTATATATATTGGAGTTTTGGAGGATGGCTTAGTTGAAGTCTGGCAGAAGGTAGAAGATAAGGCTTGGAATCCTATCTTTCAGCAGGATAGTGCAAAGATACATACTGCAAGAGATACAAGGGCTTGGTTTGCTGAAAACAATATACAGATTATAGAACGGCTACCCAATACCCCAAACCTCAATCCAATTAAGCACTGTTGGAAGAGGGTGAAGGAAAAGCTACACCAGCACTTTCCCAATATTCACAAGAGTAAGGGGGGTCCAGAGACTGTTGGAAAACATCTGGCAGAAGCCCTCAATCAGGTTTGGGCTGAGGATATTGAAGGCCAATTTCTGGAAAGATTGTGGGAGTCTCTGTCTAATAGAGTGGCTGCTGTCTTAGATGCAAGGGGATAGTATACAAAGTATGGATTTTTTTTGCTTTCTAATTGCATATATAGCTTTCCTTATGTTTATTGGATATCTGTACACATTTTCAGTTTATTCTGAGCAGTTGTGGGGAAATAGATAGTAAATTTGTAGTAATTGTAAGGTAGCTGTTTCCTTAGCGGACAAGTACTTTTGCACCCATACTTTAGGAATTCCAGATTCTCTGAAAAACTTTACACTCAGGGACCTTGAGTATCTGCAAATACCACCTGATTTCTTACAAGTTGTATTACTTCTTGAACCTCCCTCCCAGCATACTAGCTGGTACAATTGATCCCGAATTACTAATGGATTGTGGAGTTGAAGATATGGATTTAGAAATCTATACCACAGAGTGATGGGTTGTAGGAGGTCATATTGGATTTCAAAATGGTGATAGAAGTACTGGTAGTAGTCATAGTAGTTATTATGAAGATTTGGTTAGTGAAGCAGAATCAGATACCTGGGGTGTTTCAGATGATTCGATTCTACAAAATACGAAGTTTGTAGATTTGTCTTACACATAAGACGAACTGGCATAGCGAAATGGACATCTTACGTGCTCATTGGCAAAAGGTCACATGTTCCATCCCAGGGTCCGGGAGAGTGCTTAGAGAATAAGATAATTTCTACCACTACAATGCTGGTACAAAACCTGCAATTACGCTACTATTGAGGGTTGCTGACAATAGGATTTCCACTAAATACTCAAGAAAGAATTCTCAGCTATTCTGATAAGGGTGAATCAACTGATTTAGTTGGTTGGTTGTATAGATAGACACATGTCAAGATTACTCAGCTGCGCTAACTGATAGATGCAAACCAGAGGGAGGTTGGCTACTCCAATAGGAGTTCTCCACTACCCTACAGGTAGTAAGACCAAATCTCGAGTCAGTTGGTGGGGGAAAGAAGAGGAATTCCTGGGGAGAGCACAAAGCCAAAGAGATGATCGTTCATGTGTACCCAGAGGTATCATAATGTAGAGCCGTTGAGGGCCTGCCACACAAAAGGTTAGCTCTGAGTGCCAAAGCGGCTTAAACTTTATTTGCATGATAAGACAGGAGCAGGTCTCCTGCAGGTTGATGCAGAGAGATGATGAATCCAACTGTATTGATAAGTCAGTCATCAGGGCTGATACATTTGTGTACAAAGAAGAAACCAGTACCCACTTGCCATGATGAAAGAGTTTGGGCGACTATGAGCAGAGTAGGTACTGCAAGGTGAGGGATGGAAACACTCTTCCAACAGTTCACACATGTCAGAGTGAAGCAGGGTAGAGGTTTTCAGGATCTACAACATTCATACAGAGAAAATAGAGAGATATATGGCCAGAGTAGATAGCCTGTGGACACCCAAATATGTGATAAAATATCCTAGTGCCTCCCATGCTTGACACACATTATCGGTGATGGAGAAGAGATCTTATCAATATATTCTTTAAATGATATACTTCATACATTTTCATCTAAACTTCAAATCTAAGTGCACCTTCTCAGCATTTATAGTGTCACATATTGGGTCTTAGTTAGAACTCACTGGTCCTTAGAGTCAGCTACCGCCTAACAATTTGGTTTAAAACCGTGTAATTGATATGATAGTATGGTTGATAATATGTATTATATATACGGATTAAAATAAAACCAAAGTGAAAACTTTTTTTCTTTTGCTTGCATTGCACTTGCTTTGACTTACCATGAGCAACATGAAATAGGAGGGGAACCGGGTATTATAGTAAAAATTCATAATAATATTAAATAACTCAATAAGTCATTTGACTAAAAATCTATAATTATATACTATGACTAATAGTTATGAGTCATATCATATATGAAACAGAATAACTCGGGGTGAGTCATAGTAGAATTCCTATCCCTGAGCTATTCCCCCTCCTACCTACAAGTTTCATGCTTCGGCAGTCAGTTTATAACATGTTTCATGAGACTTTCTTTTATATCTATTTTGTTTCTTGTTGCTTTCTGCTAGTAATTGTGTGTAGTTGTGTAGGTGTGATAGTCAATTTGCTGTGGTCGAGAGTTTGCTGTTATTGTATCGGACGGAATGCTTTCGTCGGGTACATTACGATAAGTTATCTTTTACGTCACGCTTTATTCATGAGCAACATTCTTTTACAGTGAGCTGTACAATAGTGTTCTCTAAGCTCATTGTGGAATATGATTAGACGAGCATTGACCTCCAGTAGAGTCTACGATGTAGGATATTCCTACAAATAATAAGAAAACCATTCGCTGATCAAAAGAAAACTCACTCTATTTATTTCATTATCGTTAGGGAAAGGTTATGGTAGCTCTGAACATCGCGCCTATTTTCTCCTTAGTTGCGATTCAATTCATTTTAGCAATACTAACGCTACTCTCGATAGTAATCTCAAAACATTATAGCCGCTTTAAGACAATCCAAGGAATATTTGCACTAGCAATAAAGCACAGAAAGGGGAAAAACTTGGCCATATATGTTAATGCTCTTGCAGCCCAAGATATCGATCTTTAGAAACGGTACAGACAGAGCCGAGGAGATTCGGAGTAGAAATTGTGAATCACTTATTTTATTAGCGACAGCTAGAGGTGGGCTATGTTTTTTAAGGAGGAAGAATGAAAAACACCGAAATTGCATACCAACAGAATTGAAATGAAACCTGCACAGCATCCTACCAAACCCGATTACTTTTTGTGGGTTTTTCTGGACTTAGTTTCCCAATCCTTATCAAACCCTATACGTTGAAAACTATTAGTAGAGGTCGTACAATTGGGTATAAAACCAGAAGGCAGGAAAAGGATTGTGATTGTTCTGTTGTATCTGAGGGTACTGAAAAAAAAAAGGGTTTGGAAAGGGCTTCACCGTATATAGGATTTCCGAGCTGACAGGTAAACCCCGTTAGTAAAGATCCAGATTTCATAGAAAACAACGGAAAGATAAAACAAACTCTCTTGAGGGAAAAGATAACCTATATGGTTAAATGGGTCAGTACTGTACCCAAATAGCTAATTGCGACAAAGACCTCGACTTACATCGGTGACTGTAATAGTCTTGCGATTGGCATGCTCAAGGTAGATCGTGCATGAATGAAGGACCTAACAAAAAAGTATATTAGCCACTACCCTATCACCACCATCAATGCTCCCTCGAAAACTCAGAAACCGGCAAACCTTTTTAAGGTGATCGGTCATAGCGCCACGCATCTCGTTGTAGATGGCCGACGAGATACGTTTAACCCCGCCACGTCTGGCAAGTCGACTATTCAGCAGGTCAGTATGTCCAAACACAGTGATGTCCCAAGCGCGGCCGAAGACGAATGAAAGGTAACAAACCGGAGATCACCCTTCGCTGTGTTAGGCGAGAAATAATTAGCCTACCGCTCAAATCCACAGCTCTACCGCAAATAAAGCAGGAAGAGAACAAAGAGGAAGAAAACCCACTAATTCCATGAATCGAATCTCTATGGATCTTCCTCTGGCGCCTCATGCGACTGAGTCCAACCCCCTTCCCAAGGCCGGAGACTGACTTTCCGCCAATGCTCTTTCCTCCGCCAATGCTCTTTCCTCCGCCAGAATGCCTCCCTCTCCCGGTAGGAGGAGGAGCGCGACCGATGTTGCGAGATGTGGGGGGCATTTTGAGCCTTTCTTTTGGTCTTTTTATTTTATTTTAATTGGTTGAACAGTTCGTAGTAGTGGGGCCGAGGGTCGCCCGAACGGTCCTTACTATTGTGGTTGTTGGCTGAAGCAGATCCTGGGGAGAGAAGGAGGGGGAGAGGAGGGGGGAGATGGAGGAAGGGAGAAGGAGGGGAGATAAGTCAGGACAGAGGGGAAGAGAACGGAGGGAGGAAAGGAAGGAAGAGGAAAGGAAGGAAGAGGAAAGGAAGAAAGAGGAAAGAGAGGAAGAGGAAAGGGAGGGTGGGAAGACGCGGCGAAAAGCTGGTGTTCAGTAGACACGGCAACCAACCAAGCTTTGGAGTTTGAGCTATGATACGTCACGTGGTGGGGAACCGTCCCGAGAAACGTGTGTTATGGTTCCGGAAGACTATTCTAAACCACTTTTCTGACACAATTTTTTTGCGACAGAAACCGTAACACCCCACCAAATATTTTCTTGACCTCAGAAACCCTAAGTCCAATACTTTCAACCACACAATAATATATTATTACTACAAAAAAATACAAGTTAGGTAACAAGGTTGAGAATAAATTAATAATACTATTGGTATTCAATTAATATATTTTTTATATATGAACTTGATTATCAGAGTCTAGAATCATCCTATATGTTAAATACTGTGTATATACATAGCAGTTAAAATCCTCTGAACCAAGAGCTAGCTTGTTATGGTATGCATCTATCATTCTTAGTGTTGACTGATAATGTTTTCAAATAAGCTAACCCAAAATCTGTTCAAGTGCCTATAGTACAGAATAAACTAATGCAGAAAATGAGTATTCACAGTATGCTTGTATATATAAGTTAGTACACACCTAAAAATACTCAATAAAGTTGAGTTCGCAGTGAAAGGCAGAGTAAAAGATAACCTGGTGTTCTGCTACCTCTAATATCTCTACTAATTCATACTTCTGATTCTGAAAATCAGATTAGAATGACAGTAGTATTCTGGCACAACAGTTTGCATTTATTGTATGTTTGCAAGTAGGATTTGGCTTCCACTCAATAGAATTCTTGCCTAGAATGGTGTACTGAGAAAGAAACTTTTGGCCTACTAGCTATAGGTTATATTTTTCTAAAACTATACATAATCGTTTAAGACAGCTATCAGATATGACTATTGCCTAATTTTAAATCCTCGCAGGATTTTCAGAGAAACAAAACTATCCATTCCTTATAGGAACGTTACTGTTTTCTTCAGGACCAAGATTTAGATTACCAACCAGAAGTGTATCGGTTACATACTTTCTATAAATCAATCTGTTATTGAAGGCAAGAAGTTCTTGGCACTTTGAAAATGAGTTTTGAAATTTGGAAATAAATTTTTCTCTGGTTTGCTTGATAAGCAAATCACCAGTCTACGAGGCATCTCCTCTACATTTCAGTATTTTGCAAGCTCTACCAGAACCAAATCTTCAAATTAAGGTGAGAAAATCTGAAATCTGAAGGACATAGCCATGACTCTTTTTGTAAATAGGTATATGACCGTGTATACCCAAATTCGCTTTTCTCTATCATTAGTATTAAATATATACTTATCATGTGTAATAAAAACCATATGCTGGAGGTTCTAATACTAAGTTTCTGGATGTAACGACCCAGCATACATGAGCTATGGTAGCCGGAACCTACACCCATACAGGTAACCAGGAGGAAAACTGGTAGGAACCGGCAGGCAAGTGAGTACTTGACCTACGGAGACCCGATGGCCCGGGCTCCGAGATGAGCAGAGTTAGTGGGCACAAGTATTTAGGTACATGGCTACACCCGAGATTGGTGTCAGCATACTTAGGGACCTATGAAGGGGCAATACACAGCTAGGCTGGGTAACTGGAGAAAGGCCCAGTGTGTCTATCTCCGGAAGT
>PYWC01000005.1:1607245-1624480 GCA_003182015.1 Tuber magnatum
GTTTGGGAAAAATGACTGGAATGTTTGTCACACGAAGCCATGCATAATACTGGAATCTGGAGTTCTGGGAGATGCTATTGGGCGAGCTACGCAGCTACGAAGAAGCTGTAAATTGGAGACATTATTCCTATCATGCCCCTCCGGCCCCGCCTTGAGGCCCGGACATCATGGGCAAACGGTTGCGTATTTGTGAGCAGTCTAGAAAAGGAGGATCTTTGGAGACCTGCTTGCAACACCGTATATGTTGCTGCCGTCTGGTCGACCGTACGCTGTTCGCAGGATATATAAGGAGGCATAGGGTGGAAGGTGGAGTACCTCCTCTAAGTTGTTTGGAGTAAAACAGACCAAAACCGACGGAGTTAACGGAAGTTAACCGTAGGGGTCCCGAAGGTGGTCCCGGGTGGTACCGGGGCGACTGGGAGAGTTTTACACCTACCAAACCCAAAAGTGTCCCCAACGCCATTGGCTCGAAAAGGGAAGTGCAGAGACACTAGAAGCATGATTCCTACCACAGGTGAGGTGGATCCGAGGTGGTGGTCATGGGTAGCGCCCATTGGACCGCTCCTGAACCACCGTATCCTGCAGAAGACATTGGAAGCCCGAGACTCGTAAATAGCAGGTAGATAAACCGCTCACGGTAGCTTCCGGGGTCAAGTAGAAAGCAACGCGCATGGGAAGGGTGTCATAGATAGTCTAGTTCAGCAAGGTGTCTTGACAGTGAGCCACTGGCAAGTCACCGATGTGCAGAAGTTTTCACTCCGGTGGGCAGAATGGAAATGCACCTCAGAAACGATATGCACATATGGTGAACGCCGACTAGGGAGTGTTGACACACACATGCCTGAGAGGGGTGCCATGAGATGTGTCGGACCACCCTTAGCGGAGAAGGGTGTGCTCGAATAGTTGGAGTAAAGTGATGGGGGAGTTTCTGGCATAAGATAAAACTACCTGAACATCTATGCGAGGACTCTTCTACTCCAACAATCAATCCTCTCGAGACTTTAATTGAGTGAAGTATCAGGCTTAACGATATTAAGCTTTACCATCTACTTTACTCTTACATCTGTGTGAACTTTTGGCGATAAGTTTGAAGTTGTTTGGTGCGGTCGCAACCTTGGGATCCATCTTCCTAGGGGTGTGCCCGTTACACGGGAATTGGTTCTAGATCTATATACTAGTCTTTCATGTGTAGTTTGAAGTACACTATGCATAATAGAAAGATAGTATTCTGGTAGGTTAAAATATTCTGCTGCTCATGCCCATCCTTATATATCCTCTTTTTAACTTATTTCCTGTTCTATTCCAGCTTTAAAAGCCAAGTTCCTGCAGATCTAGAGGATAGTGCCTGTTTAATTGTTCAAAAATTACCACGATTAAAACTCTTAGTACATTATTTGGGGACTGTAAAGAAATATCTTAATACATTTTACACAAATAATTTCTCACAGCTTCAAGTAACTCGGCTGAGTCTATTACTATTTCATATCCTCATATATTAGATACAATTTTCACCTTGTTAATTATTGAATTTAAGATACCTATTGTAACCGGTATGGGTACTAGGTTATGGTTATGTTGGGTTTTACAGTATTGCTTGATACTAGTATTATTACAAGGGCTGTCGGTTGATACAAAAAATGTTTATATGTGGTTTCACAGTATCGTCTAATACTTGTATTGTTTCGTGTGCAATTGGTTGATACAGACAATGTTTTAGGTTTGGTTTTACGGTATAGTTTGATACTTGTATTGTTTCGTGTGATATCAGTTGATACAAACAAGGTTTTGGAATATCGCTCATACTGGAGATAAGTGATATGCGGTATTTAAAGACCGCTGATATCCACATTGGGAACAGCAGACTTCGACTGGCAATATTCTAAATATACTTAGTTGAACAGTTACTTCGTTGATTTCCGATTACACCACTTCGAAGGCTCCTTTAGAAAGCAGCGCTCGCTTCTTGTTGATCAAGAAGCCATCTTCTCCTATCGTACCACTACGTGACTAGGGCCTGGGGCAAACACGGTACATTTTTTTACCCTCGGCAAGTGGTTCGAAAACTGCCTGCACCAGGTCTGATCAACCTATGAAGTGCGAAACCAAAGCTGGCAGTGGGGAGCGGCTGAACCAAGAAAGTTTTGGCTCTACCGAGATGACACCATTGAGTCATAAGAAACTGGAAGTGGGAAGCAGGTCCCACGAGAAGGCCTTACCAAAAGAGGTCAACCCAAGAAACCGAAAGGACCAAAGAGTGACTTTTCAATTGATGAAGCAGAGAGACAGTTAGCCTGAGATTTGGCCCTGCAGACCTTTAGTGAATCAACAGTCGAGTTAGCAAAGGCAGCAACCAGCCTCCCTGAGCTTTTCCCTCCCAGCCCCAGCACAGGAAAGGCGCCGGCACAACCACTAAAGAGAGAAACAATACCCACTCACACTACACAGAAGGAAGACGACAACTATGAAGAATCAGACCAATCGATAGCAACAGAACAGCGAGACGAATCACCAGAATATTACTTAGATAACACCTCGGACGACAGTTCCAGTGGTGTAGAGTCGTAGTACAGTATGTCTGAAGAAGAATCCACTGTGCTGCCCGGTCTACCTGCCGGGTGAGAGTGACCCAAGGTCAAGCTTCCACAACTACCAATCTTCTCCGGTCAAAAAGAGGACCTAAAACCTGAGGCATTTGACCGATGGGTGACGACCACATCACAGTATCTCGCTCTGCATGGCGTGGACAAGACAAAGGAAGGAAGTGGAGCGTACTTCAGAAGCTTCTGTATGCGAAAGGCAGAAGAAGCATACCACCAAGCGATAAACCACTATTATAGTAAGGGCAAAATACAAGGAACAACTCTGATAAGATATCTGCCAGACAGGTTCCAGTCCTCCTGAAATAGGGAAGAACTGTACAAGAAGTTCAAGGAAATCCAACAAGTGCGAAACAGGAAAACAGAGAGAATAATACTGGTAGCAACGGACCTCCTAATATACCATGGACGGTTGCCCAACGGAACAGTGTCCCAGTATACACTGCGACGGAGACTGTATGAGACAATGCATCCTAGACTGGGCCAAGAGGTAGAACCTATGGAAGATGATGGAGACCGCTTTGACAAGATTGTCAAGAGAGGTGAACGAAAGGATGCCGTCCTTTTCGAAACAGGGGTTTGCTAAACGTACACATCCCAGCGGCAGAGGAGTAAAGCATCATCAACGCATGATAACACAAGAAAGGAACAGCAAGGCCTGAAAGGATCGACAGATAAGACGAATAAGGAAGATAAGAAGTAGAAATGACACCAGGAAGGCACCTGGTCCGAATGTGAGAAAATGGGGCACTATGTAAAGGACTGTTATGTCAAGAAAGGAAAAGGAAAGTCAGCAAACCGGGATGCAAGCACAAACTACACGGAAGCAAGCGAGTACGAAGACGTCGAAATAAACTCTGTAGAAAGGGAAAGCCTCCGGATGCAACCAGGACTGGAAAGCAGGCCCTGTGATGCTCTGGAAAGAACGATCATCATAGAGGGCCACACAGCAAAGGTACTATTTGACACAAGAACAATTAGTTGCGACATTATCAGTACTACCTTTATCTTCACCCATGACATACCCATGAAACCCCTACCCCAACCAACAAAAGTCAACATGGAAATGAAAGGTTCCCGCTCCTCCAGCCACAAGAAGTGTGGACTGACCATAGGAAGCGGGAAAAAGGAATGGACAAAACGGGAGATCTTGGTTGGAAACTTGGCAAAATACGATGCTCTGATTGGAATGCCATTACTAAAAAGACACAATGCCCTTATCAGGTGTAGGGATACAGCACTGGAGTTTCCCGGTAACAAACTACCTGTACTATGAAAACAAACAAGTGGGGAATTCTGAGCCGCCGTTTCTGACGCCACATTAGCAATACTGTTAGAAGAATACAGGGATGTATTCCCAAACAAGGTTCCTGAAACACTAGCTCCTGTGCATAAGATTAACCACCACGGTCGGCTAAAGGATCCAGCCCACCTAAACAACTAACCTACATACTGAATTCCGGAAGCGTACAAACAAAAACTCATGAACTGGATTAACGAGAAGCTGCGGGCCGGAGTAATTGTACGACGGGAAGTCCCCAGAGTGGCACCCATGTTTGTGCAACCAAAATCAAGCGGGAGGATCCGCCCACTGGTAGATTTGAAAGTCTGAAATGACAACACAATCATGGATAGTCCATTGATCCCCAACCAGCAGCGGATCCTAAACTGCATTGGACGTGCGAAATTCTGGAGTAATATCGACCGAAGTGAAGCATACTTTCCAACACGAGTCGGCAAGGACAGTGTTAGGTTCAACTCATTCAAAACCACGTTTGGAGGATTTGTTAGCAAAGTAATGCTACAAGGAGACATGAATGCACCAGCGACATTTATGCCATCTATGGAAGACCTCCTAAGTGAATTCCTATATCATTTTCTATAGGTATATATTGCTGATATCCCCATATTCTTGGACACCTCAGAAGAACATGAAAACCACTTATGCCAAGTCTGTGCACGACTCAGAAAGTCAAAATTCAACGCTAGCAAAAAGAAGTCAGTACCGTTTGGAGATAAACTGGAAGTGCTAGGACACAGAGTGGATAACCGTGGAATTCATGCCTCCCCCCAAATAATATCAACCATTGCAGGTTGGAAGACACCTCAAAACAAGCAAGAATTGCAACGATTTCAAGGAATAGTGAATTATGTAGCCCAATTCCTCCCATGCCATGCTACCTTAACGGCATCACTAATGGATCCAGTGGGTAACTCCGAATTCATATGGACACCCACCCATCAGACCGCATTGGAGATGCTCAATAAACGAATTGTTGATCACCAAGTCATGTAACCAATAGACATATAGAGCGATGGGCCAATTTGGTTAGTTACTGATGTCCCAGATTTAGGAATAGGAGCATGGGTAGAACAGGGACCCACTTATGAGAGGGCTCGACCAGCCCCATTACACAGCAGGAAATTGACGCACGCACAGACAAATTATGGAACTACCGATAAGGAGTCATTAGCGATAGTAGAGGTACTTAACCGGTTCCACAATGTACTAATGGGGAATTCCTTTACAATAGTTACAGACCACCAGCCCCTGACACATCCACGAACTGCGAAGAAGCCGAGTAGAAAGCAAGTCAGATGGCTTAGTGCCTTGGGAAAATGCGATACGAAGATAGTATACGCACCAAGAAGTATGAACTATTTAGCTGATGCCCTTTCCCAGATATACGAGGAAGAATCAGACCTGAATCCACTCCTCCTCCATAATTATACCAAGGAATTGGATGACATCTGGGCTAACACAGTCTACGAGTAAGAATCAAACACAATAGGCCCAAGCGAGAATCCTCCCCTACCTTCCCTTCTTACTCATCCACTGAGTACCCCAACGAGGCCCCTGTGCCCCCTGCAAGCCCCTGCTCAATCACTGCGTGAAATGATTGTGGTGACAAGTGCACCTTGCGCAGCACACCACTCAAGGAACCCCAATATACAAGTTGCACTATTCGTACGATTACGTGGACCATTGTCCATATCACCAAATTGAGATCAAGTTTATGAATAAGCACTCCAGGCAGCAACGCAAAGCAACTCCCCAACCTCCTAGTGAAGGACCAAGCCCCCCAAGCACAGAAATTGACCCAAGCTCTCCAGAGTCTCCCATGGTCTCTGATTGGGAGTGGCAGCAAACAATTGGTGGAAGACTAAATAATGCGGGAGAAGGGCTGTCCACCCTAATTCAACTGACGCCCAGGTCCTATGCAATCCCGGCAATACTAAACCCTGAAGCTCTAACATTCTAAATGCCCGACCGTCTACTACTAATCAAACGAGCAGAACCAAGCGAATACTTTAGCAATAAGAGAATAGTCTCAGTAATGCCCCCGACAAGGGATGAATATTGACGGGAATTGTACAATGTCGGGGAAGACGACAAAGAAGATGGACAACCCGAAGTGACCAGAGAAAGTGAGATCGAAGACGTGTGGGACACCGGACAAATGGTCAATGAAATAATTGGAACATTTTGTGCGCACATGGTTGCAGGATACTGGAAAGAACCAATATGGAAAAAGGTTAACAAGACAATAGACTCTGCAGGAGAATTGTCCTCCTACATGATCACAAATGAAATAGTGTATGCTAAAACACGATATGGGGAGGAATGCCTGTATAATCCGAAGGGTCCGGCGTTCTGAAATACTACACTAAGAGAGTACATTAGAGCCGAGATCCACAATAAAGGCCATAATGGTGGAGAATGAAACTTACAGTACGCTACCGAGTACCTGTTCTGGCCTGAAATGACGAAGGATTCCAGAGCACACATGGCCCAAGGCCACACCTGCAAGCGAACAAGTAACCCAGAAAGTTACCAGACGGAAAGGCCCAGGCGATTATCCTTCCATCGGAAATTTTCGAATCAATAGCCATTGACTTTGGTGGACTATTCCACAATTCATAGGAATACGACATGATTCTAGTGGCTATTGATAGGTTCTCAGGATTCACATGGCTCATACCAACAAACAAGGAAGTAACGGCAATAACAACCTGAGAAATGCTACGTAACAGCATATTTATACGTCACGGCTATCCAACAACAATAGTGAGCAATGCAGATCCACGATTTGAGTCACATGTATGGAGACAGCAATGCCAGTGGCTGGGAATAGAGCATATCAAAGCAGTACCAGGTCACCATGAGACGAATGGACAAGTGGAAAGGAAAATTCGGGAAGTAAAAACGGCTCCCTGAAACTTAGACAATAGGAGACAAAACAATTGGTTTGACGTCATACCCAAAAGAGCCACACACTTAAATGCCGGATTGTCCCAAACTCTAGGTATGTCACCATATAAAGCAGTATATGGAAAAAACTATCCGCTACTTCCCCTGGCGAATTTCAAGAATTCCACAGTTCCAGCAGTAGATGAACTATTAAACAGATACCAAGCAATCCGGAACACTGCATTCAATGCTATCAAACTACCATGATTGAGGAGTACCAGGACAGTGGCAAAGCGACGCAGACACCATGCTTCAATTGGGATAGGTAACTAGTTGCTAGTTTACTGAAACCTATTCGCAACCGAATCAGGACGAAGCAAGAAGCGCCAACCGCGCTGGTGAGGACCATTTAAAATAATAGGGTATGATGATCATATGGAAAGTTACATGGTAGAAATGGACGGTAGAATGTATAGGAACTGAGAAGTGACATTTCACGCATCTACAGTGAAAGGGTACCTCCCAAATGACGATACCGTGTTCCCGGGAAGAAGCTATGTAAAACCACCCTCTATCGTGGTTAACGAGAAGCCAGAATGGGAAGTGGATGCTATACGAGACTACAGAAGGCGTTATGACTGCGACTAATTTCTAGAGAAATGCGTGAGATATCCGGAAATGGAAAACATCTGGGAACCAATCGAAGGATTAGGGAACACAATGGAACTAGTAAACCAAGGGTGGGAGGAAAACAAACCGGAGAATGAGCTATCCCCTACAATAAACCATGTGATGGTGGCATGGAGGCCAACCCTACCGGAAATCCAATACATCTGCCCAGATACAGATCAAGGAATACAAGACGGATTTTAGTCAGCCCCTCTGGAAAGTGATTTTGAAGGCAGCGAAGATGAAAATTGGGTCATGGAAGGCGAAGCCGCATACCTAGCATGGCTAGCCAGATTTGGGTACGGGGAATAGCGAAGGATGAAAACGCATACTATCCAACAGCCTTACGATGTCAAACTATGAGCAAGTGCCATAGAGACTGCGCCATCAGGCAATGGGACTGTTGGTGAACCATGATATTATCCTGGGAAGATACCTTACACACCGATTATTCAGACACATTTGGGACAAATGCCGCGAAATAACAACTGAATCAACCACAGGAATGTGGGGAGAAACTCTAGGCGATGTTTTCCACTTCGGTAGTGGTTGCAACCTGAGTACGGAGAAATGTGATATGTGTGTGGAAATGGAAGAAACTGAAATGAAATACCCTACCCTTCCCCGGAACACCTAAACCAGCCCGACACCAAAGACATAAATACCCCACCTATCAGAGAACGTAGGAGGACAATAACAGCGATACCACAACTGAGAAAAGAGAACCCCTCACAAAAACACCTTACTACTAGATGAAAGAAACAGAAAATGTCGACCTATGCAGAAGTCAGCATAAAGGGATAAGACCACATTTTGGGATACCTACTGTACCGAGAAATCATTCCACTAGATATATACTGGAAGATATTCGGTATTGATTACTGCAAGGATTGCGGGCCAATCGAAGTCGAGACGGAGGAATGGGAGGAGCGGATAGTACAAAACTTCATTGACCTACTGCACTACTGGGAATCAGGTCGTTTTGTGCCTGGAGGATCCTGTCAGGAGTATTGGGAAAGGTGGTTGGAAGGTGCGCAACAGATGTTGCAGGATGACTTGAGGTTGCTGCGGAATAGCGACGACGATGATGATGGGTCCCATGGAGGACTCCTGGAGAATGGCAGATCTACTGACCATTAGGATTTCATTAAGTTATCTTTTGTTGGGTGAAATTGTTATTTTATTTTGGGAGTGTAACCGGTACGGGTACTAGGTTATGGTTATGTTAGGTTTTACAGTATTGCTTGATACTTGTATTGTTTCATGTGCTATCGGTTGATACACACAATATTTTATGTTGGGTTTCACAGTATCGCTTGATACTTGTATTGTTTTGTCTGCTATCGGTTGATACACAAAATGTTTTATTTTTGGTTTCACAGTATCATTTGATACTTGTATTGTTTCGTGTGCTATCGGTTGATACATGTAATGTTTTATGTTGGGTTTCACAGTATTGCTTGATACTTGTATTGTTTCATGTGCTATCCATTGATACACAAAATGGTTTATGTTTGGTGTCACAGTATCGTTTGATACTTGTATTGTTTCGTGTGGTATCAGTTGATACACAAAATGTTTTTTCTTCGGTTTTACAGTATTGTTTGATACTTGTATTGTTTCGTGTGATATTAGTTGATACACACTATATTTTGAAATACCGCTCATACTGGAGACAAGCGATATGCTGTATTTAAAGACCGCTGATTTCCATGATGGGAACAGCAGACTTTGACTGACAATATCCTAAATATACTTGGTTGAACGGTTACTTCTTTGATCTCCGATTACACCTCCTTCAAGCCTCCTTTTGAAAGTAGCGCTCACTTCTTGTTGATCAAGAAGCCATCTGCTCCTATTGTACCACTACGTGACTAGGGCCTGGCCCGAATGGGTTACACCCATCCTATCTTTTCAAGCTTGTGATATCTATTCATATATAGCTAACATAGTACTCTTATGTATACATCAACTTGCTATCTTTGAATACTTTTCTTACTTTAATACTAACAGCCTTCCTATGATGGTATATTGTACCTCTTGTCTCATAATTTGTTTTGCATCCCACATACCCTAACCACCAGATCTTATATATCGTTTCCTACCTGTTAGTACTTATAAACATGGATGACAATACCTGAGTCTCGATCTTTCAAGAAGCTTAACCTTCTAGTTGTTATATCAACAGTCAAGCATGCCGCACTTTTATCCAACAATACACACAAAAGAGTATATGTGTAACATAGTCACTTAGATAAAAAGCAAAGTAGTCAAGTTATAGGTAAGAAGATATAAAGATAGTAGCCTGAACAGCTTATCCTCCTGGGTCCTGTTAACCTCTTTTATACTTACTCTTTACATATTTCTAACTTTGTGACTTATAACCATGAGTCACTTATCCTACTAATAATATAGCCATCTATGCTAACCACATCATATGTGTAAAACCTATGACTCATAATCTGAGTAATGTGTGAAAGTTATAACATGATTTGACTCACAACTGTGAGTCACTAAAGTACATCAATAAATTAAAATATCTCAATAACTCCGAACTGTTATTTATACCAAATTCCATAACTTGAATATAAGTCATAGTACAAAATTTACATGCATACTGTTTTGAGCCTTTCATAAAATAACTGACTAGCTACATCTGTTACCATTTGTAATGTTAACTCACTCCTCCAGCTGGAGTACTATCTGGCTTTGTAGTTCTTCTAGAACTTGCTCAACTTCTGTCTGAGTTGTTTTATATCTCATCCCACCTTCTACGAGAGCTTACTTTCCCTACAAAGGTCCTACCTCATCACTTGGAGTGTGATTTTCATACATTAAATTGTACATGGCTGCTTGTGAATAGTTTTCTTCTTTACCTTGATCATGCTCTCTTGCTTGTTGATAAGCTCCAGATCATTATATAGTTATGTATTGAGGCTGCCAATTTGCCAGCATGTGCTACCCATATAGGTAAGGGATTTGTTGCTTTGCTCACTCCCCTCTTCCTTCTGCTGTGCCCTCATGGCTACTCAATTCATCTTTACTTCTCAATACCCTCTTTTCAGTCACTTACTTTCACCATTTTCTGAGATAATACCTTCTATGAATCCTTTCCATGTTATAGGTCTTGTACCTATTGTGGTGGCCCTCCTGCGAAGTCTTCTTTTCACATTTCTGCTTTGTATTCCCATAATTTATAGATCTTTTCAGCAACCAGTTCTGGCCCTCCTTTTCACCAAGATGTACCCAGTACTCATTATTATAGTAACTTGTACAGGATATACCCTTGTCTTCTGCTATCTTGTTTGCCTTCCCTTGTTTTTCATCAAGTTCTGCTTTAGATAACTGTAAGTATTCTGAGCTCATGGGAGTAGTATCACATGGAGAGTTAATTGGAGTACCTCACCCAGGGCTAGTACAAGTAGTTGTATTTAGAAGACCAGTTATGGTATTCTAGCCATCTCACAGCCCTGGGGAAATCAATTTTATGTGCCTAATTTCACTCTTTACCCACACTTGGTTTGCATAGATATCATTAGTGAAAGCAGTGGATTGTGAGTTTGGTATTTTTGAAGCTTTCTATGCGATACCAAGTATTGCCATATTGTGGAAAGTAGCCTGTCTACTTGGCTTGCTATTGCAAGCTACAGTAGTATAGTCTTGCATGGATGATTTTGTTGGGTTCATATTCTGGTCCTCTATGGATCTCAATAAAAGGAGAGAGTAGTCTTCCCTGTATAGAGAATTCATTGTCTGAGTCGGGTTTGAGAAGTGTGATGTAGAACACATTATATATAGCTATCTGAGAAAGTAGGTCAATCTTAGAAGGGTGACTGGTCAGTTTTGCCAAGACCTTGAATGGTCTGATATTCTTATACTATAGTCTCTTGAAGAGTTACATCTACTGCATATCGTATGATAGAAACCATGCCATATCTTCTGATTGTACATTTTGATTTGACTTTCTGTATCTGTCATAATTCACTTTTTGCTGAAGTTGGGCTACAACCATTTCCTGTAATACTTTATGGAGGAGTACTATATTATCTGGTTTTGTTGTCTTCCCTTTAGTCTGCAGTTATATAGCCTTGTGTTCCAGATTTTGTCAGTAGTTGATTTGCATAAAGGGGCATGCTCTTGATTGTTTCTTATTATCTATTGTTGTAGGAGAAGTACACTATTGGCAATATTTCATGCTAGTTATCCTGCTAATTATTGATAGTTATGTGAAGATATTGTTCCAATATCCTATTAATGGTTTCTGTTTGTCCATCTATTTATGGGTTGAGAGCTATTTTTAGCCTTTGCTGAATTCCTGGCTTTGCTATAATCTCCCCCCACATTTCGTATATGAATATAAACTCTCTGACAGTGATTCCAGACTTCAGTAGTCTATGTATTCAAGGGACTTGTTTTAGAAATGTCAGAGTGTACTACTATACTATTATATTTTTCCAGCAGGGGATGAAAGTCATTTTGGTAAGTGAATCTATCGCTGACGGGATGGTAATACAACCATCTGATTCCAGTAGATTCAAGGTGAAATACATAAATGTTGACTTTCTCGATTTGCATGGTACTTTGTTTGGTTATAGGAGTCTATAGGGCATGTGATATACAGCCTTTGTTCCTATAGAAATATTGTAACATGTGCAGGTAGGGGCCTTAGTCACGTAGTGGTACGATAGAGGTAGATGGCTTCTCGATCAACAAGAAGCGAGCGCTGCTTACTAAAGGAGTCTTCAAACCGGGTGTAATTGGAAATCAAAGAAGTAACTGTTCAAACAAGTATATTGAGAATACTGTCTGTCCAAGTCTGCTGTTTCCATTGCGGAAATGAGCAGTCTTTAAATACCACATACTGCTTATCTCCAGTATGAGGGATATTCCAAAACCTTGCATGTATCAACTGATAGCATACGAAACAATACAAGTATCAAGCGATACTGTAAAACCAAACATAAAACAATGTGTGTATCAACCGATAGCACACGAAACAATACAAGTATCAAGCGATACTGTGAAACCAAACATAAAACCATAACCTAGTACCTGTACCGGTTACACTCCCAAAATAAAGTAACAATTTTACCAAACAAAATAACCTAATGAAATCCTAATAGTTGGTAAACCTGCTATTTTCCGGAACGTCCTCGTAGGACCCATCCTTATCATCATGGCCATCCTGCAACAATCTCAGGTTATCCTGCAACATCCAGTGCACATCCTCTAACCATCTCTCTGAGCACTGCTGGCACGGCGCTTCGTGTACGGAACACCCGGACTCCCAGTGGTGCGGTAAGTCCATCGAATTTCGTACTATCCGGTCCTCCCACTTCTCCCTCTTGACATCGATTCGCTCGCAATCTGCGCAGTAATCGACATAGAATATTTTCCACTATGCCCTTAGTGGAATGCTTTCTTGGTACAGCAGGTATCCCACAATATGGTCTTGTCCCTTTATGCTGACTTCTTTGTAGGTCGACATTTTCCGTTTTTTTTGCGTAAGAGTAAGGTCTTTTTGTAAAGGGTTTTTTGTAGGTACTAAGGGTTTTTCTTCTTTTGTAGGTATTGTGGTCAGTTTCATTGCGTTGTTTGAGGGAAGGTGGGTGGTATTTATGCCTTGGTGGTGGCCTCGTCTAGGCGTTGACCTCGCTCAGGTGTTGACCTTGCTTCGGTGTTGACCTCGCTTAGGTGGTCATTGTAGGTGGGTGGTACTGAATCTCGGTTTCATCTGTTTCCATGCACATCCAACATTTCTCCATACTCAGGTACCAACCACCACCGAAGCGGAAAACATCCTGCAGAGTGTCTCCCCACATTGGTCCTGTCGATTCCGCTTCCATTTCGAGACATTTATTGTAAATACGTATAAACAATAGTCGTGTAAGGTATCATCTAGGGATAAACCACGGTTCACCAACAGTTCCAGTAGCTCATGGCACAGTCTCCAAGGTAGTTGCTCATAGTTTGACATCGCAAGGTTGTTGCACGGTATGTTTCTCTTTGTTTGCTATTCCCCGTATTCATCGCTTCGCCGCACTAGGTATGTGGCTTCGTCTTTTATGACCTGATTCTCATTTTCACTGCTTTCGAAATCACTTTCAAAATGGGCTGACCAGAACCCATGTGGTATTCCTTGATATGAATCTGGGCAGGGGTGTTGGATTTCTGGTAGGGTTGGGCTCCATGCCACTGTCACATGGTTTATTGGAGGGGGTAGCTCATTCGCCGGTTTGTTTTCTTCCCACCATTGATTTACCAGTTCCATCGCATTTCCCAATCCTTCAATGCGTTCCCAGCCATTTTCTGTTTCTGGGTATCCCACCCATTTCACTAGATGTTAGTCGCGGTCATATCGCCTTCTGTGGTCTCGAATCGTATCTATTTCCTATTCTAGTTTCTCACTAACCATGATGGTGGCTGGTTTTGTAGGACTTCTTCCTGGGAATTTGGTATCATCGTTAGGGAGGTATCCCTTTACGGTAGATGTGTGAAATGTCGGTTCTCAGTTCCTATACATCCCCGCGTCTATTTCTACCCTGCAATTTTGCCGGTGCTTATCATATTCTATTAGTCTGACTGGACCTCTCCAGCGTGGCTGTAGTTTCTTGCTTCGCCCTGATTCGGTTGCAAACAGGCTTCCATAAACCAGCAACTGGTTACCTGTCCCAATTGGGTTGTGGTGTTTTCGTCGCTTTGCTGTCCCTCTCGTACTTCTGAATCGCGCAAGGTTAATAGCATTGAATGCAGTGTTTCAAATTGCTGGCTGTCTGTTTAACAGTTCGTCTGCTGCTGGAACTATGGAATTCTTGAAGTTTACCAGAGGAAGAAAGGGGTAGTTCTTTCTGCAAACTGCTCTATATGGTGATATACTGAGTGTTTCAGACCATTCCGCATTTAAGTAGGCGGCTGTTGGGGGTATGGCATCGAACCAATGGTTTTGTCTTCCATTGACTAAGTTTTGAAGGGTAGTTTTCAATTGTGGAATTTTTCTTTTGACATGTCCAATCGTTTCATGGTGGCCAGGTGCTGCCTTAATGTGTTCGATGCCTAGCGATCAACATTGCTGTCTCCACACATGTGACTCAAATCGTGGGTCTGCATCGCTTACTATTGTTGTTGGATATCCATGAGGTGTAAATATGCTGTTGCGTAGCATTTCCCTGGTTGCTATTGCCATTACTTCGTTGTTTGTTGGTACGAGCCATGTAAATCGCGACAACCCGTCCATGGCCACTAGAACCATGTCGTAACCTCATGAATTGTGGAATGGTCCCTCAAAGTCAATATCTATCGATTCGAAAGTTTCTGCTGGTAGAACAATTGTTTGGGGCTTTCCTTCTGGCAACTTTGTGGGCTCCTTGTTCCTTTGGCAGGTGTGGCATTGGGCCACGTATGCTCTGAAATCCTTGTACACTCCTGGCCAGAACCAGTACTCGGTTGCATAGTGTAAGTTTCGTTCCATGGCATGATGTCCTTTATTGTGGATCTCGCTTATAACGTACTCTCTCAATGTAGTGTTTCCGAATGCGGAACATTTCGGAATGTACAGGCATTCTTCCCCATATCGAGTTTTAGTATATAGCATTCCATTTGCGATTATGTAGTGGGATAAATCTCCTGTAGAGTTCATAGTTTCATTAACTGTTTTCCATATTGGTTCCTGCTAATATGCTGCAATCATGGACGCTCCGAATGTTCCCATCATTTCGGTGACTGTTGGTCTGGTATCCCGTCGTCTGCGATCTCACTTCCTCTTGTCATTTCTGGCTGGACATCTTGATCGTTATCTTCGCGGACATCGTGCAATCTCCATCGATATCCGTCTATTGACAGAGGCATAACTGTGACTAATGTCTTATCGCTAAAGTCATTTTTGGGTTCTGCCCATTTGTTTGGTGGCGCACTGTCCGGCATTCGCAATGTCGGGTCTGGGGGGTTCAGTGTTCCAGGCTCTGAGTAGGACATGGGCGCCGGCTGAATCTGGGTGGACGGCCCCTCTCCTGCACTTTCCAGGCTTCCACCAATTGTTTGCTGCCATTCCTAGTCATTGACTATGGGGGACTCTGGAGACCTTTGGTCAATTTCTGTGCTTGGGGGACTTGGTCCTTTACGAGGTGCTCGAGGAGTTGGTATGTATTGCCGCCAGGGGGTGATTGTTTGGGAACGTATTCATGGTCTGGTGATATGGGCAATGGTCCACGTAATAGTGTAAATGGTACAGTTGGCTATGTTGGAGTTACTCGGGTGGTGTGCTCCGTAAGAGCACTGGTCATCCCCATCATTTCCCTCACTGCTTGAGCAGGGGCTTGCCGGGGGTATCTGGGTTTTGTTGAGGTACACAGTGTATGAGTAAGGAGGGGAGGTAGGGGAGATATCTTGCTCGGGATCCATTGTATTTGATTCTAGTTCATAGACCATGTTATCAGAGATGTCATCTGATTCCTTTCTATAGTCTTGGACATAGAGTGGGTTCAAGCCTGATTCTTCCTCGTATATCTGGGAAAGAGCATCAGGTAAATAGTTTATGTTCCCTGGGATATAGACTATCTTCGCATCGTATTTTCCCCAGGCACTAAGCCATCTGACTTGCTTTCTACTTGCGTTCTTTGCTGTTTGTAGATGTGTCAAGGGTTGAAGGTCTGTCACTATCGTAACGGAATTTCCCATTAGCCCATTATGGAACTGGTTAAATGCCTCCACTAGCACTAAGGTCTCTCTAGCACTGGTTCCACAATTTCTCTGCGCGATGGTAAATTTCCTGATGTGTAATATGGCAGGCCGAGCCGTCTCGTAAGTGGGTCCCTGTCCTCCCCATGCTCTTATTACCAAATCTGAGGCGTCTGTAACTGACCAAATCAGTTCATTGCTTCATATATCTATTGACTGCATGACCTGGCGATCCCCAATTCGCTTCTTGACCATCTCAAATGCGGTCTGATGGGTGAGTGTCTATATGAATGCGGCGTTTTCAGTTAGATCCATTAATGGCGCCGTTAGGGCAGCATAGTGTGGGAGGAACTGGGCCACGTAATTTACTATGCCGAGGAAGTGTTGTAGTTCTTTCTTGCTGAGAGGTGTCTCCCAAGCTGCGATGGTCGATATCTTTTGGGGGAAGGCATGGATTTCTCGGTTATCCACTATGTGTCTTAGTACTTCCAGTTTGTCGGTGAACAGTACTGACTTCTTTTTGCTTCCATAGAATTTTGCCTTTCTGAGCCGTTCACATACTTGGCATATGTGTTTTTTGTGTTCCTCTGTTGTGTCCGAGAATATCAGTATATCATCAATGTATACTCATACGAAATGATGTAGGAATTCGGTTAGGAGGTCTTACATTATTCGCATAAATGTTTGTAACGACCCAGCATACATGAGCTACGGCAGCCGGAACCTAAACCCATACAGGTAGCCAAGAGACGAACTGGTAGGAACCGGCAGGCAAGTGAGTACTTGACCTAGGGAGAGCTGATGGCCCGGGCTGCAAGATGAGCAGACTTAGTGGGCACAAGTATTTAGGTACATGGCTACACCCGAGATTGGTGACAGCATACTTAGAGACCTATGAAGGGGCAATACACAGCTAGGCTGGGTAGCGGGAGAAAGGCCCAGTGTGTCTATCTCCGGCAGTGGGATAGATTAGGGTAACAGGAGAAAGTCCACTTGTCCACCGGACAAGATTACCCTACCCTCAGGACTGGGTTACCCTGCCTTGAGGCTTGGGTTACCCTGTTCAAGGATCTGAGTTACCCTACCTTTCAACACGAAGTCCCT
>PYWC01000005.1:1682309-1723977 GCA_003182015.1 Tuber magnatum
TATGGGACCACCAATAAAGAGGCCTTAGCGATAGTGGAAGCGCTTAATCGGTTCCACAATGTACTGATGGGAAATCACTTCACAATAGTAACAGACCACCAACCCTTAACACACCTGCGAACGGCCAAGAACCCTAGCAGGAAACAGGTGAGATAGATAAGTGCCTTGGGAAAATACGACGCAAAGATACTCTACGCACCAGGAAGCACGAACTATTTAGCTGATGCCCTTACCCGGATAAACGAAGGTGAACCAGACTTGAATCCACTCTATGTCCGCGATCATACCAAAGAATCGGGTGACATTCTCAGATAACAGGGTCTACGAGCAAGAATCAAACACAATGGAGCCCACGCAGGAGCTCTCCCCTACTTCACCTCCTTTCTCATATACGGAGTACCCCAACCTGACCGCTGTACCCCCCGAAAGCCCCTGCTCGATTACTGCAGGAAACGATTGGAGTGACCAGTGTACTCTGCGAAGTATGCCACCCAAAGTACTCCAACATAGTGCCCTGCACTACTCACACTGTTACGTGGATCCTTGCTCATATCATCAAACCGAGATCAGGTTTACAAACAACCATCCTAGAAGACGGGGAAGGTCGATCCATTATCCACTAAGTGAAGGACCGAGCCCCCCAAGTACGGAAATCGACCCGAGCCCTCCCGAGTCTCCCGTAATAAATGACTGGGAATGGCAACAAACCATGGGCGGAAGACCAATGAGTGCAGGAGAAGGGCCGTCCACTCTTCCCCAGCCAAGGCCCAGGGCATATGCAATTCCAGCACTGCTAAACCCGGAGGGCCCCATATTCCAGATGCCGGAACCAGAATCGATAGAAAACCTTACAACTAAAACGATAGAGGCATTCCGAATGCCAGGACCTGATAGCCCAACACCGATTAGACGAGTGGAGCGGCTAGAGAGCCTTACCAATGAAACAATAGCCGCGGTGATGCCCGTGACAATGACTGAGTACCGGCGAGGGCTTTACGAGGTCTTAGAAGACAATGAGGAGGATGACCTACCTGAGACAACTAGAGGAAGCGAGATAGAAGACGAACGCGACACCTTACATACATTCAATGAAATGATCGGAACGTTCCGAGCACACATGGTAGCAGCATACCGAAATGAACCAGTTTGGAAGAAGGTAAATGAGAGTATGGACTCCACAGGAGACTTGTCCTCTTACAAGGTTGCAAACGGAATGCTATATGCAAAAACCAGATACGGAGAAGACTGCCTGTATATCCCGAAAGGCCCCGCATACGGAAACAGGACGTTAAGAGAATATGTTATTAGGGAAATTCACAACAAGGGCCACCACAGTGTTGAACGAAACTTACGGTATGAAACAGAGTACCTATTTTGGCCTGAAATGCGGAAAGACTTTAGAGCATATGTAGCCCAATGCCACACATGCCAGGTGAATAAGGAACCTACAAAATTGCCAAAAGGAAAGGCCCAAACAATTACCCTGCTATCAGAAATCTTCGAATCAATAGCCATTGATTTTGCAGGACCCTTCCACAACTCGTGGGGATGCGATACGATTCTGGTTGCGATGGATAGATTTTCACGGTTCACGTGGCTTATACCTACAACCAACCAAGCAACCGCAATAGCAACCTGGGAACTGCTACACAACAAAATGTTTACACCCCATAGCTACCCGACATCTCGCGTGAGCGATGCGGACCCAAGATATGAATGACATGTGTGGAGACAACAGTGTCGATCGTTAGGCATTGAACATATTAAGGCGGCACCAGGCCATCACAAAACCAATGAACAGGTCGAAAGGAAAGTCCGAGAATTGAAGACAGCTCTCCGAAATCTAGTCAACGCCAGACAAAACAATTGGTTTGATGACATACCAGAGAGAGCACCATACCTGAATGCGGGATGGTCAGAAACTCTCCGCATGTCACCATATAAAGCCATTTTCGGACAGAATTACCCACTACTGCCCCTAGCAAGCTTCAAAAATTCCGGAGTACTGGCGGCGGACGAATTACTAAACAGACCCCAAGCAACCCGGAACGCGGCATTCAATGCGATTCAAATGGCAAGGTTCAGAAGCACGAGAACGGCAGCGCAACGACCCTGACACCATACACTGATAGGGAAAGGAAACTTGTTGCTGGTATATGGAAGCTGATTCGCAACAGAATCAGGATGCAGCAAGAAATTGCAACCACGTTGGCGTGGACCATTCAAGAAAATAGGATACGATGAGCATAGACAAAACTACACAATAGAAATGGATAGCAGAATGTACAGAAATCGGGAAGCGACATTTCATGCGTCCACCGTGAAAAAATGCCGCCCAAACGATGATGTCTCTTTTCCTGCCCGGAGCCACGCAAAACGACCCCCGATCATGGTAAACGAGAAACCGGAATGGGAAGTAGAAACCATACGAGACCACAGAAGATGATATGACCGCGACCAGTTCCTAGTGAAATGGGTGGGGTACCCAGAAACAGAACATAGCTGGGAACCCCTTGAGGGATTGGAAAATGCGATGGAAGCACTTAATCAATGGTGGGAAGACTACAAACCGGAGGACGAGCTACCCCCTACGATAAACCATGTGATGGTGGTGTGGAGTCCAACCCTACCAGGAATCCAATACCTGCGCCCGGACACAGACCAAGGGATACAGGACGGATTTTGGTCTGCCCACTATGAAAGCGATTTCGAAAGCAGTGAAGATGAGAATCGGGTAATGGAAGACGAAGCGGCATACCTAGGCCAGCTAGCCGAGGGGTAGTACTGGCAATAGCGAAAAAGAAGAACACTCAATCCAACAGCCTTACGATGTCAAACTATGAGCAAGTACCTTGGAGACTGCGCCATCAGCTAATGGGACTGTTGGTGAACCGTGATATTATCCCTAGACGATACCTTACACACTGACTATTCGTACACATCTGCAACAAACGTTTAGAAATAACAACAGGATCGACGGGACGAATGTGGGGAGAATCACTGTCAGATGTTTTCCGTTTCCGTAGCGCGTGCTACCTGAGCACATAAAAATGTGATGATTGCATGGGGACGGAAGAAACCGAAATTAAGCAGCAACCCCCTGCCTATGAAGACATAAGCGAGGCCAACATCTAAGCGAGGCCAGGACCTAAGCGAGGTCACCACCGAAACATAAATACCACCCACCAGCCCCCTAAACCATTGAAGAAAACAAACCACCCTATCTAACCTCCAAATCTTTACCACTTACAAAGTTCTTCACCGTATTGCATAAATACCCTTGTGTGAGAAAGAAAAACCGAAATGTCGACCTATGCAGAAGTCAGCATAAAGGGACGAGACCTCATTTTCGGGTACCTACTTTACCGAGAAATCATTCTAGAAGACGCATTCTGGAAGATTTTCTACATCGATCACTGCGAGGATTGCGGACGAATCGATGTCGAGACGGAGGAATGGGAGGACCAGATAGTTCGGAACTTTGTGGACCTGCCTCATTATTGGGAGTCTGGTTGCTTTGTGCGCGGAGTGACATGCGGGGAGTGCTTGGAAAGATAGTTGGAAGGTGCGGAATACATGTTGCAGGACGACTTGAGATTGCTGCACGATAGCCTGGACGATGAGGCTGGATCCTATCCGGAGAATAGCGGGACTATCGGCCGTTAGGAGTTCATTGGTATTTCCTTGGATTGTTTTGTTTTGATGAAATTGTTATTTTATTTTGGGAGTGTAACCGGTACGGGTTACTGTTGTTTTATGTTTGGTTTCACAGTATCGTTTGATACCTGTAGTGTTTCGTGTGCCATCGGTTGATACACACCTTGTTTTACGTTTGGTTTCATAAGTATCATTTGATACGTGTATTGTTTTGTGTGCTATCGGTTGATATACACAATGTTTTGCAATATCCCACATACTCGAGATAAGCGATATGCTGTATTTAAAGACCACTGATTCCCGCGATGGAAACAGCACACTTCGTCTGAAAGTATTCTTTAATATCCTTGGTTGAGCGGCTACCTCTTTGATCTCCTATTACACCCCTTTCGCAGCCTCCTTTAGCTAGCAGCGCTCGCTTCTTGTTGATCACGAAGCCATCTGCTCCTATCGTACCGCTACGTGACTAGGGCCTGGCCCGAACACGTTACAATCAGGAAATCTATGATGTTATTAACTGACCTTCAGGATAAATAATACTTCCTTGGGACCAAGGCCTGGGGGCCAAGGCAGAGCAGGAGTGTACAGAGGTTAGCAGATTTCAACTTCGAAATGGTGCACTGACCCGCGCTAAGTGGCTGAACCCTGTATACGTTATGCAGATAGCCTGAAGCCCATGATACCAGACCATGCACGTTTTAAACAAGTCATGGTTATACACCTAGTAAAAGAGTCGAAGCCTAGTTCCAGAATAATGACACCCAAATCAAGGCATCCACAACCCATGAGGTGTTACCCCGAAGCTCGGATTCCATAAAGGGACGCAAGTAACCTAGTATGAGATGACAGGGAGACCCTGGAAGGCGTAAAAATACCTGTCCATGAACAAGGGACCATGGCCACCGCAATAGCCTTAACGGTACCAATGGGAACACATAGACAAAAAGCTCCCGGAATTGGCCTCACAGTCCGTCATGAGATCATGGTCTGAGCGAGACTCCTAGGCAGAGACTACCATAGTGAGATCACTGGATGGCAGTTGAACTTGAAGAAGCAAGAGTACTACGTAGGGAAAGAAGAACAGATCTCTCCACACATGGTGGGAATGATTCATAATAGAGAACCGGAAGAGGGAATAAAGCTAGAGGTACATAGAAATGTTAAGGGCGATTCAGGTGCACTGGAATCAATGTGATTGAAACCAAAACTGCTACAGTTCAGCAAAATAAGGAAAAGAGACAAAACCAAGACTTTGACATCATCGACCAGGGACCACACAAGGCCCGCACAAGGGAACCGACTGTACTCTGGAATATGCTAGTTATCAAAGCCGTGGCACCGGAGTTCTATGCTTAATTTCTGTAACGGATTGAAGTTTGGAGAATGGCAGACCATGACTGGTGGGGAAGGAAAGAGCTGTTGGGAAGGCTCTGAGATGAAGGAAATGAACTGCCAATGCCTGGGACGTTAGCCGACAGGCTCCGGTTCTATAACGAAGGTCTATTTGTTTCACAGGATGAAGCATGACAAATGCTGATTACGCAAAGCAGCCATGATTCAAAGGTTCAGGGGCATTTCAGTTATAAAAAGGCAGCAGAAATCATAGGATGGGATTTCTGCTAGAAGAGGCTCGGGAACTAGGTAAAGGACCATATACAATCCTGTAATAAGTGCCCGTAACAACCCAGCATACATGAGCTATGGCAGACGGAACGTATACCCATACAGGTAGCCAGGAGGCGAACTGGTAGGAAGCGGCGGGCAAGTAAATGCTTGACCTGCGGGGACCCGATAGCCTGCGCTTTGAGATGGACAGATTTAGCTGTCCAGGTACTTAGGTACCTGGGTACACCCGGGAGTGGTGTCAGCGTACTTAGGGACCTCTAAAGGGGCAGTTACCCCACTAAGACTAGTAACTAGAGAAAGTTCAGAAGTGTCTATCTCCAGCAAGGGGATAGACAGGGTAACAGGGAAAAGGTATCTTGTCTACTAGATGAGGTTACCCTACCCTCAGGATCAGGTTACCCAGCCATGGGCTTGGGATACCCTGCCCAAAGTCCTGAGTTACCCTACCTTTCAATACGAAGTCGCTTGCGGAGTTCCGGAAAATGACTGTAATGTTTGTCACCCGAAGCCATGCATAATACCGGAATCTGGGGTTGCGGGGGATCCTATCGGGTGAGCTACACAGCATCGAAAAAGCCATAAACTGGAGACATTATTCCGCTCATACCCCTCCCGCCCCTCCTTGAGGCCCGGATGTCAGGTGCAAAGGGTTGTGTAGTTGTGCGCAGTCTAGTAAAAAAGAATCTTTGGAGACCTGCTTGCGACATCGTATACGCCGCCGCTGTCCGGTCGACCATACGCTGCTCGCAGGCTATAAGAGACGACATAGGGTGGAAGCTGGAGTACCTCCTCCAAGTTGTTTTACAATAAAGCGGACCGAAACTGACAGGATTAATGGGTGTTAACTGTGGGGGTCCAAAAGGTAGTCCCCCGTGGTGCTGGGGCCACTGGGAGAGTTTTACACCTACCAAGCCCGGAAGTGTCCCCAACACTATAGGCTCTGAAAGGAAAGTCCAGAGACACTAAAAGCATGATTCCTACCACAGGTAAGGTAGATCCAAGGTAGTGGTCATGGGTAGCGCCTATTGGATCATGCCCGGACTACCATAGCCTGCAGAAGACATCAGAAGCCCTAGACCCGTAAATAGTAGATAGATAAACCGCTCACAGCAGCTTGCGGAGTCAAGTAGAGATCAATGCATATGGGAAGACTGTCATAAATAGTATAGTTCATGAGGTGCCTTGACTGTTAGCCACTAGCAAGACAGCGATGCAAGGAATCTTTCACTCCAGCGGGCAAAATGGAAATGCGCCGCAGAAAGGATAACCGTATAAGATGAACGGCGCCTAGATTGTGTCGACACCTGCATGCCCGAAGGCCGTGCTAGGCGACGTGTCGGACCACCCTCAGCGGAGAAGGGTCTGCTCGAATGGTTGGAGTAAACTGATGTAGGAGTTTTTGGCAGAAGATAAAACCACCTGAAAAGTCTATGCGAGAACTCTCCTACTCCAACAATCAATCCTCTCAAGACCTTAATGGAGTGAAGCGTCAGGCTTAACGATATTAAGTTTCGCCGCTTACTTTACTCTTACATTGTCTGATCATTTCGCATTAAGTTGGAAGTTGTTCCGTGCGGTCTCACCATTGGGATCCATTTTCCTACGCTAGCCCCCATTACAAGATATCGTTAAACCAGCTCCCGGCTTAACCCCTCTTCTCATTAACTGTTTCCGACCTTTGGCACTCACCTTGCGTGAATACTAGTAACCTTGTCTAGAACAAGTAGCCCAGGTTGGAAAGCGCAATGGCTAGTACTGAACTTCACACCAGAATGGAATCCAACTCGGATTCAGATCTTGACCTTGATGAGAACAGCGCCCACATGTTTCGTGCATCGGTTTTTGCGGATGTTCGCAGTATCGACTGGGATGGCCACCAGCTGGTCTTGGAGGCCGCCCCTCTTCAGTTACCCGTTAAATCTCTTCATCTCCTGATTACAGACCCACACCCTGAGGCGTTCTCATTTTTCTAAGGCCCTACCGTTGTCCACAACATGCTCTGCCCCCCGCGAATTCATCGAACCTTACACGGTCCGGGAGGTTTCCAAGTCGACTGAGGAAGTGAAGCGGGAACTGAAGAACTGGAACACCCCGCAGCAGCAGGTGTTCCGAACAGAGATGACTACTGCGGTGGTGGAATGGATGATAGTGCAGCAAGAGGCATACCTGCGGATGCCAAGGCATCATAACGCATTGAAGCCTCGGATGGCAGCCTTGGAACAGGCTTTTGAAGGAGGGTATAGTATCGATGCTGAGAATCGTGTACTGATCTTGAAGGCCCACCACCACTCCCGCTCGTCCATACCAAGCCCGAGAACTACAGCATGGGGTGGGCCAAGAGAGCCAGAGACGACTAGTGGAGGGCATACCGGAGCCCAATCGGTATACGGATGTTGGAAAGCCTGAAAGGTGCCGGCTACAGCTATACCTCCTCCTTCCCATGAGTATCTACAGGTTTCCTGTCGGTCCCCCCCTCAATTGCCAGCAGTAGTTCGGGCAGCCCCACAGTTGGGCCAAATGATGGACGTCAAGTAATAAAAAGGGCATGCAAGCCGAAAGGTATTACGGCCCCTGGACACGCCCGACCCTACTCCCTGTCCAACCCCGGCTCCTATCATTCCGCCCGCAATACTGTTAGTTACAACCCCTATACCGACTATCTCCGGCCTAAGACCCACACATCTGCCAGTTTCATTGCCCGTGCCTGATACCTTTCCTGCCACAGCCTTCCCACCAGCAGTATCGGCTACCCCAGGGTTCTGGCCACTGCGCACAGCGTCACCGGGATTCTTCAAACAGGTAAGACATCAGGAGGAGCGAACACCCATGGCCCCGTCACGAGGCAATCTAATCCCTGGACCCGGGACGCCTGGTCACTCGGTTGTTTGGGCACTGGTCGTTCCCTCCGCGCCCTCGAAACCAAGACTTCCCTCCACTCTCCCCACCATCACAAGGGGCGATTCGCGCAGCCAAGTCCAGTTCGGTCTGTTGGGCTATGATTCGCAAGAAACCCGAATGGGGTGTATTCCTTACCGCTCCGATGGGTGTAGGAAGAGACCGCGGACCCCGGTGAAGCCCAGAAGAAGGTAAAAGGTAGGAGATGGATGACCGACGTGTGGGTAATGTGGCTCATGGAGGCACATTGGCCCCCGATGCAACCCCTGAGTTGTCCAGAATTGCAGTCATTTCTGCGGCTAACACGGGTAGCGCCTAACCCAACTCTGGACAGTGGGCGACGCCCCGTGCCACCACCGGCATCAGGACCATCAGGGGCTAACCCCCTGCACGATGGCAACCAGGATGGCCAGGGGGAATAGTTTGATGGGTACTATAGACCCCGGCAATCCCCTGGCGAGAATATGGGAGGTAGTGGGGACAGAAATACACCACCCGGAGGTGGTACGGCGGGACCAGGTGGCGATCCAGGGGGCTCTGGCCATGACAACTCAGACAATGGTAATGACGGAGATTCCCTCTCTGATTTGACTTCCTTCCTTGGTGCCCGCAAGTGCGACTGGAGTAACGAGAAGAAAAGACGCTAGGATCGCCGGGCCAAGAGGGCGGTGAGAGCCCTGAGGGGTAGTGTTGCGGCTTCTAGGCCTGCACCGAACCACCGGCAGAAGAAGCCGGAAAAGCTGAATGGTATCTCTGCCTTCGAGGGCAAAGTTGCGGAACTCGAGTGTTTCGTGACCTTGGTAGAGGTCAAATTTGAATACTTTGCAGATTGCAAGTTAACCGATATGGACAAGGTAAACTTGGTGATCCCCTTTCTTGAAGACTCAGTCTGGGCACGGTATTTGGGGTTGCATGGGCACATTAACAAGGAAGCCGCCTAGCGCACTGGCGTTCATGTAAAGGACAGCAACCCCGTATGGACATGGAAAGGGTTCTGAGAACGGCTGGAACAAAGTTTCAGCGGAGACCAGGCTGAGCGAGATCGATCCCTTCTCGAGCAGCAAGACCTTCTGATGAAGCCACATCATATTGACAAGTATCTCAATAAGATAATTGACTATATGTATAACCTTGGCTGCACAGATCCAGTGCAGGTACCAGAAACGGTTCGATCAGGCTTCACTCAAGAGGTTCGGAATGCATGTGCCCTTAAGGAACCACATGAGACCAACCTGAACGACTACCTTGATCTTCTCGGGAAGGTCAGGCTTACTCTAGAGAACAATAAGCGGTTCTGTAACCCCATCATCCACTCTGCCCCATGGTCTCACCCCGCAGATAAGAAGGATGATAGATCCTCGACATCTGGCAGGTTTAAAAAAAAAGAAAAAAGGTGCAGGCAGACAGAACAAGAGGTGTGCCAAACCTACTAATTTCAATGCGCAAGAACAGGCAAAACCGGTGACTTCTCAGTATGCAATAGCGCATAAGGAAATACCATCGACTTTGACTGAACATCGGAGGAGGCACAACCAGTGCACCAAGTGTGGACAAACCGGTCACTTGTGGAGAAAGTGTACCGTGGCGTCTGCAGTCGTTAGTTCCTCTAAAGAGGCTCGTGGGTTGAAAGGGTCAGCCCCGGTAAGCAAGCATGCGGGGATGGACAAGCAGCTGTAGTGGAGCGTAGCGCCACCTCCGCCCTCCTCGTCGAAGATACTTGAAGTCCGACACGCATCACCTCAGATCATGGAGGTTGATACTGACGGCTCGGAATAGGTAAGAACCAATTCTGATTAAGGTATAACCTTACTGACCCGTATCTACAGACCCATGAGGGATGTAGGGAAGGAATCCTGGAAGTGGCTTCTGGGATGGGTAAGTACCCCTCTACTGCATGAATGAGCCTGATACTGAATACACCCGAGGGGTGTGTGCAGGTAGATGTTGTGGGCCGCACGTGGTAGAATGGGCGATCTCTCCTTGGTTAGGTTTCTGGTTATTTCCTTTGTTCTGGTTATAGGTATTTATTTCAGGATTTCCTTAGCTGAAGGGGCAAGTTACAGGATATTATTTCTGTTGAGGCAGGGTGAGGTCTTACTAGAGGAGACGCACGACATTGGGGAAGCAAGCGTGCTTCGCTTGGAACCGGTCCGACAGTGGACCTCTACCCACGCCGGGAAAGAATTGTTATGTACAAGCGTAATTTGGTTCAGGCTGGACTTGATCAAATAAACACTGTTATTTCCAAGTTTACCTGAGGCGGGTTTAGTACCTGAAATCATACTAGCCTGATAGTAAACACCCTAGCTACTGATAAGACGAGTCCCAATCGCGTAATGTTTACCAACCCGTTGTGGCCGCTCTTGTGTCGAAAGGCAAGAGGCCAAACTTTATAAGCCAAGATGACTAAGTCCCTATGACAAGAAAAGAGGCAGAAGCGTGACAACTTGCCCCATCACACCAGGTCTATTCACCTTCGCGTAAAGTTAGACGGGAAGATTGGAGCGAGACAGGTAAGTGCAGAAGCGCTCCTCCTTCTTCATAGTGGAGCTACTAGGCCGGTGCTTAGTGGCCGAGTGGTTAAACAGACTCAGGCACCTTGTGTATGGCGAAAGGTACATGTGCCAATAAGTGAAGCAAGCGGTAATCGCATTCCTGGATCAGGTCTACAATATAGACAATCATTGGAGATGAGAATAGGCGACCACCATAAGGAGATGCACTTTGAAGTCGCGGGTATGCCCAATACCAAGGTGGACGGGTACCTGCCAATGTCGTGGTTGAAGGACCATAACTGCGACCTAGATCGGCAAACCGGATCACTAACCTGGCGCTCAGATTTCTGCAAGGCTAATTTCTAGCAGGGCAGGGGCGGTTAGTGTTCATGACTAACGAAGAATTATTAGCCAAAGGCCCTAGTGATGTGTACCCGTTGGTAATGGTACAATTCTCCGATGCGAAAGGTACCAACCTTGTGGTTGAGCTACTTCCCAAGTATAAGGACTGTGTGGATGTCTTCAGTCAAGAATAGATTGAGGCACTGCCGGAGCAGTCGAAGTATGACCACAAGATCGGGTTGCACCCCGCGACTCAACATCCGTTTGGGCCTATCTATCCGTTATCGGGAAAGGAGCTTAAGGCACTGCGGGAATATCTCAACGACCTGCTGTGAACATGAAAGCTACGCCGATCCAGTTCCTTGGCAGCAGCCCCTATCCTCTTGGTGCCAAAACCAGATGGTACATTAAGACTAGTAATAGATTACCAAGGGCTGAACAAAATCACAGTTAAGAGTAAGTACACTCTACCATTGATGAATGAACTGCGAGATAGGTTACAAAAAGCCGTTGTGTTCCCTAAGTTGGACATGAAGAACGGCAACTACCTTCTGAGTTTGACAGAAGTTGCGGAATGGAAGACGGCCTTCCGGTGCAGATATGAACTGTATGAATACACGGTCATGCCGTTTGGGTTATGTAATGCCCCAGCGACTTTCCAGAGCATGATGAAGGAGGTCTTCTGCGACCTCGTGGATGAAGGAGTCCTTGCCTACACGGATGACACCCTGATCTACTCCAAAACTATGCAAGAGCATATCGCGATGGTGAGACGTGTGATGGTGAAATTGTGGAAAACCAGATTATACGTAAGCATGAAGAAGTCCAGTTTCCTCCAGCGGGAAGTCGAATGCCTCGGATATAAGATCTCTCACATGGGCATCTCTATGCTGTCCGAGAAGGTGCAAATAATCAGGGATTGGGCACCTCCGACATGCGTCATCCACGTTCAAAGCTTTATAGGCTTTGGCAACCTCTATCGTCGGTTCTTAGAGGGTTTCAGCAAAATGGCAAAGCCTCTAACAGACTTGACCAAGAAGGATGTCTGATGGGAATGGACACCTGCTTGTGCACAGGCCTGCAACCAGTTAAAGGAGTCGTTTACGTCCAAACCCATACTACCACATTTTGACCCTGAGCGGCCAACCCGGCTGCAAACCGACGCTAGTGACTTCGAATCAGGATGCGGCCTCCCCCAGTTCTGTGAAGATGAGAGATGGCATCCAGTGGCCTACCACAGTCGGAAGTTTCACCCAGGGGATTTTAATTATGATGTCCATGATAAGGAAATAACTGCTAGCGTGGCGGCATTGAAGGAATGGGATCATCTGCTACGCTCAGTAACGGACCAATTGGTGATCTATATGGATCACAAGGATTGGGAGTGCTTTAATAGTACCAAGGTTCTTAACCGTGGGCAGCACCGCTGTCCTGAGTTCCTGCAACCGTTTAACTTCCAGGTTGTTTGCTGAGAAGAACGGTTGCATGAGAAGAGAGATGCTTTGTCGTGGCATAGGGGCTACCACCCAGAAGGGGGGAGTGATTTTCCGCCACAGTAGTTTTTTCACCCTAGACAGTGGGTTGGGAGCCAGGAACGCGACAGCTTGCGACCACAGGTGTTGTAGGTATAGCCAGGATTTCTGCTCCAGTCTTGCTTTTCGGATCAACTGTGGGTAGCGATTACTGAAGACCAGGAATACTTGAGAATCCAGAAGTCAACGGCTGCCAGTGAGAAACAGGTGGACCCACATTTCACGACCGAAAGGGGCCTACACCTGTACAAGAATGGGTGGTATGTTCCCAAGGGTCTGAATCTGAAGCAGATAATCATGAAGGCTGAACATGACTCCCGAATCGCAGGACAGTTCATGACTATGAGATGCTAGAAGGGACAGGCTTCCAGGCCATTCCCAGTTTCCAGCAAAGATATCTGTCCAAGCCGAGGGACCACAGGGTCTTTGGAGAACCAAGTGGTGGAAATAAGAGAAGGCGCTAACAGTCCGGGACGCACTGTAGAGAAGAGGGGAGTGATGTAATGACCCAGTATACATGAGGTATGGCAGATGGAACCTATACCCATACAGGTAGCCACCAGGCGAAGTGGTAGAAAGCGGGGGGCAAGTAGATACTTGACCCAGGGAGACCCGATGGCCCAGGCTCCGGGATGAACAGATATAGCTGGCCAGGTACTTAGGTACCTCCATACACCCGCGAGTGTTGTCCGCGTACCTAGGGACCTCTGAAGGCGCAGTTACTCCACTAAACCGGGTAACTGGAGAAAGGTCAGAAGTATCTATCTCGCGCAATGGGATAGACAGGGTAACAGGAAAAAGTTACCTTGTCTAGTGGATAAGGTTACCCTCCCCTTAGGATCAGGTTACCATGCCATAGGGCTTGGGTTACCCGGCCCAAAGTCCTGCGTTACCCTACCTTTCAATACGAAGTTCCTACGGGAGTTCGGGAAAAATGACTGGAATGTTTGACATGGGAAGCTATGCATAATACGGGAATCTGGGGTTCTGGGGGATGCTATTGGGCGAGCTACGCACCTTCGTAGAAGCTATAAACTGGAGATATTATTCCTATCATACCCTTCCGGCCCCGCCTGGAGGCCCGGACGTCATGGGCCAACGGTTGTGTAGTTGTGCGCAGTCTAGCAAAGAGGAATCTTGGGAGACCTGCTTGCAACATAGTATACGTCACTGCCGTCTGGTTGACCATAGGCTGTTCACAGGATATATAATGGGGCACAGGGTGGAAGGTGGAGTGCCTCCTCCAAGCTGTATGGAGTAAAACGGACCAAAGCTGACAGGGTTAACGGGTGTTACCCGTGGTGCTCGCAAAGATAGTCCCAGGTGGTGCCGGGGCGACCGGGAGACTTTTACAACTGCCAAGCCCGGAAGTGTCCCAAACGCTATATGCGCAGAAAGAGGAAGTGCAGAGACACTAAAACTATGTCTCTGACCACAGGTAAGGTAGATCCGAGGTAGTGGTCATGGGTAGCGCCTATGGGCTCACTACCGGAATACCATATCCTGCAGAAGACACCGGAACCGCGAGACCCGTAAATAGTAGATAGATAAACCACTCACTGTAGTTCCAGAGTCAAGTAAAGATCAATGCATGGGGGAAGGTTGTCATAAATAGTCCAGTTCATGCAGTACCTTGACTGTTAGCCACTGGCAAGACACCCATGCGAAGAGGTTTTCACTCCGGTGGGCAAAATAAAAATGCGCAGCAGAAACGATGACCGCAGCTGGTGAACGCCGACTAGAGTGTGTCGACACATGCATGCCCGAAGGGTGTGCCAGGAGACGTGTCGGACCACCCTTAGAGGAGAAGGGTGTGCTCGAATAGTTGGAGTAAACTGATAGTGAAGTTTTTGGCATAAGATAAAACCACCTGAAAAAGCCTATGCAAGAACTATCCTACTCCAACAATCATTCCTCTCAAGACCTTAATTGAGTCAATCGTCAGGCTTAACGATATTAAGTTTTACCGTTTACTTTACTCTTACATCCTGTGACCATTTCGCAATAAGTTTGAAGTTGTTCGGTGCGGTCGCACCCTTGGCATCCATCTCCCTAAGGGAGCCCCCTTTACAGTTCCTGCATATCAAGGCACTACGGCATGTAAAGTATAGATTTCTAGACTGTTTGGAAATGGCCCCTATGGCATGGACATCAATCCTGACCAACGTCATAACCCTTTTCCAAGAGTGAGATGGGAACAGTCGGAGCCTGGTAGCAGTAAACCACTACAATCAAATGGCCTAGTTTATAGAGCTAAAGGAAAATGTAATAGGTCACAACACAGCCCTGGTCATCGCCTATTAAGTGCACAATCTACATAGGCTACCAATAGAGATTATAGCAGATATGGATACAAAGTTTATGGTAGAATTGTGGGAAAGTCCCTGCATGGGCTTGGCAATTAAACTGAAGATGTCAACGGCATTCCATCTGCAGATGGACAGACAGAAACAACAAACCAGGTCGTGCAAGATTGTCACGGATATTTCATCCACCACTACTAGGATGTTTGGCACCAACAGCTTTCCGTAGCAGACCATGCCTATGATAATACCATTGTGAGTAAGCAGCAACTAACTCCCTTCTACAGAAACCATGGCTAGCACCGAGAGACCGAATGAGGGCTGAAGGGTATAGCTGGAAATCCAGGGACTACTACCTATACCTGCCAGATGCAAAATATACATGAACAGGGGATGGCAATACTAAAGGCAACGAGGGAATCAAGGGGTGGTACTATAGCAAGAAAGCCATATCCAAGCCTAACCTTCAGGCAGATAACTTAGTTATATTAAATAACAAAAGCATTCACCCCAAATTCTACTCCAAAACGCTCAGCCTGAAGTGTTACAGGCCATTCAAAATTCTGAAGCCATGCAGCAACAAAGTATGGGGACTGGAAATCTCACAACTCGGGAAGATCTATCCCATCTTCCTTGTGTCATTGTTAGAGGCCTACCAGAACTCAGTCCAGTGGGCTCTGGAATAGCCTCGGAGGGCACTACAAGAGATAGACAGTGATCTAGGGTAGAAGGTTGATAAGATAGTAAGGTGTCTGGTTATTTCTTATAATGGCAGGATTCAGAGACACAAGCGGAGGATCCGTGAGCTGAGGTATTTTTGGAAATGGAAGAGGTGTTCAGAGGATGAGAACAACTGGGAGCTGCTAGAGCACTTGGAGCAGGTGGCAGAGTAAGCAGTAGGGTTTCACAGTGATAACCAGAAGATGCCGCGGGTATAAAAGCAGTATGATAAGGAAAGGTTTTCCTGAGCATGGGCAAGTAAGGGCACAAAGGATTTTTACACTCTCTGCCTAATCCTTCAAGTCATTTAATTTATACACTATTAGTAAAATAGATTATAGAGATTTGGGCCGAACTGCATGCCAGGAGAGATTGTGTTCCACGTAAGATGAGCTGGCATAGTGAACTAGTGAGGTCATATCATTGCTGATAAAAGGTCACCTCTTTGATTGAAGAGTGCGAGGGAGTATTCAGTGAATAAAATAATTTCTACTAATACAATGCCAGCACAAAATACACCCTTACACCACCACCGAAGGTTGCAGACCAAGTGGTTTTGGTGGAACTGGTAAGAGAGGATTCTTGGCTATCATGCTAAGTTTGAACAAATTGATTCATTCGGTTGTTTCGAGAGAAAATCCTATGCATAGCTCACTCCACTATATGAACTCACGGATGCCAACTGATGGGAGGTTGGCTACTCTATTAGCAGTCCGTACCTGTCTCGCAGGCGGCATGACTGAATTTCAGGTCAGTTGGCAGAGGAATGCAGAGGAAGTCCCAATAGAGAATGACATGCAAGAGATGATTGTTTATCTGCACCCAGAGACATAATAAGATAAAGCCAGGATAGGGCCTACTACCCAGAATGTTAATTCTGGGAGTTAAGAGACCTAAACAAAATTGCCGCAAGAATGAAGGAGCATGCCTTCTGCATATTAACGCAAATGGATAATAGATCCAACTCTATTAATAAGTCTATCATTAAAGCTAATCACTCTACATACAAAGAATAAGCTGGTTGCCACTGGCCACTGTGCAAGGGTTCAAGTAACTATGCACAGAATAGACACTCTAAGTGATGGGAGCATACTGTACACACTGTATGGAAATTCACAGTCAAGCGGAGTAAAGGTTTTCAGGGTCTAGGAAGTTCACACCAAGGAAAGAAAGGGGAAGACATGGAAGAAGTAGATAGCCCACAAACACTCAGAGGTGGAATACAAATATCGACATACCTCCCACGCTTTTATAGCCATAATCAGGCATGGAGGAGATCTGGTCGATATATTCATTATACGATACACTCTTTATACTTCCATTCACGCTTGGTCTTAGGTGAGTCTTTTTAGTACTTGCTTCATCAGGTATTGGGTCTTAGCCCCGATTAACTAGTGCTTAGAATTGGCTACTGGCTAACAGTTCTGGCTTTTTGTACCATGAGAATTCAGTAACAACCCGGTTCTCCTCTGATGCCCCAGACATCTGACTGCGGATCATGAGTCACCATGAATACTTTTTTGCACCGCGTATGCCAGACACTATAGACGCCCAGAGCGTCAGGCTGTATTCTTACTAATAATAGTTATGTTGAGCCGAGTAGCAGTTTTGGGGTACCAGGTATCTTGTAGAATATGATGGAAATAGAAGCCTGTAATTTCTCACTAATTGTAGTACTCAACTCAACTTTTAATACCAGTAGATATAAAATAACATATTATATACAATAGGCTTCATATATAATTTTTAGCTTTACTGTTATATCCATATTCAATAGTAAAGCTCTATTGAGCGTCAAAGTTATATTTATGTTTATTAGTAACATTCTATAGAGCTACAAAGTTATATTCAAGGTTAATGGTACAGCCTTATTAATCTACAAAGGTATATTTAAATTGAATTATGAATCTCCATTAAGCTACAAAGTTATCGTCAAGTTCCATTATGAAATTCCCTTATAGTAAAAAGTTACATCCAGGTTCATTAGTTCAGGTTTATCAACAGTTAAGATTATGTTGGAATATGTAGTCATGATTAGCTGCTAAGTGAGAGTGATGTACAATGGTATATTTACCTTCAAAATTCAGTAAAGTTTTCAAGTAAAGTTATAATTTAGCTGCAAAGTTGCATGCAGTAATAAAACCATCTTGCTCTATACTATTCTTTTTAGCTATAATATTTAGCAACAGAAAATTATGTTAAGCAACAAAAGGTTATCTTAAACAACATAAGGTGGTATTGACCCATCAATCACATGAGCTATCAAGTCATGTTGTGGTGATGGGAACTCTTTGGAGGGCCCACTGAAAAACTAAAATAGTATATCTTCCAGAAGTGTATGGTCTTAGTAATAACCATGGTATGAGTACTACGATATCAAGGGACTGTAGGAAATAGCTGTTGTAAGAAGCTAGACAGAAGGGAATAATGCTATAATACTCACAGTATTCAATGAACCTCTTTCAATAAGGGAAGCTATAACTCTTCAGAAGTAAGAGCTAACAAATACCAACTTTTTGCAATCGTAAGAACCACTCAAAATGTGTCAACCACTTTATATATATCATTTATTATTACCAGATCAAGTTTCTGATATTCTGCAGCCTAATCATCCAGTATTCATATTGCGGTATCGCAGTGTTCCTGGTAAATAGCGCTCAGAAAAATAATGATCAGGGATGGGAGTGTCATATCACTACTAATGATCTCATATCTAGATGCAGGTCCTTTGTTGCCCAAATTTATTGAGCAACTGGATATATGATAGCAGTAGAATGCTGCCTTATAAGAAATAAATAGAAATACCTTAGGGTTAAGGTAAGAGATGAGAGTGAAGTTGTGCGCTTTCTGGGTATATTTAAGGTATAAAATATAATCTTTCTATAGACCTCTCTTTATAATCTATATGCAAGACCTATCTTCTAATATATTTAGTTAAGCTCTTTACTATAAACATATAATTTAGACTTGGTGTAAACTATATCAGTATAACAAGAATATTGGTTAAAGCAAAAATGGTTTTCATATCATACCAGTAAGTTATTGTAGACACATGTAAGTACCTGTAATTACTATAGAACCTACTAGACATGACTCGCATAAGTGCCATCTTGTGATAATCCACTTGTCATGCCCAAGACCAATACTAAACCTAGTTTCCTTGTAATCTGCAATTACTGGTATCAATACTTTATCTCTCCCAAACTGCCTTGTATCCTTGAAACCAATCTTGAATCTCTACCAGCTGATGAGCATTCCTCTGATCCAAATTGATTGTTTATTGTTTTCAAATTTTATATTATGAATAACAATTAAGAAAATACTTTGAACAATAGTTCCCGTTAACCTTTACGAAACCTAAACCTTTATAATTGTTTTTCAGAATTGCATTTGGACAACTTGGAAATATCTGCACCCAGGCACCAGTTCACACTATACCCAAGTGGTTCAGGTATCAACAGAATTCTAAGTCTTGGTCTTCAGAATATATGTGGTTTATAGCTGCCCTATCTTGCTCTAACGCAATACCTTACCAATATGTATATAGCCATGAGACTCTGATTTTATAGAAGGGAGCAATTTCTATAAGGTTTGGCTTTTCATACTCTAATCTCTTGAGAGATGCAAGAGCAGTCTGGACTTAGGAATTAGTATCCGTAAATGGCCTGACCTGTTGGCTGTAGGGCGTAATTGTAGGTGGTAAAGAAGGCATGAATATAATAAAGCAGAAAGAATGTTAAGGGTCAGACAAGGAATCCCTGATTAAATACTGTGAGAGCAGATAGGAGAAGTGTGTGGATGGTTTGTAAACTATAGGTGAAAAGAATGTATCAGAGTAATAATGGCTGTATTTAAGCTCTAATTTTGATCAAAGGAAACAGAAAATTGAACATTGTATTCAATGGACTTTATTATTGTTCCTCAGCGATAGAAACTTGAATACATTTAATTTCAACATCATTGTAGCTATGCGATTGAGCTGCAACGAAATTATAGAAAGATGTAAACATGAGTTGAGTGATAATATTATGTTGAGCCGCAATATTATATTAAGCCACAATGTTAGCCATGAAAGCTTGCATTAAGCCACAAGTTATGTTGAGCTGGTAGGCGTACCCTTGAGTGCCTCAGGTTGTAGCAGCAAGCTACAATCTTAGCACAAGTAGAGCAGTGATCACTAAGCCAATAATGAAGCAATGCAGAACCATACAATGAATAGTAATATAGGGGCATTGGAGGGGGAAAAGGTGCAAATTGCCAAGAACCAGAAAATAAGTCTAATGGCTTTAAGGCTTTGGTACCAGATAGAGAACACTCTGGGCTTCTTGAAATGTATTTGAATTTCATATTTGTGCAGTGTTGGAGCTATAATTATTCTTTTGAAAATTTGGCTCAGATTGTTTTTTTATAGTCTTGTAGCCTATCTCTGATCGAATCTATATGTGAAATTTGAAATATTTCTGAGAGCGAAATCCGTAGTTATTGTAAAGATTGTCAGAACATGTACTCTTTTCCGGGGTTTAGCTGATATCGTAAGCCTGTATGAAGATAATCAAATGCAACAATAACAGGTAGTGTACAGCTATTGATTTAAGTTGAAATATATATTAATTCTACTTACTCAACCCCTATAATCTTGGTTAACATATATTATTATTAGTAGATAATCATTGCCTAAATCTAGTAGTTTTAGGTAAAAAAAAAACTATTTATATAGAATTAAGTAGATAGCGGAATCAATTTTTATGCTTGATTTCCAGGCTATTTACTGAAAAGGTGGTTGTGCTATTTCAAATTCTTTGACAAAAAACAATTTATCATTTTTCTCAAAAGGCCTCTGATTGCTATGTAAACTAAAACAGCTCCTAACACAAAACAGTCAAAAAGCAAACAGTCATTTTCCCTGCACTACACCCATATACGATAAAGAAAAGAAAACTTGGACAAAATTTATTTCCAAACATGACCTCGTAATCCACAAGCTACTCATATGACCTGGAATCTAGCTAGACATTGAAATTATTGTATTCAAAATAGAGTACATCCCTTTGTGGCTTCTCCAGGAATGTTTGACCCTTGTTATCAATCACCATGAATGGTAGTCCTTATATGGAGTCAGAGCCATTTTATCCCCGTATGCTACCGCCTATTTTCAACGATATAGAAAATCACATCCCTCGGCCGGGCATTTTGGAGGTGTCCATTTATAGGACCAGCGATCACTATGCTTTGTGGGTGTCCAACTTCAACTCGGCCGCGCGAGTATACCGGTTCGGCTCAACTACGGTAGGATAATAAATTATACTGAACAAAGGGTTTTGGTTCCTCGTCTTGTTTAACATCACACCTCCGGGCTCGCTTGGTTCTGGTGAATTTATGAGCGAACACCGGTGGTAAACCCAGTTATATTGAACATTGTGCCAGTAGTGCTCTAGGTAGACTTCACCAAGTGCGAACCCCCCGCTGCATTAAAGCGGCTAAACAGCTCAAACTCCATTCTCTCTCCCGCTTTTGGACCGCTCATAATCTCACCCATCATATCCGTGCCAGGCGGGAAATCGGTCTCAAAACAAGGCTCGCCAGCTCCCTTCATATTCGTGAGGACTGCCTGGCGAAAATGCCAGCGGAGAAGCTGATCGACCGGTCGGCGTGGATTATCGAGGAACGTCTGATTAAGGTGACCAGCGATGTTTTGGTAAATGGATTCAGGTGCGAAGGAGACGATCTTGTAGTTATCCTACACAATCATTAGCCGTGAAGACTTGAACATCTAGCCATCCATACATCGGGATTAATTGTCAAATCATAGGCATCAAAATAGTGGTGCATATGACTCTGGAGCAAGATCCCATTCTGCACAGAGTTGATCAATCCGTGTGACTCATTGGCGGGCGGAATGGTAATCCAACGACCGTAGTTATGATCTCTCCAGTGCCCCTCGTACGCCAGGGGAAATATGTGAGCGGCTTCCAAGGCTCTCCACCTGCCTGACACTGATGGGACACCGGTGAAAACGCAGGCCCCGTCCCGCTCACGTACTTCATCACGGAACGCGGCAACACGGGTTCCGGACTGCAACGAAATCGTACGAAGAAGCGGGACTTCGTTAGTGAGAGTGATGGTACCTATTCAGGGTGAGTAGCGGCTAAAGGTGGAAAGCACAGAAGAAACCTACCCTTAGTGACAATATAGTAATTGCCTGCTTGAAGCTGTGCCTAATCCTTTCCAACCAACTGTCCGTCCTCGTCGTGTAGCTCGAAAGTGTCGGTAAACAAACAAAAAATCTCCACCATGGAATAGAGATTGGCGTTGGTAATACCCGGTGTGGCCCAGAGGCCTCCGAGTACGGTATCACGATTGTTGGAATCGTAGATGAAAGTATTGCGCCATGCGGAGCGATCGGCAGACGGCATGTTTGTTGGGCTATCTTAGTTTGTCAGTAATCTCGCTCTAACCGTGGATGGAGAAGAAAGGAGGACGTGCTGATAGAAAAAAAAAAAAGGAAAGTTTGAATTGATACAGAAGTCGAGGATCCGGTGGATCTGAGGCAAGGAGGCAACAGAGAAAATCAGGCACAGACAAACTTTGGCCAGGAAGTGGGGATCAACGCTTATATAAGCACAAACCCCTCAACCCTAATCTGACCTAGCTTACCGATGTCCCCGCTATACCGGTGTGTATCATACCACACATCCCGCAAAATCCCAAGCAAAGATTCTACGTTGCGTCCTGTGCGTCCTGTCCGTCCTGTGCATCTGACGCACGCGACACCGTATGGTTCTGTTCACGATAAACCAACATTCATGATCATTGCGACTTTTTTTTTTTTTAAATAAAAAAAAACCCCCCAAAAGACAGCAGGGAATTTTAAAGCCCAATTTAGCTTTTATTTGTCAATAATGATGCTTGACAGTAATATTAGAAAAAAACTTGGGATTTTTTTGTATTGAAATGGAGTTAATAAAAATTTGGTTTGAAAGGACAATTGATTAACTTTTATGAAAACCTTCAGTGAAAACAAAATCATGTCCTTGTTATAATAACAATTATTCTAAAATGTCACAAAATCTCTTATTCTTTCTACTTTGTATTTATTGTTACATCTACTTATATCAAGTTTACAGGTAGGGCACTCATGCTGGGTCTAAAGAAAATTCTACTCTGGTGACACGTCATATTCCAGACTTCAACCAATATAGCTCCTGGATTCTGATCTTGGGATAGCTTCAACTCTGTAATTTCAAGAACTCCTATCTTGACTTCAACCTCAATTTAGAAAATGTTTGATCTCCTTTTTACAAACCAGGGTCTTTTTCCAGCAACCAGACTTTGGTTATGTATGTCTATAACGATTCTGGAAAAAGGGTGTTCCTTTTTGGCTTTGGACATAGCAAAGCAGTAGGTTGTGCTATCAGTGGACATAGGGAGGAACTTCTCATTGGGGATAGAAATCTCGTGATTGCAACTGCATGTTTTCTTTCTGACTAAGCGAGTACATGCCTTGGAGAGCAGTATATGCAAGATCTGCTCAGGCAGGTTCGAACTGAAGAAGGTGGAGGGAAAAGAGGAGGTAGCAGAGGGAAAATCAGCGGATGCCAATAAGATGGCAGAGGGAAATGAAAAGTTGCTAGTAGCATAGGAGAAAGTGGCATGGTGGAGCAAAAAGTGGTGGTAGCCATGGGGTGGAAAGAGGAGGCAGACAAGAGAGCAAGAAATGTATGGTTCTTGACCAGAGCATGGATGGAGGAAAAAGCAGCAATGGCCGCAAAAGAGAGGGAGAGAGGGCACAGGAGAGAGAAGAGGAGGGGGGGAGAAGAGTTGCAGTGGCAGAAGAGAAAGTGGAAGTGGCCACAAAAGCGAAAACGTAGGTGGAAGAGAAAGCAAGCGACTTGTAATAGTCAATAAAAGAGGAAAACGATTTGGGGGAAGGTGAGGGTATTGTGGTCCCATGAGTTGTGCCTGTGGAAATTGAGGGGCCATGGGGAGTGCTGGAGGAGATACGGTATAAGAGACCTATACCAGACCAAATAGAATGTGGAGATTGGGTAGCTAGGAACTTGGTAGCAACGGGAAGGGTTGAAATTCCACTTGGTCCTGTGAAGATGATGATGATCAAGAGGACCTCAAGGCAGAGTAACAGTGGGAAGAGTTAGGCCTGGGGGCCGATTTGTTTTTAGTGTTCTTGTCTGGTGTAGGGGTACAAGGCTGGTTTGCTGGCAGTGGTGTTTTGTAGTCCGCTGTGTTTGGGCTTTGCTAAACAGGCAGAGTTTTAAGTTGGGTTGGCTTATCCCACAGAAAGCAATACCTAGAGGAGTACGCCCAAATGGGATATACTGCATACTTGCTGTAACGGGGGCACCTCTAGGAAGATGGATCCCAAGGTTGCGACCGCACCAAACAACTTCAAACTTATCGCCAAAAGTTCACGCAAATGTAAGAGTAAAGTAAGCGGTAAAACTTAATATCGTTAAGCCTGACGCTTGGCTCAATTAAGGTCTTGAGAGGATTGATTGTTGGAGTAGGAGAGTTCTCGCATAGACTTTTAGGTAGTTTTATTTTATGCCAGAAACTCCCCCATCAGTTTACTCCAACCATTTGAGCACACCCTTCTCTGCTAAGGGTGGTCCGACATGTCCCCTGGCACACCCTTCGGGCATGCGAGTGTCGATACAGTCTGCTTGGCGTTCACCTTATGCGGTTCTTGTCTTTGTGGCGCATTTCCATTTTGCCCGCCGGATTGAAAACTTCTTCATATCAGCTTCTTGGTAGCGGCTAACAGTCAAGATACCTGATCAACCAGACCATCTATGACAACCTGCCCATATGTATTGATTTCTACAGGACCAGGAAGCTACGGTGAGCGGTTTTTCTACCTGCTATTTACAGTTCCTGGACTCCGGGCATGTTCTGCACGAAACAGTAGTCAGGGAGTGATCCAATTGGTGCTGCCCCTGACCACTACCTCGGATCTACCTTACCTGTGGTTGGAATCATGCTTCTACGGTCTATGCACTTCGCCTTCAGAGCCTATGACGTTGAGGACACTTTCAGGCATGGTAGTTGTAAAACTTTCCCGGACATCCCAGCACCACCCGGGACCACCTTTGGGACCACCACTGTTATCACCCATTAACTCTGCCAGTTTTGGTCAGTTTTACTCCGAACAACTTGGGGGAGGTACTCCATCTTCCACCCTATGCCTCCCTGTATACACCGCGAACAGCTTACAGTCGACCAGACGGCAGCGACATATACGGTCTTGCAAGCAGGTTTCCAAAGATCCTTTGTTGCTAGACTGCATACAACCACGCAACTGTTTGCCCATGAGGTCCGGCCCTCAAGGCGGGGCCAGAGGGGTATGATAGGAATAATATCTCCCATTTACAGCTTCTTCGGAGCTGCATCGCTCGCCCAATAGCATCTACCGGAACCCCAGATTCCATTATTATGCTTGACTTCAGGTGACAAACATTTTGTTCATTTTTCCCGAACTCCCCGAGAGACTTTCTATTGAAAGGTAGGCTAACTCAGGACTTTGGACAGGGTAACCCAAGCCCCATGGCAGGGTAAACTGATCCTGAGGGCAGGGTAACCTTGCCCGGTGGGGAAGATAACATTTCCCCTTTATACTCTCTATCCTGTTGCTGGAGATAGACTGTTCTGACTTTTGCCCGGTTACCCGTCTTAGGGCAGTAATTGTTTCTTCAGAGGTTCCTAAGTACACTGACACCACTCCTGGGTGTGCCCAGGTACCTAAGTACCTCGCCGGCTAATTCTCTTCATCTTGGAGCCCGGGCCATCGGGTCTCCGTAGGTCAAGTATTTACTTGCCTGCCGGTTTCCACCCGTTCGCCTCCAGGCTACATGTATGGATGTAGGTTCCCACTGCCATTCCTGATCTACGCGGGGTCGTTACCCTTGTGTTGCCACAAATACACTTTGCTGAGACATCCACAGTGCCTGACAGCGCCACGTAAGTTTCCAGCTCAATATAAGATTGGGGCTCACTGCACTTTTGGGGCTCAATTTTTTGTCTCAACATAGAATTCTGGCTTAATGGAATACTAGAGCAGAATGAAGAATAATTACTCCAGAAGCTTGAATGAAGATAGCTCAATAGAGGTTTCTAGCTAAATGACCTGAAAGTATTATAATTTAAGAAAGTTTTGCAGCTGAATAGGTATAGACCATTGTAGTTGAATAAAGTGTTCTAGCTCAATAGGTATAAACCATTGTAGGTCAAGACAGCTTTAAAGTTCAGTAAATTGAAAATATTTTTACGCAATGTGGTTCAAGTGAGTTTCAAAACATTATATAGCTTCATAGATTTAAACTTCTATGTGTAACGGGGGCACCCCTAGGAAGATGGATCCCAAGGTTGCGACCGCACCAAACAAATTCAAATTTATCGCCAAAAGTTCACACAGATGTAAGAGTAAAGTAGACGGTAAAACTTAATATCGTTAAGCCTGACGCTTCACTCAATTAAGGTCTCGAGAGGATTGATTGTTGGAGTAGGAGAGTTCTCGCATAGACTTTCAGGTAGTTTTATCTTATGCCAGAAACTCCCCCATCAGTTTACTCCAACTGTTCGAGCACACCCTTCTCCGCTAAGGGCGGTCCGACACGTCTCCTGACACCCCCTTGGGGCATGTATGTGTCGACCCGCTCTAGTCGGCGTTCACCATATGTGCATATCGTTTCTGCGGCGCATTTCCATTCTGCCCGCCGGAGTGAAAACCTCTGCGCATCGGGGACTTGCCAGTGGCTAACTGTCAAGACCCCTTGCTGAACTAGACTATCTATGACACCCTTCCCATGCGCGTTGATTTCTTCTTGATGCCGGAAGCTACCGTGAACGGTTTATCTATCTACTATTTACGAGTCTCGGGCTTCCGGTGTCTTCCGCAGGGTACGGTGGTCCAGGAGTGATCCAATGGGCGCTACCCACGACCACTACCTCGGATACACCTTACCTGCGGTAGGAATCATGCTTTTAGTGTCTCTGCACTTCCCTCTCAGAGCCTATGGCGTTGGGGACATCCTTGGGCGTGGTAGGTGCAAAACGTTCCCAGTCGTCCCGGCACCACCCGGGACTACCTTCGGGACCCCCACGGTTAACTCCCGTTAACTCCGTCAGTTTTGGTCCGTTTTACTCCGAACAACTTGGAGGAGGTACTCCACCTTCCACCCTATGCCCCCTTATATATCCTGCGAACAGCTTACGGTCGACCGGACGGCAGCAACGTATACGGTGTTGCAAGCGGGTCTCCAAAGATCCTCCTTTGCTAGACTGCACACAACTACATAACCGTTTGCCCATGACGTCCGGGCCTCAAGGCGGGGCCGGAGGGGCATGATAGGAATAATGTCTTCAATTTACAGCTTCTTCGTAGCTGCGTAGCTCGCCCAATAGCATCTCCCGGAACCCCAGATTCCAGTATTATGCATGGCTTCGTGTGACAAACATTCCAGTCATTTTTCCCAAACTCCCCGAGGGACTTCGTATTGGCAGGTAGGGTAACTCAGGTCCTTGAACAGGGTAATCCAAGCCTCAAGGCAGGGTAACCCTGTTCTGTGGGTAGGGTAATCTTGTCCGGTGGACAAGTGGATTTTCTCCTGTTACCCTATCTATCCCTCTTCCGGGGATAGACACACTCGGCCTTTCTCTAGTTACCCAGCCTAGCTGTGTATTGGCCCTTCATAGGTCCCTAAGTACGCTGACACCAACCTTGGGCGTAGCCATGTACCTAAATACTTGTGTCCACTAAGTCTGCTCATCTCGGAGCCCGGGCCATCGGGTCTCCGTAGGTCAAGTACTCACTTGCCTGCCGGTTCCTACCAGTTCGCCTCCGAGCTACCTGTATGGGTGTAGGTTCCGGCTACCATAGCTCCTGTATGCTGGGTTGTTACACTATGTTACTAGAAATATTTGTCATAGGACATAAGACAGTTTTATCAAGTAGCTAGATACTTCAATCTCAAACCCTATACTACCTATATCTTCATCTACAATGCCGTGGATATTCTCTTTTAGATGACTTACCCAATAGGCAGAGAGTTGTAAAGACAGCCAAGTTCATATTCAGACATCTATACTATATTTTCCAAACTATTAGGCAGGATTCAACACTGATAGTTTCCCTTGCTCAACAATATGACATTCTAGAAGCTGGACTGCGCCACAAATGACATGGCAGTCAGCCCTAGCATGATGGAACAGGAGCCAACAAAAAGCTCATGCAGGATCAGGAATTGGCACAGTATCAATATCTAGACCGATTGGACACCATTAGAACAAGTACATCCTTGCAAAAAGTAACTGGTTGTACAGATGCAATTCCACAGAATCCATATTCACATCTTTTACCAGCTCATTAAGTCAGTAAGAGCTGGACTGGACTATTTTTACCTGAAATCCTGATTATGTCATTTGAAAAGAGTGGATGACCAACATTAACTGCAAGAAAGCACATAGTGTAGATGATCTTTGAGATTGTTACATGAAATATAAGACAATTTGCGACCTGTGCTAGATCGGAAATAGTAACCTGTACAACCTGGATAAAAGACAGTTTCACGTTAGTATTGACCGCGATCAGTGGCTCATTATACAGGATCTAAATTGTGAGACATACCTACACAGGTCTACGAAAGGAGAACCAGTTACAGTCTGCACAACAATTAGTTCAAATGGCATGGTCCTTTCCTCAATAATAATGGTTCTTGATATTAGTTACCAATGGTTGTGGTATACTGCGACCAGGCTACTGGGTGATTATTTGGTCACTACTTCTGACAGTGGTTAAGACATTGACGGTTTGACCATGAAGTGGCTAAAGTACTTCAAGTTGTCTTGGTAATCAGTTCTGTGTAAGGAGGATGGATAGGAACATGAGGTAGTCAAGTGTAACGACCCAGCATACGTGAGCTATGGCAGCCGGAACCTACACCCATACAGGTAGCTCGGAGGGGAACTGGTAGGAACCGGCAGGCAAGTGAGTACTTGACCTACGGAGACCCGATGGCCCGGGCTCCGAGATGAGCAGACTTAGTGGACACAAGTATTTAGGTACATGGCTACGCCCAAGGTTGGTGTCAGCGTACTTAGGGACCTATGAAGGGCCAATACACAGCTAGGCTGGGTAACTAGAGAAAGGCCGAGTGTGTCTATCCCCGGAAGAGGGATAGATAGGGTAACAGGAGAAAATCCACTTGTCCACCGGACAAGATTACCCTACCCACAGAACAGGGTTACCCTGCCTTGAGGCTTGGATTACCCTGTTCAAGGACCTGAGTTACCCTACCTGCCAATACGAAGTCCCTCGGGGAGTTTGGGAAAAATGACTGGAATGTTTGTCACACGAAGCCATGCATAATACTGGAATCTGGGGTTCCGGGAGATGCTATTGGGCGAGCTACGCAGCTACGGAGAAGCTGTAAATTGAAGACATTATTCCTATCATGCCCCTCCGGCCCCGCCTTGAGGCCCGGACGTCATGGGCAAACGGTTGTGTAGTTGTGTGCAGTCTAGCAAAGGAGGATCTTTGGAGACCCGCTTGCAACACCGTATACGTTGCTGCCGTCCGGTCGACCGTAAGCTGTTCGCAGGATATATAAGGGGGCATAGGGTGGAAGGTGGAGTACCTCCTCCAAGTTGTTCGGAGTAAAACGGACCAAAACTGACGGAGTTAACGGGAGTTAACCGTGGGGGTCCCGAAGGTAGTCCCGGGTGGTGCCGGGACGACTGGGAACGTTTTGCACCTACCACGCCCAAGGATGTCCCCAACGCCATAGGCTCTGAGAGGGAAGTGCAGAGACACTAAAAGCATGATTCCTACCGCAGGTAAGGTGTATCCGAGGTAGTGGTCGTGGGTAGCGCCCATTGGATCACTCCTGGACCACCGCACCCTGCGGAAGACACCGGAAGCCCGAGACTCGTAAATAGTAGATAGATAAAGCGCTCACGGTAGCTTCTGAGGTCAAGTAGAGATCCATGCATATGGGAAGGGTGTCATAGATAGTCTAGTTCATGCGGCGTCTTGACTGTTAGCCACTGGCAAGACGCCGATGCGCAAAGGTTTTCACTCCGGCGGACAAAATGGAAATGCACCGCAGAAACGATAACCGCATAAGGTGAACGCCGACTAGAGCGTGTCGACACATACATGCCCGAAGGGGGTGTCAGGAGACGTGTCGGACCGCCCTTAGCGGAGAAGGGTGTGCTCGAATAGTTGGAGTAAACTGATGGGGGAGTTTCTGGCATAAGATAAAACTACCTGAAAGTGTATGCGAGAACTCTCCTACTCCAACAATCAATCCTCTCAAGACCTCAATTGAGTGAAGCATCAGGCTTAACGATATTAAGTTTTACCGTCTACTTTACTCTTACATCTGTGTGAACTTTTGGCGACAAGTTTGAAGTTGTTTGGTGCGGTCGCAACCTTGGGATCCATCTTCCTAGGGGTGCCCCCGTTACAACCTTGTATGGGTATACATTGATCATATCCGCATATTTTCGGACACATTGGAAGAACACCAGAAACACATACGCCAAGCATGTGATCGACTCAGGAAGGCAAAATTCTTTGCGATCAAAAAGAGGTCAGTACTGTTTGCAGATAAGCTAGAAGTATTGGGAGACATAGTGGACAACGAAGGAATCCGTGCTTCCCCCCGGAAATACCATACATTGCAGAATGGGAAACACCAAAAAACAAGAAGGAATTGCAACGATTCCTAGGAATGGTGAACTATGTGGCCCAGTTTCTCCCACACCAGGCTACATTAACGGCACCACTAACCGACCTAACGGGAAACGCCGAATTCGTATGGATAACAACCCCCCAGACTGCATTTGATATGGTCCGGAAAAGGATTATCGATCAGCAAGTCATGCGACCAATAGACATACGGAGCGAGGAACAAATTTGGTTGGTTACAGACGCCTGGGATATAGGAGTTGGAGCATGGGTGGGATAAGGACCCACTTATGAGACGGCACGACAAGCCACGCTACATAGCAGAAAGTTCACCAACGCTCAGATGAACTATGGGACCACCGATAAAGAGGCCTTAGCGATAGTGGAAGTGCTTAATTGGTTCCACAACGTACTAATGGGGAATTCCTTCACGATAGTTACACACCACCAACCCTTAACACACCTGCGTACAGCCAAGAACCCTAGCAGGAAACAGGTGAGATGGCTAAGCGCCTCAGGAAAATAGGATGCGAAAATGGTCTACGCATCAGGAAGCACAAACTATTTAGCTGACGCCCTTTCCCAGATTTACGAGGGAAAACCAGACTTGAATCTACTCTATATCCACGACCATACGAAAGAATCGGATGACATCTCGGATAACACAGTCTACGAGCAAGAATCAAACACAATGAAGCTCACGCAGGAGTTCTCCCCCACTTTCCCTTCTTTCTCCTATACTGAGTACCCCAACGAGGCCCCTGTACCTCTTGAAAGCCCCTGCTCGATTGTTGCAGGAAACGATTGGGGTGACCAATATTCCATGCGAAGGACACCACCAGAAGAACTCCAACATAGAACCCTGCACTACTCACACTGTTACGTGGATCATTGCCCCTGTCATCAAACCGAGATCAAATTCACGAACAACTACCCCAGAAGACAGGGAAAATCGACCCCTTACCCGCCTAGTGAAGGGCCGAGCCCCCCAGGTACAGAAAGAGACCCGAGCCCTCCGGAGTCTCCCGAAATAAATTACTGGGAATAGCAACAAACCACCAGCGGAAAACCAAGAAGTGCAGGAGAAGGACCGTCCACCCTTGCCCAGCCAATGCCCAGGTCTTATGCAATTCCGGCACTGCTAAACCCGGAGGCCCCGGCATTTCACATGCCGGAGCCAGAACCAATAGAAACTCTTACGGCCGAGATAATAGCGGCATTCCGAATGCCAGAACCAAATAACTCAGCACCGATTAGACGAGCGGAACGGCTAGAAAGTCTTACCAATGAGACAATAGTCTCAGTAATGCCCCCGACAATGTCAGAATACCGACGCCGGCTTTGCGATGTCTTAGAAGACAACCAGGAGGTTGACCTACCTGAGACAACCAGAGGAAGCAAGATAGAAGACGAACGCGACACCTTACAGACAGTCAATGAAAGGATCGGAATGTCCTGAGAACACATGGTAGCCGCATAAAGGAAAGAACCAATTGGGAATAAGGTAAATGAGAATATGGACTCCACAGGAGACTTGTCCTCTTACAAGGTTGCACGCAGGATGCTATACAGAAAAACCAGATACGGAGAAGACTGCCGGTGTATCGCAAAGGGCCCCGCATACAGCAATGCAACGTTAAGAGAGTATGTCATTGGTGAAATCCACAACAAAGGCCACCACAGTGTTCAACGATACTTACAGTACGCAACGGAGTACCTATTTTGGCCTGAAATGCGGAAAGACGTTAGAGCGTATGTAGCCCAGTGCCACACATGCCAGGTGAACAAGGAGCCTACAAAATTACCGGAGGGAAAGGCTCAAACAATCTCCCTGCCATCAGAAATCTTCGAATCAATAGCCATTGATTTTGGGGGACCCTTCCACAACTCATGGGGATGCGATACAATTCTGGTTGCGATGGATAGATTTTTAGGGTTCACGTGGCTTATACCAACAACAAAGCAAGTAACAGCAATAGCAACCTGGGAACTAATAAGAAACAAAATCTTAACACCCAATGGTTACCCAACATCTCTGGTGAGCGATGCGGACCCAAGATTTGAGTCACATGTGCGGAGACAGCAGTGGCGATCCTTAGGCATTGAACATATCAAGGCGGCACGAGACCATCGTGAAACGAATGGACAGGTTGAAAGGAAAATTCTAGAATTGAAGCCATCTCTCCGAAACCTAGTCAGCACCAGACAAAACAATTGGTTTGATGCTATACCAGGGACAGCAGCATACCTGAATGCGGGATGGTCAGAAACTCTAGGCATGTCACCATAAAAAGAAATTATCAGAAAGAATTACCCACTACTGCCCCTAGCAAACTTCAAGAACTCCGCAGTACTGGCGGCTGACGAATTACTAAATAGAAACCAAGCAATACGGAAGGCGGCATTCAATGCAATTAAAATGGGACGATTTAGAAGCACAAGAACGGCAGCAAAACGACGCAGACACTATACACCGATAGGAAAGGGCAACTGGTTACTGGTATACGGAAGTTTATTCACAACGGAATCAGGTCGTACCAAGAAATTGGAACTGTACTGGCGTGGACCATTGAAGATAATCGGATACAATGAGCATACACAAAATTACAGGGTAGAAATGGAGGGCAGAATGTACAGAAACCGGGAAGCGATATTCCATGCTTTCACCGTGAAAAAATACCAACCTAATGATGATGTCTCCTTCCCTGCCAGGAGCCACCCAAAACCACCCCCAATCGTGGTAAACGAGAAACCGCAATGGGAGGTGGAAACCATATGAGACCACAGAAAACGATATGACCGTGACCAATTCCTAGTGAAATGGGTGTGGCACCGGGAAACGGAGAATAGCTCGGAACCCCTTGAGGGATTGGAAAATGCGATGGAAGCAGTTAATCAATGGTGGGAAGACAACAAACCAGACGACGAGCTACCCCCTACGATAAACCATGTGATAGTGGCGTGGAGCCCAACCCTGCCAGAAATCCACCATCTGGGCCGGGAGGCAGACCAAGGAATACAGGGCAGATTTTGGTCAACCCACTTCGCGAGCGAGTTCGAAAGCAGCAAAGACGAAAATCAGGTACTGGAAGACCAAGCAGCCTATCTAGCCCGGCTGGCCGAGGCGGAGTACTGGCAATAGCGAAAGAAAAGAACACCCCATCCAACAGCCTTACGATGTCATACTATGAGCAAGTACCTTGGAGACAGCGCCATCAGCTAATGGGACTGTGGGTGAACCGTGATATTATTCCTAGAGCGTACCTTGCACAGCGACTATTCATACACATCTGCAACAAATGCCTAGAAATAACAACAGAATTGATGGGACAAATGTGGGGAGAATCAGGATCAGATGTTTTTTGTTTCGATAGCGGGTACTACCTGAGCACAGAAAAATGTGAAGGTTGCATGGAGACGGAAGAAACCGAAATTAAGCAGCACCCTCCTTTCCAAGAAGACCCAAGCATGGCCAACACCTAAGCAAGGCTAACACCTAAGCCAGGTTACCACCGAAACACAAATACCACCCACCAGCCCCCTAAACCATCGAAGAAAACAGACCACACGACCTTAACCCCAAACATTTAACCACTTACAAAACTGTTCCGCATATTACAAATTTACCCTTACGCAAGAAAGAAAAAGCAAAAATGTCGACCTATGCAGAAGTCAGCATCAAGGGACGAGACCTTATTTTGGGGTACCTACTTGACCGCGAAATCATTCCAGAAGACGCATACTGGAAGACTTTCTACATCGATCACTGCGAGGATTGCGGATGAATCAATGTAGAGACGGAGGAATGGGAGCACCGGATAGTTCAGGACTTTGTGGCCCTGCCACATTGCTGGGAGTCGGGTTGCATTGTGCGCGGAGCGCCATGTGGAGAGTGCTTGGAGAGATGGTTGGAAGGTGCGGAATGGATGTTGTAGGACGATTTGAGATTGCTGCACGACAGCGATGACGATGAGGATGGGTCCTGCCCGGAGAATAGCGGAACTACCAGCTATTAGGATTTCCTTGGATTGTTTTATTTTGCTGAAATTGTTATTTTATTTGGGGAGTGTAACCGGTATGGGTTACTATGGTTTTATGTTTGGTTTCACAGTATCGTTTGAGGCTTGTATTGTTTCGTCTGCTATTGGTTGATAGACAGATTATTTAATGTTTGGTTTCACAGTATCGTTTGATACTTGTATTGTCTCATGTGCTATCGGTTGATACACAAATTGTTTTATGTTTGGTTTCACAGCATCGTTTGATACTTGTATTGTCTCGTGTGCTATCGGTTGATACACATATTGTTTTATGTTTGGTTTCAGCGTATCATTTCATACTTGTATTGTCTCCTGTGCTATCGGTTGATACAAACAATGTTTTGCAATATCGCTCATACTGGAGATAAGCGCTATGCTGTATTTAAAGACCGCTGATTCCCACCATGGAAACAGCAAACTTCGACAGACAGTATTCTGAAATATACTTGGGGAACGGTTACTTCTTTGATCTCCTATTACACCCCGTTCGAAGCCTCCTTTAGCAAGCAGCGCTCGCTTCGTGTTGACCACCAGGCCATCTGCTCCTATCGTACTGCTACGTGACTAGGGCCTGGCCCGAACACGTCACAAGAGGAGTAACATCAGATGATGGTGCAGTTGGCCAAGGGGTTGGCCCGACAAAGTGCACTCCAACAGAACAAGCCCGCCGACCGTCCATTTGTATACGAAGCAAAGTCCTATCAGGATGTAAAGACCTGGCTGCACGTGTGCCAGGACCACTTTAGCCGAAATCCCATGCTGTGGATGGAGGATAAAGATGGGATTACCTACGCCACGTGAAGGACAAAGGGTGCCAATGTGACACACTTCAGCTGTAACGTGTTCGGGCCAGGCCCTGGTCACGTACCGGTACGATAGGAGCCGATGGCCTCGTGATCAACAGGAAGCGAGCGCTGCTTGCTAAAGGAGGCTTCGCACAGGGTGTAATAGGAGATCAAAGAAGTAACCGTTCAACCAAGTGTATTTAAGAATACTGTCTGTTGAAGTCTGCTGTTTCCATGGCGGGAATCAGCGGTCTTTAAATACAGTATATCGCTTATCTCCAGTATGAGCGATATTGCAAAACATTGTGTGTATCAAGCGATAGCACACGAAGCACGACAAGTATCAAACAATACTGTAAAACCAAGCATAAAACAATGTGTGTATCCCCGGATAGCACACGACACACTACAAGTATCAAACGATATGGTGAAACCAAACAGAAAACAATGCGTGTATCAAACGATAGCACACGAAACACTACAAACCCATACCTGTTATACTCCCAAAATAAAATAACAATTTCACCAAACAAAACAATCCCAGGAAATCCTAATAGCCGGTAGTTCCCCTATTCTCCTGAAAGGACCCGTCCTCATCGTCATCGCTATCTTGCAGCAGTCTCAAGTCGTCCGGCAACATCCACTCTGCACCTTCCAACCATCTCTCCTAGCACTCCTCACATGGCGCTCCGCACACAGAACAACCTGACTCCTAGTAGTGTGGCAGGGCCACAAAGTTCCGTACTATCCGGTCCTCCCATTCCTCTGTCTCGACATCGATTCGTCCGCAATCCTCGCAGTGATCACTGCAGAAAGTCTTCTAGTATTTGTCTTCTGGAATCATTTCTCGGGAAAGTAGGTCTCCCAAAATGAGGTCTCGTCCCTTGATGCCCACTGCTGCGCAGGGCGACCTTTTGGTTTTTTCTTTTTCGCGTAATGGTAGGTTTATAATATGGTGAAGAATTTTTGTAAGGTGTTAAAGGTTTGCAGGTTATGTAGTCTGGTCTGTTTTCTTGGCTGGTTTAGGGGGCTGGTGGCCGGTATTTATGTTTCGGTGGTGACCTCGCTTGGTTGTTGGCCTCGCTTAGTTGTTGGCCTTGCTTAGGTTTTTTGGGAAAAAAGGGGTTGCTTAATTTCGGTTTCTTCCGCCTCCATGGAAGCATCACATTTTTCTGTACTTGGGCAGCATCCCCTACTGAAGCCGAAAACATCTGGCAATGGTTCTCCCCACATTCGTCACGTCGATTCTGTTGTTATTTCTAAGCATTGGTTGCAGATGTGTATGAACAGTCAGTGTGTAAGGCATCGTCTAGGGATAATATCACGGTTCACCAACAGTCCCATTAGCTGATGGCGCAGTCCCCCAGGTACTTGCTGATAGTTTGACATTGTAAGGCTGTTGGATGGAGTGTTCTTTCCTTTCGCTATTGCCAGTACTCCGCCTCGGCCAGCCGGGCTAGGTATGCCGCTTCATCTTCCGTTACCTGATTTTCGTCTTCGCTGCTTTCAAACTTGCTCTCGAAGTGGGCAGCCCAAAATCCGTCTTGTATTCCTTGGTTCGTGTCCGGGCGCAGATGTCGGATTCCTGGCAGGGTTGGGCTCCAAGCCACCGTTACATGGTTTATCGCAGGGGGTAGCTCGTCCTCTGGTTTGTTGTCTTTCCACTATTGATTAACTGCTTCCATCGCATTTACCAATCCCTCAAGGGGTTCCCAGCTATTTTCTGTTTCCGGGTACCCCACCCATTTCACTAGGAATTGGTCGCGGTCATATCGTCTGCTGTGGTCTTGTATGGTTTCCACCTCCCATTATGGTTTCTCATTTACCACGATTGGGGGTGGTTTTGCGTGGCTCCTGGCGGGGAAGGAGACATCATCGTTAGGTTGGTATTTTTTCACGATGGAAGCAGGGAATGTCGCTTCTCGGTTTCTGTACATTCTCCCATCCGTTTCTACAGTGTAATTTTGTGTATGCTCATCGTATCCGATTATCTTGAATGGTCCATGCCATCGCGGTTGCAATTTCTTGCTACGTCCTAATTCTGTTGCAAATAAACTTCCGTATACCAGTAACAAATTACCCTTCCCTATCAATATATAGTGTCTGCGTCGTTTCGCTGCCGTTCACGTGCTTCGAAACCGTGCCATTTTTATGGTATTGAATGGCGCATTCCGGATTCCTTGGTACCTGTTTAGTAATTCATCGGCAGCCGGTACCGCGGAGTTTTTAAAGTTTGCTAGGGGCAGTAGTGGGTAATTGTTTCCACAAATGGATTTATATAGTGACATGCCGAGAGTTTCTGACCATCCCGCATTCAGGTATGCTGCTGTCTCTGGTATGGCATCAAACCAATTGTTTTGTCCGGTGCTGACTAGGTTTCGGAGAGATGGCTTCAATTCTCGAATTTTCCTTTCGACCTTTCCATTCATTTCGTGATGGCCTGGTGCCGCCTTGATATGTTCAATGCCTAACGATCGACACTCTTGTCTCCACACATGTGATTCAAACCTTGGGTCCGTATCGCTCACTGGAGATGTTGGGTAACCATGGGGTGTAAATATTTTGTTGCGTTGCAGTTCCCAGGTTGCTATTGCTCTTACTTGCTTTGTTGTAGGTATAAGCCACGTGAATGCTGAAAACCTATCCAGCGCAACCAGAATCGTATCGTATCCCCATGAGTTGTAGAAGGGTCCTGCAAAATCAATGGCTATTGATTTGCAGATTTCTCATAGCAGTGTAATTGTTTGAGCCTTTCCCTCTGGCAATTTTGTAGGCTCCCTATTTACCTGGCATGTGTGGCATTGGGCTACATATGCTCTAAAGTCTTTCCGCATTTCAGGCCAAAATAGGTACTCCGTTGCGTACCGTAAGTTTCGTTCAACATTGTGGTGGCCCTTGTTGTGAATTTCTCTAATAACATATTCTCTCAGCGTCATGTTTCCGTATGCGGGGCCTTTCGGGATATACAGGCAGTCTTCTCTGTACCTGGTGTTTGCGTATAGCCTTGCGTTTGCAACCTTGTAAGAGGACCAGTCTCCGTGGAGTCCATATTTTCATTTACCTTCTTCGCAATTGGTTCTGTCCTTTATGCTGCTACCATGTGTCCGCGGAACGTTCCGATCATTTCATTGACTGTGTGTAACGTGTCGCGTTCACCTTCCGTCTCGCTTCCTCTGGTTGTCTCAGGTAGGCCATCCTCCTCGTTGTCTTCCAAGACATCGCAAAGGCCGCGCCAGTATTCTGTCATTGTTGGGGGCATTACTGAGACTATTGTCTCATTGGTAAGACATCCTAGCCGTTCTGCTCGTCTAATCAGTGTTGGGCTATCAGGTCCTGACATTCGGAATGATGCTATTGTCTCGGTCGTAAGGCTTTCCATTGGTTCCGGCTCTAGCATCCGGAATGCCGGTGGCTCCAGGTTTAGCAGTGCCGGAATTGCATAAGACCTGGCCGTTGGCTGGGCAAGGGTGGACGGCCCTTCTCCTGCACTGATTGGTCTTCCGCCGGTGGTTTGTTGCCATTCCCAGTCATTGATTTCGCGAGACTCCGCAGGGCTCGGGTCGATTTCTGTACTTGGGGGGCTCGGTCCTTCACTAGGGGGGTAAGGGGTTGACTTTCCCCATTGTCTAGCATGGTTGTGTGCGAATTTGGTCTCGGTTTGATGATATGGGCAATGATCCATGTAACAGTGTGAGTAGTGTAGGGCACTATGTTGGAGTTCTTCTGGTGGCGTACTGGGCAGAGTACAGGTGTCAGCCCAATCGTTTCCTGCAACAATCGAGCAGGGGCTTTCGTGAGGTACAGGGGCCTCGTTGGGGTACTCAGTATAGCAGAAAGGAGGGGAAGTAGGGGAGAACTCCTGCGTGGGCTCCATGGTGTTTGATTGTTGCTCGTAGACCGTGTCATCCGAGATGTCACCCAATTCTTTCGTATGATCGTGGACATAGAGTGGATTCAAGTCTGGTTCTTCCTCGCAAATTTGGGAAAGGGCGTCAGCTAAATAGCTCGCGCTTCCTCGTGCGTAGACTACTTTCGCATAATATTTTCCCCAGACACTTAACCATCTCACCTGTTTCCTGCTACGGTTTTTGGCCATTCGCAGGTCTGCTAAGGGTTGGTGGTCTGTAACTATGGTGAAGGAATTTCCCCTTAGTACATTGTGGAACCGATTAACCACTTCCACTATTGCTAAAGACTCTTTATTGGTGGTCCCATAGTTCATCTGAGCATTGGTGAACTTTCCGCTGCGTAGCGCGGCTGGTCGTGCCGTCTCCTATGTGGGTCCTTGTCCCACGCATGCACCAACTCCAAAATCTGAGGCGTCTGTAACCAACCAAATTGGTTCCTCGCTCCGTATGTCTATTGGCCGCATGACTTGGAGATCGATAATCCTCTTCCGGACCATATCAAATGTGGTCTGGTGGGTTGTTGTCCATACGAATTCCGCGTTTCGCGTTAAGTCGCTTAGTGGTGCCGTCAATGTAGCGTGGTATGGGAGAGACTGGGCCACATAGTTCACTATTCTTAGGAATCGTTGCAATTCCTTCTTGGTTTTTGGTGTTGCCCATTCTGCAATGGATAATATTTTCTGGGGGGAAGCATGGATTCCCTCGTTGTCTACTATGTGTCCTAATACTTCCAGTTTGTCTGCAAACAGTACTGATTTCCTCTTGCCCGCGTAGAATTTTGCCTTCCTGAGTCGATCACATCCTTGGCGTATGCGTTGTTCGTGTTCCTATGATGTGTCTGAAAACATGAGAATATCATCAATGTATACCCATACAAAATGGTGTAAATATTCCCGCAGGGGTCCTCCATTATTCGCATAAATGTTGCTGGTGCATTCATGTGTCCTTGGAGCATGACTGTGCTCGCAAAGACACCGAATGGGGTCTTGAATGAGTTGAACGTAACACTGTCCTTGTCCACGCGTGTTTGGAAGTATGCATCGCTTAGGTCGATCTTGCTCCTGAATTGTGCTCATCCTATTCGTTTAAGGATCTGCTGTTGATTTGGATGTAACAACTCAGCATACATGAGCTATGGTAGCTGGAACCTACACCCATACAGGTAGCCCGGAGGCGAACTGGTAGGAACCGGCAGGCAAGTGAGTACTTCACCTACGGAGACCCCATGGCCCGGGCTGCGAGATGAGCAGACTTAGTGGGCACAAATAAGTAGGTACATGGCTACACCCGAGATTGGTGTCAACCTACTTAGGGACCTATGAAGGGGCAATACACAGCCAGGCTGGGTAACTGGAGAAAGGCCCAGTGTGTCTATCTCCGGCAGTGGGATAGAATAAGGGTAGCAGGAGAAAGTCCACTTGTCCACCGGACAAGATTACCCTACCCTCAGGACTGGGTTACCCTGCCTTGAGGCTTGGGTTACCCGGTTCGAGGATCAGAGTTACCCTACCTTTCAAAACGAAGTCCCTCGCGGAGTTGGGAAAAATGACTGGAATCTTTGTCACACGAAGCCATGCAGAATACTGGAATCAGGAGTTCTGGGAGATGCTATTGGGCGAGCTACGCAGCTACGAAGAAGCTGTAAATTGGAGACATTATTCCTATCATGCCCCACCGGCCCCGCCTTGAGGCCCGGACGTCATGGGCAAACGGTTGCGTTGTTGTGTGCAGTCTAGCAAAGCAGGAGTTTTGGAGACCTGCTTGGAACACCGTATACGTTCCTGCCGTCTGGTCGCCCGTAAGCTGTTCGCAGGATATATAGGGGGGCATGGGGTGGAAGGTGGAGTACCTCCTCCAAGTTGTTTGGAGTAAAACGGACCAAAACCGACAGAGTTAACGGGAGTTAACCGGAGGGGTCCCAAAGATGGTCCCGGGTGGTACCGGGGCGACTGGGAGGGTTTTACACCTACCAAACCTAAAAGTGTCCCCAAAACAAAAGGCTAAAAAAAGAAAGTGCAGAGACACTAGAAGCATGATTCCTACCACAGGTGAGGTGGATCCGAGGTGGTGGTCATGGGTAGCGCCCATTGGACCGCTCCCGAACTACCGAATCCTCCGGAAGACATCGGAAGCCCGCGACTCGTAAATAGTAGATAGATAAACGGCTCACGGTAGCTTCCGGTGTCAAGTAGAAATCAAAGCGCATGGGAAGGGTGTCATAGATAATCTAGTTCAGCAAGGTGTCTTGACAGTTAGCCACTGGCAAGTCACCGATGCGCAGAAGTTTTCACTCCGGCGGGTAGAATGGAAATGCGCCGCAGAAACGATATGCACCGATGGTGAACGCCGACTAGAGAGTGTCGACACATGCATGCCGGAAAGGGGTGCCAGGAGACATGTCGGACCACCCTTAGAAGAGAAGGGTGTGCTCGAATAGTTGGAGTAAAGTGATGGGGGAGTTTCTGGCATAAGATAAAACTACCTGAACATCGGTGCGAGAACTCTCCTACTCCAACAATCAATCCTCTCGAGAACTTAATTGAGTGAAGCGTCAGGCTTAACGATATTAAGTTTTACCGTCTACTTTACTCTTACATCTGTGTGAACTTTTGGCGATAAGTTTGAAGTTGTTTGGTGCGGTCGCAACCTTGGGATCCATCTTCC
>PYWC01000005.1:1725953-1826362 GCA_003182015.1 Tuber magnatum
TTTATAAGTTTTTTCTTGTAGGGTTCTGGGATTGAGTATCTTGGTTGGTTTCGAAGGTCGGTTGGATCCTTTAGCCGAATGTGGTGGCTAATCTTATGCTCTGGGGGTAGCGTTTCAGGGACCTTGTCTGGGAAGACATCCTTGTATTATTCCAACAATGTCGTTGCGGTGGCGCCTGACACAGCGGCTCGCATTTCCCCGCTTGTTGGTTTGCAGAGCACAGGTAGCTTGTCATCGTGAAATTCCACTGCTGTATCCCCACACCTGATAAGAGCATTGTGTCTTTTCAGGAATGGCATTCCAATCAGGGCGTCGTACTTTGCCAAGTTCCCCACCAACATCTGCTGATTTGTCCATTTCTTTTTTCCGATTCCTACGGTCAGCCCACATTTCTTGTGGCTTGAAGAGCGAGATCCTTTCAGAGCCATATTGACTGTTGTAGGTTAGTGTAGGGGTTCCGTAGGGATGCCATGGGTAGTGATAAAGGTGGCGCTAATCATGTCGCAGCCAATTGTTCCCCTGTCAAATAGTACCTTTGCTGGGTGGCCTTCTATATAAATCGTTCCTTCAACAGCGTCACGGGGTCTGATTGCCAGCCTCGGTTGTGTTTGCAGACTTTCCATTTCTACTGAGTTAATTTCCACTACGTCATAATCAGCTGCTTCCATTTCATTTGTGCTTGTCTCTCGCTTAGCGGCCTTTCCCTTTCCTTTCTTGGCATAGCAATCCTTTGCGTAGTGTCCCTTTTTGCCGCATTCAAAACATGTGCCTTCCTCGCGTCGTTTCTGTTTCTTGTCCTTCTTGTCCTTTGAATCCTTGCGCTATGGTTTATCCTTCTTCGTATTGTCCTGCGATGCTGATCCTTTGCTATTCTTTTGCTGTGGCACATGGGTTCGGTAAACTCGGGTTTCATACAGGAGAGCATCTTTCCATTCGGCCCGCTTTACTATCTTTTCAAATGAATCACCACCCTCTTCCATGGGTTCCACCTCCTGACGTAGTCTGGTATGCATTGCCTCATACAATCTTTGTTTTAGCGTATATTGAGACACTGTTCCGCCAGGCAATCGTCCATGATACATCAAGAGATCCGTCGCGACCAGGGTTATTCTTTCTGTTATGCCATTTCGTACTTGCTGGATATCCTTGAACCTTTTGTATAGTTCCTCAGAATTACACAAGGATTGGAATCTATCTCTCAAGTACTTTATCAGGGTCGTTCCTCGGATTTTTTCCCCACTCTTATAGTCGTTCATTGCTAGGTGGTATGCTTCCTCTGCCTTTCCAGTACAGAAGCTTCCGAAGTATGCTCTGCTTCCTTCCTTGGTTTTGTCCACTCCATGTGGGACAAGGTATGGCGAAGTTGTTATGACCCATCGGTCAAATACTTCACGTTATAGGTCGTCCTTTTCACCCGGGAACGATGGTCGCAGTGGAAGTTTGATTTGAGGCCCTGCTCACCCGGTGGATCCACCTTCGGACATTTCGTGTTCAGACTCTTCATTACTTGTACTGTCGTCCCAGGAGCGTTCTGGAAAAGCCCCAGGATTATCGCCTGGTGGCTGCCTTGCTACCGCGTGATCTGATCCTTCTTCGTCGCTTTCTTTCTTCTTAGGTGTCCTGATAGGTATGCCGTCTTTCTTTGGTAGTTGCGCCGGTCCATTTCTTTTCTGGGGCTGGGGGGAAATAGCCCAGGCAGGGTGGTTGCTGCCTTTGCTAATTCGTCAGTCGACTCACTAAAGGTATGCTAGGCCAAATCTCGCGCCAATTGTCGTTCTGCTTCGTTGATCGAGAATTCGCTCTTTGGCCCTATCCATTTCTTAGGTTGCCTTTTCTTGGTAAGACCTTCTCGGGGGACCTGCTTCCCACTCCGAGTCTCTAATGACTCAATCGTGTCGTTTGGCGGAGCCGAACTTATCGTGGTTCTGCCGCTCCCCGATGCTAGCTTTGCTTATTGAACCTTTCGTAGGTTGATCAGACCAGGTCCCTGCAGGTTTCTTAACCACTTGCGGAGGTTAAAAAAATCTAACATGTTCGGGCCAGGCCCTAGTCACATAGCAGTATGATAGAAGCAGATGGCCTCATGATTAACACGAAGTGAGCCCTGCTTGCTAAAGAAGCCTTCGACCGGGGTGTAATAGGAGATCAAAGAAGTAACCGTTCAAACACGTATATTGTAGAATACTGTCTGTCAAAGTCTGCTGTTTCTATCGCGCGAATCAGCGGTCCTTAAATACGGTATGTCGCTTATCTCCAGTATGAGCGATGTTGCAAAACATTGTCTGTATCAACCGATAGCACACGAAACACTACAAGTATCAAACGATACTGTAAAACCAAACATAAAACAATCTGTGTATCAACCGATAGCACACGAAACACTATAAGTATCAAACGATACTGTAAAACCAAACATAAAACAATCTGTGTATTACCCGATAGCACAGGAAACACTACAAGTATCAAACGATACCGTGAAACCAAACATAAAACAACGCGTGTATTAACTGATAGCACACGAAACACTACCACTATCCAACGATACCGGGGAACCAAACATAAAACAATTTGTGTATCAAAGGATAGCACAGGAAAAACTACAAACCCGTACCGGTTACATCAGCCCTCGGTATAGGATGAGCATGGAAGGGCTTGAAGGGTATGCCGCCCGTTCTGAATTCCTGACACGGGAACAGTTTCGGCACGAGCTAATCGTACGATTCTCACCAATCAATGAGGACCGGAAAGCCCTGGCACAGATGGGGAAGCTCAAGTATCAAAAGGACATCGACAAGTACCTTCTCCAGATGTAAAACCTGCACATCAAGGCCCAGCTGCAATGAACGGGGTGGAGGAAAATAGTCGTGGACCAACTACCAGAGGCAATACTGAGTTGGCTGTCTCATAAGCGATATGACACTAATGCTGAATCGCTGCAGCACCTGCGAGCAGTGGGAAACTAGGAAGAGGCTTTCCTCGACAGCGAACGGCAATGACGAGAGAACACATTCCGCTGGTCAAGTTCGTCGGGACCCCTAAAACGACTCCGGGAGGAATGAGAAAAGCAGCCGAAGCCAGCAAAGGAGGAAGGGCGACCTACCAAGTTCCGGAGGAAGACGGCACCTGGGAACTTCAAGACAGCAAGCTTCGCCCAAACCAACCAACCGACCAAGACTCCGCGGGTAGAGCACACTGACGGGAAGAAGGCTCTGGGCGGAATACTCAATAACCTGGTTGACCAATGCCGGGAAAATAAAGGCTGCACCCAGTGCGGACTCACCAACCACAAGTGGGGGGCTTGTAGGAAGGGGGCCGTTGTCGCAACGATAGGACAGCGGAAAGCAGCGAGGTTTAGGACCTGAAACATGGAGGTTCGGGATACTGCCCAACGGCCAGCGGTGAACCAAACCCATGTGCCACCAGCACCTGGACTTTGGGAGTTGTCTGATCAAGAAGGGGGATAGATCGGACCACCGGGAGCCCGGTATAATAGCCAGGACCTATGTTCCGAGCTAGGGCAACAGCTTAGCCAAGAATATCGCCGAACCGCACTGACTGGGTTCCGAGCGTGGGGAGGGACAGAAGTGTGAAGGGCATGAAGAAGCCTGTATAACGGAGAAAGTTAACCCATCTCAGGGGGGCGAAATCAAGAATGACCCCCGACCTAGACACGGGTCGGCAAGACTTTATACACCTTCCTGGGTAGTGAAGGTTCAAACCCGGCACGCATGAAAAGGGGACTGTTGCGGGGGGCAACTCAGGGTGCCCTAACTCTTTCCTCCCAAGGTCATGAGCAGGAAGGAAGTCAGGATAGCCCAGGACTGGGTGAAGCCGCTTCCCCAGTCGCAGGATAGCACCACCGGCGACAGCGAGTGGGTAGGCTGCAGGTTGCGGGAGGAGACACAGGACAGCGAGCTTGTCTGAAATCGTATGCAACGGCAGGAGTTGAAAAGCTAAGGCCGGGTTAGAAACATCGCTGTAACGGGGGCACCCCTAGGAAGATTGATCCCAAGGTTGCAACCGCACCAAACAACTGCAAACTTATCGCCAAAAGTTCACACAGACATAAGAGTAAAGTAGATGGTAAAACTTAATATCGTTAAGCCTGACGGTTCACTCGATTAAGGTCTCGAGAGGATTGCTTGTTGGAGTAGTAGAGTTCTCGCATGGATGTTCAGGTAGTTTTATCTTATGCCAGAAACTCCCCCATCACTTTACTCCAACTATTCGAGCACACCCTTCTCCACTAAGGGTGGTCCGACAAATCTCCTGGCACCCCTTACAGGCATGAGTGTGTCGACACTCTCTAGTCAGCGTTCACCATATGTGCATATCGTTTCTGTGGCGCATTTGCATTCTGACCGCTGGAGTGAAAACGTCTCTGCATCGGTGACTTGCCAGTGGCTAACTGTCAAGACACCTTGCTGAACTAGACTATCTATGACACCCTTCCCGTGCGCGTTCGTTTCTACTTGACGCCGGAAGCTACCGTGAGCAGTTTATCTATCTACTATTTATGAGTCGCGGGCTTCCGATGTCTTCCGCACGATACAGTGGTTCGGGAGCGGTCCAATGGGCGCTACCCATGACCACCACCTCGGATCCACCTCACCCGTGGTAGGAATCATGCTTCTAGTCTCTCTGCACTTCCCTTTTCGAGCCTATGGCATTGGGGACACTTTTAGGCTTGGTAGGTGTAAAACCCTCCCAGTCGCCCCGGTACCACCCGCGACCACCTTCGGGACCCCTACGGTTATCTCACGTTAACTCTGCCAGTTTTGGTCCGTTTTACTCCAAACAACTTGGAGGAGGTACTCCACCTTCCACCCCATGCCCCCTTATATATCCTGCGAACAGCTTACGGTCGACTGGACGGCAACAACGTATACGGTGTTGCAAGCAGGTCTCCAAAGCTCCTCCTTTCCTAGACTGCACACAACCACGCAACCGTTTGCCCATGACGTCCAGGCCTCAAGGTGGGGCCGGAGGGGCATGATAGGAATAATGTCTCCAATTTACAGCTTCTTCATAGCTGCGTAGCTCGCCCAACAGCATCTCCCGGAACTCCAAATTCCAGGATTCTGCCTGGCTTCGTGTGACAAACATTCCAGTCATTTTTCCCAAACTCCACTAGGGACTTCGTGTTGAAAGGTAGGGTAACTCAGATCCTTGAACAGGGTAATGCAAGCCTCAAGGCAGGGTAACCCAGTCCTGAGGGTAGGGTGATCTTGTCCGGTGGACAAGTGGACTTTCTCCTGTTATCCTATCTATCCCACTTCCGGAGATAGACACACTGGGCCTTTCTCCAGTTACCCAGCCTAGCTGTGTATTGCCCCTTCATAGGTCCCTAAGTACGCTGACACCAATCTCGGGTGTAGCCGTGTACCTAAATAGTTGTGCCCACTAAGTCTGCTCATCTCGGAGCCCGGGCCATCGGGTCCCTGTAGGTCAAGTACTCACTTGCCTGCCGGTTCCTACCAGTTCGCCTCTGGGCTACCTGTATGGGTGCAGATTCCGGCTACCATAGCTCATGTATGCTGGGTCGTTACAATCGCTCCCTCATCCATGCACTGGTGCCATAGACCAGTGTGATTAAATATTGTCCTTGAGGGGAAAGAAGATAGAAAAGGAGCCGTACACCAAAGGGACCGAGCGTGTCTGAGGAGGCCTGAATGGCCTAAATTGTGCGGGCACAATAACAAACACCCAATATTATTGAATGCCCCGAAAATGTCCATTAAACGAAGACAGAGGAACCCTACGGGGGAGCGAACAAGACAGAACACTCAAGTCCCAACACCTACACATTACGAGTGCCCCCAAGGCACTGCATACCTACGAATACAAAGAGAACGAGTACCGATTCGCTTGTTATTATACTCGGGCTCGCAGATCTTTCTGATACGAGGTGCCCCAGTCCAAAAGCTGGGGCTAGCAACGATTTGGCCAGATACGCCCTTTAGTATAACGGGGTTTGACGGCCCACAGTCCCAAAACCCGGGAAGGTGCTATACAACCCCTATCATGCTAGAAATAGGGGCTAACTGACCTTGTTCGGAAATCACCTGTGAAGTCATGAGCCTGGAGATCCATGACTTGATGATACCTTTTGGTTAGTGGCATCGCCAACATCCTCTATCATTCATTGAAGACGCTAGCAGGTGGGAGTTCCAGGCAGAACAGTGCAAGACACACCTGGAACCTGAAGACAACGGATTCTGCATTGAGTGGGACGAGAAAGTAGCCGCGGAGCCTGCAGCCAGATACGTGGGCTGAATCGCAGGGCCAGAAGACCCAGAGGCAGTAGTGATAGAGACTCTGCCAAAACCCTACCGGGAGTACGCTGATCTCTTCCTGCCTCAGGCAGCAGAATGGGTCCCAAATCACAATACCTTCGATTACAAGATCCAGGTAGTTGAAGAGGAGAAGCCCCCATGCGGGCCAATATACCCGTTGTCCGAAAAGGAACTACGGGCATTGCGAGTATACCTGGACAAAATGCTGCGCGAGGTAAAGATAACTCCCAGCCAGTCACCCACAGGTGCACCAATACTATTTGTGGCCAAACATGGCAGACGGCTGAGATTATGTCTGGACGACTACGGGCTGAACAAGATTACCATTGCCAACAAGTACCCCCTGCCGCTCATGAGCGAACTCAGAGACTGAGTAGTCAGGTCGCGTATCTTTACCAAGTTGGACCTAAAGGATGGGTACCACCTGAAACGCATAAAAAAGCAGGACGAGTGGAAGACGGCCTTCCACACTCGGTACGGTCATTACGAATATCGGGTAATACCGTTCGGGCTGGTAAACACGCCCGCCACCTTCCCAGACATGATGCACGTGGTCCTAAGGAGATTTCTAGACTTGGGAGTAGTCGTATACATAGATGATGTGCTAATTTACTCCAAGACTGAGGCGGACCATGTCAAGTTGGTAAAGGAGGTCTTAACTGAGCTACGGAAGTACCGCATAGCAGTGTCTATCACTAACTCAGTATTCCACACCAACACGGTGGAGTTTCTGGGATACATAGTGAAGACAGATGGGATCACCGTGAGTGCTCAAAAGGTCAAAGCCATAAGTGCAGGGAAGAGACCTGAGTCCGTAAAGGACATACAAATTTTTATGGGATTTGCAAATTTCTACCGAAGATTCCTTAAGAACTTCTCGGGAACATGTAAACCCATAACGGAACCATTGAAAGTCGACCCGAAGCGCTTGGCCTGGGGCAAAGAGCAGGAGGAGGCTTTCGAATTCCTAAAGGAACAGTTCGTGATGGCACCAATCCAGGCACGCTTCCACCGAAACAGGAATATGGTGGGGGAAACGGATGCTAGTGATTTCGCACCAGGGTGCATCCTACAACAATATATTGAAAAAAGGCTGCACCCTATAGCATTTCACTCGCGAAACCTCAACTTGGCGGAACACAACTACGACATTCGCGATAAAGAGTTGCTTGCCACTGGTTGAAACATTCAAGCAATGGCGTCACTATCTCGCAGGAACTAACGAACCCATCACGGTATTTACGGATCATCAGAATCTACAATACTTCCTCACGACCAAGGCCTGGAGTGCAAGGCAGATAAGGTGGGCACAAAAGTTGGCCGATTTCAACTTCACAATCGTGAACCGACAAGGGTGGAGTGGCGGGAAACCGGATGAACTAAGCAGACGGCCGGAGTACCGTCCAGAGGGGGTAGCTGCGCAAAGCGGGAAGCTCTCGATTCCATACCCCGTACATTTTAACCAGGTCATGGTTATTGTGGTAGGACTACAGGAGGAGCCTGGTCTAAGTCAGAAGACGCCGGAACCTCAGTACGCCTGAGCTATGCGGTTACACCCAGAAGCTCAAATTCCAACAAGGGGCTCAAGCCAAGCGGCAGGACATGACATCTACATGCTGGAAGAAGCAATAGTGCCTGCTCGCAGACAAGCGACCGTAGCCATCGGAATAGCCATAGCGCTACCAGAAGGAATCTACGGCCGAGTAGCCCTAAGAAGTCGCCCTGCCGTCCGCCATGGGATCATGGTCGGGGCAGGCGTCATTGACCACCACTACGGAGACGAGGTAAAGGTATTACTGTTCAATCTGAAGGACCAGGACTACCACGTGGGGAAGAGCGAACGGGTTGCGCAAGCCGTAATAGAAAGAATTCATGATGGGGAGCTCCACGATATGATGGAGCTGGACAACACCGAGAGGGGCCAGGACGGATTCGGAAGCACGGGAACCAGTGTGGTCGAAACCCAGACCAAAACCAGTCAGCTAAGGGGAGAAAGTGGGCTAAACCAACACTTTGATGAGTGCGATCAGGGATGACACAAGGCCCTGACAACCGAAGAAACTGTGCTAACCAATGCGGTACTTCACAACGCAAGGGGAGGGAGATTTGACACCCAATTCCTAAGGCAGGTGGGGGAGAAGGGAGAAAGGGACCAGGACTGGAAGACGAGGAGAGAGCAGCTGGAAAGACTGCGAGATGAGGGAAAGGATATGCCAATGCACTGGTCTTTCGCGAGTAGCCTCCTGTATTACAAGGGACAGCTGTTCATTCCAAAGGACAAGGCCCTGCAAACGCTGATTGTTCAAAGCAGCCACGAGTCCAAGGTCGCTGGGCATTTCGGCCAGGAATAGACCTTGGAAATCATAAGCAGGGACTTCTACTGCAAAGGGCGCGCGGAATGGGTAAATGACTCCGTACGGTCATGTGACAAGTGTCAACACAACAATGCGCCACGCCACGCGTGTAACGACCCAGCATACATGAGCTATGGTAGCCGGAACCTACACCCATACAGGTAGCCCAGAGGCGAACTGGTAGGAACCGGCAGGCAAGTGAGTACTTGACCTACAGAGACCTGATGGCCCGGGCTCCAAGATGAGCAGACTTAGTAGGCACAAGTATTTAGGTACATGGCTACACCCGAGATTGGTGTCAACCTACTTAGGGACCTATGAAGGGGCAATACACAGCTAGGCTGGGTAACTGGAGAAAGGCCCAGTGTCTATCTCCAGAAGTGGGAAAGATAGGGTAACAGGAGAAAGTCCACATGTCCACTGGACCAGATTACCCTACACTCAGGACTGGGTTGCCCTGCCTTGAGGCTTGGGTTACCCTGTTCAAGGACCTGAGTTACCCTACCTTTCAACATGAAGTCCCTCGGGGAGTTTGGGAAAAATGACTGGAATGTTTGTCACAAGAAGCCATGCAGAATACTGGAATATGAAGTTCCAGGAGATGCTATTGGGCGAGCTACGCAGCTACGAAGAAGCTGTCAATTGGAGACATTATTCCTATCATGCCCCTCCGGCCCCGCCTTGAGGCCCGGACGTCATGGGCAAACGGTTGCGTAGTTGTGTGCAGTCTAGCAAAGAAGGATCTTGGCAGACCTGCTTGCAACACCGTATACGTTGCTGCTGTCCGGTCGACGGTAAGCTGTTGGCAGGATATATAAGGGGGCATGGGGTGGAAGGTGGAGTACCTCCTCCAAGTTGCTGGGAGTAAAACGGACCAAAACCGACAGAGTTAACGGGAGTTAACCGTAGGGGTCCCGAAGGTGGTCCCGGGTGGTACTGGCGCGACTGGGAGGGTTTTACACCTACCAAACCTAAAAGTGTCCCCAACGCCGGAGGCTCGAAAAGGGAAGTGCAGAGATACTAGAAGCAGGATTCCTACCACAGGTGAGGTGGATCCAAGGTGGTGGTCATGGGTAGCGTCCATTGGACCGCTCCCGAACCACCGTATCCTGCGGAAGACATCGGAAGCCCGCGACTCATAAATAGTAGATAGATAAACCGCTCATGGTCGCTTCCGGGGTGAAGTAGAAACCAACGCGCATGGGAAGGGTGTCATAGATAGTCTAGTTCAGCAAGGTCTCTTGACAGTTAGACACTGGCAAGTCACCGATGCACAGAAGTTTTCACTCCGGCGGGCAGAATGGAAATGCGCCGCAGAAACGATATGCACATATGGTGAACATTGACTAGAGAGTGTCGACACACGCATGCCTGAAAGGGGTGCCATGAGATGTGTCGGACCACCCTTAGAGGAGAAGGGTGTACTCGAATAGTTGGAGTAAAGTGATGGGGGAGTTTCTGGCATAAGATAAAACTACCTGAACATCTATGCGAGAACTCTCCTATTCCAACAATCAATCCTCTCGAGACCTTAATTGAGTGAAGCGTCAGGCTTAATGATATTAAGTTTTACCGTCTACTTTACTCTTACGTCTGTGGGAACTTTTGGCGATAAGTATGAAGTTGTTTGGTACGGTCGCAACCTTGGGATCCATCTTCCTAGAGGTGCCCTTATTACAATGCGAGATACGGGCTTCTACAGCCATTGGAAATCCCCTAGGCAGCTTGGACCTGCATCTCTACCGACTTTATAATTCCGCTACCAAAGTCAGAGGAAAACACACAGATCATGGTGGTAGTCGACCGCTTCACCAAAATGGCCCACTTTATAGGGTTAAGAGAAAATGCGACGGCAAAGGATGTAGCCCAGATGTTCCTCCAGGAAGTGTGGAAACTACATGGTCTACCCACTGAAATCATGACGGATATGGACTCGAAGTTCGTGGGAGAACTTTGGGAGTCCCTCTGCAAACTCTTACGCATTAAGCGATAAATGTCAACATCGTACCGTCCTCAGATAGATGAACAAACAGAGGGAACCAACCAAGTGTGGGAAGGCTACCTCTGAAGCTGCGTAAATTACGATCAGGATGACTGGCACCAATTACTCCCGTTAGCGGAGCCTGCCTACAATAACTCCGTTATGAGTGCATACGGACTCACTCTGTTCTACGCAAAACTATGGATACCAGCCACAGATGGAGTGGATGAAGGAGCAAGAAGCTCGAAATCCGGGAGCCACCACGTATGCTCATTGGATGAAGGAAATACATGGACAGGCGATGGCTACCTTGAAGGAAACCAGAGAAGCAAGCGGACGATACCATGACAAGAAAGTACAGCCACGACCGAACTTTCAGACGCGTGACTTGGTGATGGTTAACGCCAAGAACATCCACACCAAACGACCATCGAAAAATCTTCGCCAAAACTGTATGGGCCCTTCAAAATCCTGGGGCCATGCGGAAACCAAGTGATCAAGCTGGAAATCTCGGAACACTGGAAGATCCACCCCGTCTTCCATGTATCGTTGCCACAGCCATATCGGACGTCAGTTCGACCGGCTCGGGAACAACCTCCCCGAGCGCCAGAGAAGATAGATGGCGACTTGCAAGGGGCGGTTGAAAAGATAGTCAAAAGCGAGGTCATTTCGTACACTCTCAAGGTTCACGGACGCACCAGGAGGACCCGTGAACTTAGGTACGTCGTGAAGTGGCAGGGGTGCTCGGAGGATGAAAACACCAGGGAGCCACCAGAACATTTGGGGCATGTGGCGGAGTTGGTAGAAGGGTTCCACAGAGAGAACCCAGACACGCCATGGATATAGAGGGAGGATGGCAAGGCAAGGTTTTCCTAGGCATGGCCAAGTAAAGGCGAACAGGTTTTTCAACCTATCATGCCGAGTCCTTAAAGGAGTTTAATTTGTACACTATTAGAAAAATAGAATTATAGAGATTCAGGCAGAAATCTTAGAGAGGGGAGCTCGTGTTACACATAAGACGAACTGGCAGAGCATAATGGGCATGTCACATGGTCATTGGCAAAAGTTCACGTGTTCGATCCCAGGGTCTGTCGGAGTATTTGGATAATGGGTTAATTTCTACCAATACGACGCCGGCACAAAACCCACATTTACGCCACTATGGAAGGGCGCCGACTGATGGGTTTTCACTGAACCGTCAAGAGAGGACTCGCGGCTATCGTGACAAGGTCGAACCAACAAAAGAGGTCAGTTGGTTGTGGGGATAAACGCATGAAAAGATCCTGCAGGTGCGCTAATGGATGGATGCCAACTGGGGGGAGGTCGGCCACTCCAATAGGAGTCCACAGCTGCCATAAGGGCAGTAAGACCGAATTTCAAGTCTATTGGTGGAGGAATACGGAGGAAAATCCTGATGAGGGGACGACGCCCAAGAGATGATCGTTCACTCACACCCCAAAGGCATGACAAGGTAGAGTCACATAAGGGCCTACCATGTGAAAAGATCAACCCTGTGCGCAATGAGGCCTAACCGCCATTGGTGTGATAAGATAGGAACATGCTTCCTATGGGTTGATGCAGACAGATGGGAAATCCACCTGCATTGATAAGTCTGTCGCCGGAGCTGATCACTGCGTATGCAGAGAAAGGACCAGTAACCGCTTGCCACGGTGAAGGGGTTCAAGTGGCTATGATTAGCACAGGTGTAGCGAGGAGAGAGGTGGGACACCCTCCCGGCTATCGGCGGAAATCAGGGTCAAGTGGGGTAAAGGTTTTCAGGGTCTACAAAGGTCGCACAGAGGAAAGTGGGACGAATAGATAGGCCGCGAACAGCAAGACACAGATTATAAAAATAGAGGTGCCTCCCACGCTTTACAGATCATTAGCGACGCAGAGGAGATCTTATCAATATATTCGTTTTACGATAAAAAGCCCTACCTTCTTTCCAAACACTGGAAGTTAGCCTTCCTAGCAATCACTTCGTCAAGTATCTGGCCTTAGTCCAGACTTGCTTGTCCTCAGAGTCGGCTACCGCCTAACATGGACCAAAGGCTAACCCAGAGGCAAAATGATAGGATGGCCACTTATGGGACCCTAGCAGAGGAGGGAAAGGACCTGGCAGAAGGTCTTGTACAAGTAAGAGAAGGACTGCTGCAAGGAGAAAAACTGGTAGGTAATAAGTTGGTGCTCGGGCAAAACAGGGGTCGAAAACTCGAAGAAGTGGTCTCCGGGTTGACACGATTCAAGGTGGTGATTGAAGCTGTCTTCGCCGCAATGCATGAGGGGTTGGATCAACAAGCAGCTGTAAGCAGACAGCTGTACCAGGACCTGGGACGCTCTATTCAGGAATTGCTGAGTAGTGGTCAAGAGCTCTGCAAAGGGGTTTATAAACCCTGCAAGGAGTTAGAGGAAGAGCGACGACATAGGGGGACCCGAGAACTGCAGTTAGTCAATGAACTACAGACTATCGATAGAAAGGTAATGATAGTACTAAGGGATGTACGGCAAAACATGACCCAGATGTTCGCCCAGTCATGGAAGGAAATGACTGCGCTAATACAAGTCGTGTTGGGCTCACATGACTGAGGTTGAACCCACGATGGAGACAGAGAGAGCGCACAGCCGGGCCTAGCTGAACAAGAGCAAGGGAAAGGGCTGGCAGCAATGGAGGCCCAACCCGAGACAACAGGAGAAGGCAGGGAAGAGACTATGGCACCTCCAAATATGGCCCGGGGAGCAGGGGACCCAGGCTCTAGAGACAAGGGGTCAGAAAACGGTGGAGAGAGACCTAGCTGGTGGTTAAGCGCTATGCCTGGGAGAAGATGGAGGATAGCTAAGAAAGTGGAGGAGCACCAAATGTTGCTGCAGCTGGTCCTGGAGTTGGCTCGACTAACTGCCTCGCAGCAGAAGAAGCCTACTAATGTGGCATTTGTATATGAAACAAAGTCCTAGTAGGACATCGAAACCTGGCTACATGCATGCCTGAATTACTTTAGCCGAAATCCCATGCTACGGATGGTGGATAAAGATAGAATGATATCTGCTCTCGGTAGGACAAAGGGTGCTGATGTGATACCCTTGAGTAACGGGTATAGGAAAGACATGGAAGAGCTTAAAGTGTGTGCTGCTCAGACAGAGTTATGGACGTGGGCACAGGTCGGGCGTGAAATAATCGCGGGATTCTTACCAATCAAAGAGAACCAAAAAGCTTGTGGCAGATAGGAAGGACCAAGTACCAGAAGGACTTGGTAAGTATTTGTTTCAGATGGAAAACTTAAACATTAAGGCAAAACTTCAAGAAACAGCATGGAAAAAGATGGTTGAGGACCAACTGCTCACGGTAATACCCAGATGGCTGTCTTGCAAATGATATGACACTGATGCCAAATGGCTAGTGCACCTTTGTGCAGTCGGCAACCATGAGGACGCCAGGCTGGAGAGCGAAAGGCAACCACGAGACAATCCATCCATGTCATCTGGAACTTCTGAATGGTTGAAATCATCGCGGGGGGACAGACAAAAGGAGTCCAGGTGAGTAAAGTAGGAACCCCGCTCTAGCAAATTCTAGAGAAAGACAATATCTGGGAAGGTCAAGGCAGTACAGTTCGCTTAAGCCAATAAAGCGACCAAGATCCCGGGGGTTGAGTACGCATATAATGTGTTTGGACCAGGTCATAGTCACGTAGCAGTAAGATAGAAGTAGAGGGTTTCATGCTCAACAAGATGCAAGCACTGCTTACTAAAGCAGGAAGCGAGGGGCGTGTAATAGTAATTCAAAGAAGCAACCATTGAACCAAGTGTCTTGGGAATGGTGGCAGTCGAAGTCTTCTGTTTCCATTGTGGAAATTGGTGGTCTTTAAAGATGTAACGGCCCAGCATACATGAGCTATGGCAGACGGAACCTATACCCATACAGGGAGCCAGGAGGCGAACTGGTAGGAACCAGCAGGCAAGTAAGTACTTGACCTACGGAGACCCGATGGCCCGGGCTCTGAGAATGAACAGAATTGGCTGGTCAGGGACTTAGGTACCTGGATACACCCAGGAGCGGTGTCAGCGTACTTAAGGACTTCTGAAGGGGCAGTTGCTCAGCTAGGCCGGGTAACTGGAGACAGGTCAGAAAGGTCTATCACCGGTGACGGGATAGACAGGGTAACAGGAAAAAGTTAACTTGTCCACCGGATAAGGGTACCCTACCCTCGGGATCAGGTTACGCTGCCTTGGGGCTTGGGTTACCCTGCCCAGAGTCCTGAGTTACCCTACCTTTCAATACGAAGACCGGTAGGGAGTTCAGGAAAATTGACTGGAATGTTTGTCACGCGAAGCCATGCATGATACTGGAATCTGGGGTTCCGAGGGATGCTATTGGGCGAGCTATGTAGCAGTGGTGAAGATGTAAATTGAAGACATTATTCCTATCATACTCCTCCGGCCCCGCCTTGAGGCCCGGACGTCATGGGCAAATGGTTTTGTAGATGTGTACTGTCTAGCAAAGAGGAATCTTTGCTGACATGCTCGCAACAGCGTATAAGTCGCTGTCGTCCGGTTGACCATAGGCCGTTCGCAGAATGTACAAGGGGGCATAGGATGCACGGTGGAGTACCTCCTCCAAGTTGTTCAGAGTGAAATGGACCAAAGCTGATGGAGTTAACGGGTGTTAACCGTGGTGGTCCCGAAGGTAGTCCCGCGTGGTGCCCTGGCGACAGGGAGCATTTTACACCTACCAAGCCCGAACGTGCTCCCAACACTATAGGCTCTGAAAGGGAAGTGCAGAGACACTAAAAGCATGATTCCTACCACAGGTAAGGTAGATCCGCGGTATTGGTCATGGGTAGCGCGCATTGGATCACTCCCAGACTACCGTGCTCTGTGGAAGACACCGGAAGCCCGAGACCCATAAATGGTAAATAGATAAACCGCTCACGGTAGTCTCTAGAGTTGAGTAGAGATCAATGCATATGGGAAGGGTGTCAAAGATGGTCCAGTTCATGGGGTGTCTTGACTGTTAGCCACTAGCAAGACACCGATGCATAGAGGTTTTCAATCCGGGGCGCAAAATGGAAATGCACTGCAGAAACGATAAGCGCATAAGGTGAACGCCAACTATAGTGTGTCGACACATGGATGCCCGCAGGGTGTGCCAGGAGACGTGTTGGACCACCCTTAGGGGAGAAGGGTGTACTCGAATGGTCGGAGTAAACTGATAGGGGAGTTTCTGGCATAAGATAAAACTACCTGAAAGTCTATGCGAGAACTCTCCTACTCCAACAATCAATCCTCTCGAGACCTTAATTGAGTGAAGCGTCAGGTTTAAGGATCTTAAGTTTTACTGTTTACTTTATGCTTATATCTGTGTGAACTTTTGGCGATAAGTTTGAAGTTGTTTGGTACGGTCGCAACCTTGGGATCCATCTTCCTAGCGGTGCCCCCGTTACAAAATATTGCACATCGCTTATGTCCAGTATGAGCCATGTTCCAAAATATTTTGTGCATCAACTGATAGCACACAAAAGAATACAAGTATCAAATGATACTGTAAAACCAAACATCAAACCTTGTGTGTGTCAATGGATAGCACATGAAACAATACAAGTATCAAACGATACTGTGAAACCAAACATACAATATACTCTAGTACCCATATCGGTTACATTCCCACGACAAAATAACAATTTCACTAAAAAAATTAACCTAATGCAATCCTCATAGTCGCCAGTTCCGCTATCTTCCTGAAAATCCTTACAGCACCTAACCTTATTGTCCTTGTTACCCTGCAAGAATTTCATGTTCTTCTGGAACATCCGTTACATACCTTGCCGCCATCACTCTAAACACTCCTGACAGGACCCATCGCGCAAAATGCATCCTGACTCCCAGTAGTGTGGCAAATTGATCCAGTCATGGACTATCTGGTCCTCGCTAACCTCCTTGTCGGTATCGATATATCCGCAGTGTACACAGTAAATAACCTAGAATCGGTTCCAGTATACAGTAGGTGGGATGGTTTCACGGTATGGTAGGTGTCCTACGATCTAATGCCATGCCTTTATGCTGACTTCCTGCTAGATTGACAATCTTCAGTTTTTGTCGTACAAGAGTAGAGTCTTTTATCAGGGATTATTTGGGCGGAGCCAACGTGGTGAATTTTGTTATATGTTTGCAGCAAGGTGTGCCGTATTTGTGTCTCGGTGTCGGCCTTGCCTAGGCATTTGGGGACCGTGGTTGGTGTTTGTGTTTCCGTACCACCCTCGCGTAGGTTCTTTAGGAAAGCTGTTTGTGATTTAATTTCAGTGTCTTCCTTTTCCAAACCCGCATCATGTTTTTCCATGCTCAGGTAGCAACCACTACCGAAGTGGAATACGCCTGATAGCACTTCACTCCCCATCCATCCTGTTGAGTCAGTTGTTATCTCAAGGCATTTGTCCAATGTGAGTGTGAATAGTCAGTGTATATGGTATTATCTACGAATAATATCACAGTTTACCAACAGTCCCATTAGCTAATAGTGCAGTGTGCATGGCACTTGCTCATAGTTTGAAAACGTAATGCTATTGGGTAGTATGTTCTTCTCCCTTCATTATGCTCAATACTCAGCTCCAGCTAGCCATGCCAAGTATACAGCTTCGTCTTCCATTACCCAGTTCTTGTCTCTGCTGCTTGTGAAGTTACTTGCGAAATAGTGTGACCAGAAACCATCTTCTAGCTCTTCGTTTGTATACAGGCGGAGGTGTTAGATTTCTGGCAGTGTTAGGCTCTATACCATGATTACAGGGTTTATTGTTAGGGGCACCTCGTCCTCCAGTTTGTTGTCCACCCACTACTGGTTTACTAATTCCCTTGCGTTTTCCAATCCTGCGAGGGGTTCCTAGCTGTTCTCTATTTCTGGGTATCCGACCCACTTCACTAGGAACTGGTTGTCATTATACCGCCTCCTATGGTCTCGTATAGCATCTAGTTCCCATTCCGGGTTTTCTTTAACTGGGATCCCATGTGGCTTTGCGTGGTTTCATCCTGGGAATGTGGTATCATGGTTAGTCAGGTACCTTTTCACCCCGGATGTGTAGAAGGTCGCTTTTCACTTCTGGTATAACCTTCTGTCCACTGCTACAGTGTAGCTTTCTGTATAGTCATCGTAACTCGCAAGCTTGAATGGTTCTCGCCAGCAGGCTTGTAATTCCTTATAAGCTTCATCCAGACTCGGTTGCGACCAGGTTTTTATAAACCATTAACATATTACCTATCCCAATTGGCATGTGGTGCCTGCATCATTTTGCAGCTATTCTTGTGCTTCTGATATGGACCAATTTGATTGCATTAAATGCCATATTGTGGATCGCTTCGTGTATGTTTAATAATTTGTTCGCTAGTGGTACTATAGAGTTCTTGAAATTCACCAGCGGGAGTAGCAGGTAATTCTTTCCCAAAACAGCTTTAAATAGTGACAAACCAAGAGTTAGAGACCATCCTGGATTCATGTATGCTGCCGTCCCTGGTATGACATTGTACCAATTGTTTTGTCTTACGTTGAGTAGGTTGAGAACAGCCATCTCTAACTGCCTAATTTTCCTTTCGATATGTCTACTCGTTTCATGGTGTCCTTGTCTTGCCTTGATGTGTTCAATTCACAATGGGGGACACTGCTCTCTTCACACATGTGACTCAAATGGTGGGTCTAGGTCGCTTACTACTGTGGTTGGCTACGCATGGGGTGTAAATATCCTATTGCGTAGTAGTCCCTAAATTGTTACTGTAATAACTACATTGTTCATTGATATGAGCCAAGCGAAACTACGAAAGTCCGTCTATGGCTACTAGGATTATGTCGTATCCTCATGAATTGTAGAAGGGTCCTGCAAAGTCAATAGCCAATCACTCAAAAATCTCCACTAGTAGGACAATTGTTTGGGCCTTTCCTTCCAGTAACTTCCCAGCTTCTTTGTTTGTCAGGCAGGTGTGGCATTGGGCCACATACCGTCCCAAGTCCTACTACCTTTCTGGCCAAAATGGGTACTTGCTCTTGGAATGCAAGTTCCGTTCTGCACTGTGCCTGCCTCTCTTGTGTATTTTAGCTATGACATACTCCCTTAATATGATACTCCAAAACTCGGAGCCTTTCGGAATGTACAAGCATTCTTCCGCATACTCTGTTTTAGCGTATAGCATTCCATTTGCGATCATGTAACAGGACAAGTGCTCATTGGAATCCATGTTTTCAGTGACCGTTCCGCAAATTGGTCCCTTCTGGTATGCTGAAACTATATCTTCTCAGAATGTTCTAATTATCTTATTAACCATTTGTCTTCTGTCACGTTCATCTTCTATCTCGCTTTTCCTAGTTGTTCCTGGCTGGTTATTCCCTATGTCATCCTCCAAGATATCGTACAGCTCTTGGTAGTATTCCTCCATTCTTGGTTGCATTACTGGGAATATTGTTTCATTGGCATGGTTCCCCCGTAGCTCTGTTCTGTTAATTGCAGGTGCCCTACTCAGCATTTGGAATTTCTTCGCTTCTGGGTTCAATATTCCCGGGATAGGGAGTAACCCAGACGTCGGTTGACTTAGGGGAGATGGTCTGTCTCCCACACTACTTGGCCTTTTGCCGATTGTTGGGTGCTGTTCCGCGTCATTCATTGCGGGAGATTCCAGAGGGCTTGGATGGGGTATCGTGCTTAGGGAGCTTGGTCTCTAACTTCAAGGTCGAGGGGTTGGCTTACTTTACCACCTTGTGTGGTTATGTGTAAACTTAATTTCCATCCAGTGATATGGGGAATGATCAATGTAACAATGTGACTAGTGGAGCTTGCCATGTTCTAGTTCTACAGGCGGCATGCTTCTCAAGGTGCACTGGTAACCCCAATCATTTACCGCAGTAATTGACCAGTGGCTCTTGTGGGTCGCGGGAACCGCATTCGGGTATTCAATGTATGAGTATGGAGGGGAGGTAGGGGCAAAGTCTCGCTCGGGTTCATCCTGCTTGTTTCCGGTTCGTAGACTGTATTTTCCGAAATGTCATTGGCTTCACCTTTATAATCCTGCGCATAGAGCGGGTGCCAATCTGGGTTTCGTTCGTATATCCAGGAAAGGGCATGAGCTAATTAGTTCCCGCCTCTGGATACATAGACCATTCTTCCATCTTATCTTTTCCTACAGTACCGAGCCATCAAACCTGCTTCCTGCCCAGGTTCTTCGCGGTTCGTAGCTGTGTCAGGGGTTGGCAGTCCATTACTATTGTGAATACATTCCCTATTAGTACATTGTGGAACCTGTTAAGTGCCTCCACTATCACTAGGTCCTCCTTATCAGTGTTTGCATATTTTGTCTGTGCATCATTGAACTTTCTGCTGTGTAATACAGCTGGTTGAGTCGTCTTCTATGTGGGTCACGGTCCTGCGAATGATCCTGTTCCTAAATCCGAGGCTTCTGTTGCTAAATTGGTTGTGTCCTTGCTTCGTATATGTATCGGCTGCATGACCTGGTAGTCGGTGATCCCTTTCTTCACCATATCAAATGCAGTCTGTATCACAATTCCTACTGGCTAGCACTTCCCTGCCTTAGGGGATGGTAACTTAGCCATAAACACATAAGACTACTCGTCTTCTTCCAGAGTTGGATAGGAAAGCACTCAAGGCTCCTATATTGCGACTTTCTTACAAGTGTAGTTCCACAGCCAGGCCATGTAGGTGAAGAGTAGAGTAATAAAGTTATAGGTAAGAAGATACAAAGAAGATGGCATGCAGAGCTCATACTCCTAGGTCCCAGTGACCTCTTTTATACTCGCTCTTCACGCCAATCTTAACCTTGTAACTCATATCTCTGAGTCACCTCCCATGGTGATGCACACTAGTGCATCACATGCATGAGACCCAGGACTCACTAGTTGCATCGTGTGTGAAAGTCATATCATTATAGGGCCGGGCAACTGGGCATCATCCAAACATATTTAACCAGTCACAACATACTAGCGACTTGTAACTGTTAGTCTTGTGAAACCCCATGACCCTAATGTGAGTCATGGTGTGGCAGCCTAACCAATCTGTAAGGCTTACTCCGTTTTCCCAACATTCTGTTCTGAGTCTTCCATGATGGAAGAAACCTTCCTCCCCTATCACTATTTGCGACATCAGCTTCCCTGTCCCTCTTGCCTGAGTCCCATCAGGTATGCCCATTGCATCAGGGCCCCCCCCAATACCGTCGCCTCCCTTCCCAAGAACTCCCTGTATTTCTGTTTGCGTTGCCAATTTTCCTTCAGTTCTTGGAGAGTGGTGTTGGTGACTGCACTCGCTCCCAGTTACGTGCCGAACCTCTTTTCTCGTACGTTGATGGTTGCTCGCTGCATGGTCAGGATCCCTGGTGCTTTATCCAGCATTCTTCACTGGTCATCTATCTATCGCCTTAAGCTGTCCCTGTCCACTAGGGTTTCTGTATTTTCCTCGCTCCATTCTCCCTCCTGCCATGGCCTTTTGGCTACACTGTGCGTACTCCTTTGTTCGTGGCCCCTTTTTAGGGGCTTCTTCCATCCGTCTTTTTGGGGATAATATTCCACATCTATCCTTTCCATTTTATGGGTCTTGCACCCATCCTGGTAGCACTCTTTCCACCTTTTCTTCTTATAAATTTCTCTTCTGTTCCCCTGGATCCCAGGGGCCTTCGGGAACCATCCTTATTCTTGCTTATCACTCCGGTGCACCTAGCACTCATCATTGTAAAAGCCTGTCTATGACAGGGCACTGAGTCTAGCATTTTCCTCAGCTCTGGTTGCCTTTCGCCCAGCCCGGCTCTCGGAGGGCCATTCATATCCTTGGCTAGCGGGGCGATCTAGTGGGGGATACCAATTGTGGTGTCCCATCACTCTTTTGGCCCTATAGGCGGTCACTCGGTCTGTGCAATTTTGATTTTGACTGACCTAGGATTTGCTGCGGTATCATCGGCAGAACTAAGAGACTGCAAGTACTGTATTTTTGAAATTGATCCCAGCATACCAAGTGTTATCGTGGTTGGCTGAACAACTTGTTCACTTAGCAAGGTATTAAAGTTTACTGTAGTGCAAATGCCAATCGATTATTACCTCCAGTTCGTATTCGTCTTCTCCCTCTATCGCAATAGGTGCATGGGGAAGGATTGCTTATAAAGGCAGCTGGTTGTTGGACTAGATTTTGAGACATGAGATGTGGAATGTGTTGTGTATTACCATCCCCCGTGGGAGGTCGAGCTTATAAGCCCTCCTTCCCACTTTTGCCAGGACTTTGAAGGGTCCCATTTCCTTGTAGTCAAGTTTCTTTAATGGTCGGCTGGTTTATATGCATCACGGTCGTAGCTACACTATGTCCCCCGATCTCAGGTTTGGATTGGGTCAGAGGCATTGCTTGTAACTTTTTTTTCGCAGTTGTGGTGAGACCATTTCAGTTCGCTGGACTTCGTGAAATAGTGCCATTTGATCAGAGCCGGTTATCTTGCTTTTGGTCAAAAGACCGATCACACCGTGTTTTGGGTTTTGGCTATAATTTGCGTAGAATAGCATGTCCTTTATCGTTCCCTATCTTCCACTGTTGTAGGTGAACTCTGCCATCAGCAGGAGTTTGTTCCAGTCATTCTGCCGATAGTTGACATACGCTCTTAGCCACTGCTCCAACATCCCGTTGACAGTTTCCGTTTATCTATCCATTTGTAGGTGGAATGCAGCACTCAGTCTTCCTTGTATCGTGGGTTCCGTCACTTTCTCTTTCTATACGTCTGATGTAAGCCGTGATCCTCAGTCTTCTATCCCATTCTTTGGCAAACTACGAAGTGGAAACATGGCTCCTAGAAAGGTGAAGGCGAACAGTTATGCCGTCCTATCTTTTCTGCATGGAATAAATGACTCGTTTCGGTCAAGCGATGCATAACCAGCAGGATGGTATCGTCTCCCTCCCATGGGCGTGAGCACCTAATGAAATCCGCGCATACCGATTTCTGTGGTTTGTCAGTTGCTGTATTCCGTTTTCAGACGTCCATACAGTGCGTACCGTCCGACTTTCGTTCGTGTTCAAACATCGTAGTTCTTGCTCTATTGTTTTATAGTTTCATGTATCCCTGGCCAATAGTATTGGCTGTCTACCAGGTTGGTGGTTGGGCCATTACCCCAGCGCTTGCTGCCAAGAGATCATGCTTTCTAGGTATTATATTTGTTGTAATTTCCTCGTCGTCTAGTAGCCATATCTTGCCGTCATATCAGAGGTGGTGGCAGTCGCACTTACATAGCCCTAGTCCTACATTTTCCATTTTCTTATCTCCTCTATCCAGTGCCTGTCATCTCTGTTGAGTCTTCCCATCTTTTCCGCTAATTGCACCTGGTATCTTGTATAGCTTTGTGGATTTCTACCACTTCCATTGCCTGGATGTACTTTTCTCTTAGGAGTGGTATCGGCTACCCCCGGGCAATTGTGCTGTTGCAGTTGTTTTTGGGTCAGTCGTTTGCTTCTCTTATGAGGTCCTCCGATTTTCCCCTGTCCCTACCTGGTCGGTATTCAATTTTGAAGTCGTACTGGCTTAGCTTCTCCATCCAATGTATTTGGCCATTGTTGAGCTCCTTTGTTGTCCTGAATGGTCTCTAGTTTTTATGCTCTGTTAGGACCTGAGTGCTATGATTGGTACTCTGAACATAACGTCTTGATTCTTTGAAAGCTTGAACTATTGCCAGTAGTTCCTTGTCATGCACGTCATAGTTGCATTTGGCTGACGTCATCGCTTGGACCGGTATGCCAGTAGTCTTTATTGTCCATCTTCGCAGCTCGGTAATTGTATGTCCCAGCGTACGTGTTTTGATACACCAGTTTCGATCATTGCTTCTCTTTTCCGGTCAAAATACAACAATACACGCACCACTGTTGTTTTCATTCTTAGATCGTCAAATGCTTTGTCTAGTTCCTCTCACTGGTTCCATTTGACGTCCTTTTAGTGAAGATGGTATATTTGTTTTGCCGTTCAATTGAACACTTCGATAAAGCGGTGATTGAAGTTGCAAAATCCCATGAAACATTTGATGTCTTCTCAGGCTTTTGGTGCTTCCCATTTCCATATCACTTGGGTCTGGACCGGGTCCATCTGAACTCCTTCCGGGTTGATGAAAAAGCTGAGATATTTTGGTTTCTGTTTATGGAACTCACACTTGCTTGGTTTGATGTTCATCCCCGCTTTCTGTAGTGCTTCTATAATATTATTGATGCCGTTTCAAGGTTATTCCATACTTCCCGAATAGATGGGTACATCATCTAAATAGACAACGCAATATACATCTAGGTATCAGTTTAGCACATGGTTAATCCATCCCTGCAAGGTGGCAGGTATGTTGGTTAGCCCAAATAGCATGTCCAGATACTCGAACCTCCCATATCATATAGCGAATGTGGGTTTGCATTCATCCCCTAGTTTGATTCTGATATTACGGTATGCTTACTTGATATCGGGTTTGGTAAAGTGCTTTGCTGATCCAAGCCTATATAGGGGCTATGATCAGAATGGTAGTGGATACAGGTCATTTTTTGTTATTTTCTTGAGGGTCCAGTAGTTCATACACATTCTTGCTTTCCAGTTATTTTTTCCTAGGAACAGGATTGGCGATCCTTCTTTCACGAAAGACTCCCTAATCCATCCTCAATGTAGGTTCTGTATGATGCAGGTCTTCAGTTCCTGCAGTTTCTTTTCTCCCAGTGGGTAGTTCCTTGGAGTTGCAAATTCAGAATCCTTTTTGAGTTGTATTTCTAGATCTACCTCCTTCCATTATGGTGGTAACTCTGCCACGTCTTCTCTCTAGAATAGTTGCCGATGCCACAGGTATTCTTTTGGGATTGTCTTGTTCCCGGGTTTGTTCCCCTTGGCTTTTTCGTGCTGGTTTGCAAATAAGTGCTTATATTGAGTTTCACCTATGTGGTCGGGTCTTGGTCCCCTTGTAGCTGAAGAATTCTGGTGTTTTGTCCTCGTCAGTATAATTTCACTAATGCGGGCACTGTCATTTCGCAAACTTCTATTTTTCTTTGAGGTTGTGGCTTTTCGTATATCGCTTTATCCATACTACTGAATCCTCTTGTACCTCCAGTTGTTTCATCAACAGTCTCTACTTCTTGGAGTTTTTATTCCTTGATCTTTTCCATAATTAATGGGATGATTCTATCCCACTTTTCAAATTGGAATTCTTTATTGCCCAGGTTTGCCAAGACTACTATTACCTCACTCGTATAATCAGTGTCTATTACCCCTGCATTGGTTATGCACCCAGATTTGACTGCTAAGCCGCTGTGCAGGGCAATGCACCCATAGATGCCTGATAGTAGTTCAATGGCTATGCCTGTAGCGATCATCATCTGCCCTCTGGGCGGTATCTTTTCTTGTTTATTGGCATACAGGTCCTGTTCTGCCATCTTTGTTCGACAATTAGTATGCACTTTTTTCTCGTTGGTCAACTTCTTGACTTCGATCTGGTGATCCTCTTGCCCTCCCTCAGCACTAGTTTCTTTTGGGGCCTGGACTTGGGAGAACCTCATCTTAAGTTCCCTTCCAGGGCTTCTGCCTCGGGGGTGGTACACACCACCAGGGAACTGTACAGGCACTGTGCTGCACATCTTTCATTTGCAAAGGTGATTTTGTTGTTTTCCCACTCTATTGTGGGGCTATGTTGTCTCAGCTATGGTATTCCTGACACTGCCTCATGGCCCTACACGTTGGCCACCTGGAAGGCTGCCAGTTCCCTGTAGCTACCGATATCTAGCGGTGTTCGCACCTTGTGGGTAAGCGGTCCTATGAGGCTTTGCATTCCGTCGGCTAGGTGTTGGTCTCTGGCTTTCTTTGACTTAAAGGTGGTGCAGCCGTGGCTCTCAAACATTTCTTTATCAACAAACTTCTTTGTTGCTCCGGAGTAGATTATTGTGTGTATCATGACTGTTTCATCTCTTCTGCGCAATAATGTCTTGGCGATAATATGATCTCCTTTGTGTTCCAATGATTCCGCCTCTAGTTTCATGTAGTAATTGGCCAGGGTGATGGGTTTCCATAATGTCTTGTCCTTCAGACCACCTATAGCTGGGGACCATCGTCTTTCTCCATCTCTTCATCCTCATTATCGAGATTCAGTTTTCACAGCATAGTCGTGGTTGGGGTTGGCCTCCCAGTCCCAACAGGCTCCAGTCTTCCTGATGGTGTTCTGTCTCTTCCATCTCTGGGTAGGTGGCTGTTCAGTAGTATGTGTTCACTTTATCTGCATTCTAGGCCTAGCCTGCCTTTCCATCTTCATTCGTATTCTTGTCGCGACTGGTGTACGTTTGGCCTTCTCCTAGTTGAATCTAGGTCTATTGTGTGACCCCATTGCGTTGTTCTTTCGCCGGTTTGTCGGAATGTTCCGTCCTGATTTCTTGCTGTACTTTTATATTAGTTCATTAGAGTCTTCCTGTTCTGGATATGTCCAATCATTGGCAACCATTGCTCTCTTCCAATTCCCTATATTTTGAATTCCACTGTTGTCATATATTTAGTTTCTACTATACCCATGCTTGTTGCAGCCCTGTGGTACATTCCTGTAGCAAGTATTGGTAGAGTGTCTCATCATCGTACTTGGCCTCGCTGGCTAGGTATTGGAAATCATTTCCAAAGTTCATCATGTGATTCCTCCCCTGTTGTATGGTTTCCAGTTTGTTCTGGGCTGCTAGTTTCACATTGTGGTCTCTGAATTGTTCTTTTAAGACCTCCTTGAAGCTTCTCAATGTTTCCCCATGTCTTTCTTTGGAACCTTCGATACACGTAGTTCTCCCTTGGCCGGCCTTGTCGAGTAACAGCGATTTGGTGTAGGCTACCTTAGTGGTATCCTGATCATTCCTATAGTCCTTGAATCTGAAGTGTCCTGTGAGGTGGGAGGGGAATTCTCCCAAAGTTGTTCTTTCTCCTCTGACAACTATGGGTCCTTTAGCTTTCGGAGTGTTTCCTGTCCTGAATCCTCCTGTCTGTAGGGTCACTAACAGGGCTTCATATTGCTCGGGCACTATTCCTGCTAGTTGCCACTGTGGAGCAGCTACTCACCTTGCGACATCCTTGTTACTGTTTTCCCACCAGAGGACGAAGTCTGCTCTTATTGTTCCTCCTCCGCTTTGACCTAGCTTGGAGGTCTGTCAGTTCCTTCTTAGCTTACCACTCGTTCGAGTTCTTGTCCTAACCCAGCAGGTTCCCACTGATCGGTGTTTTTCCTTGTCATCGTATTTCATTTTGCTATTGTTGTGGGGTTGTGTATCCTACCCTCCAGTTTTCTTGTATTATTGCCTATGTTCTTGTTATGACACTAACAAATGTAGCAATTCCTGCGGGTCAGCACTTCCTTCACACAGGGGATGATACCTTAGCCTCGAACACTTGCGAGTACTCATCTTCTTCCCCTGTCAGATAGTGAGGGACCCAAGGCTCCTATCTTATGTCTCTCTTATAAGGGTGGTTGCTCAGTGGAGCGATGTAGGCGAAGAGTAGAGTAGTAAAGTTGTAGGCAACCAGATACAAAGATAATAGTATGAAGAGCTCATCCTCTTCGGTCCAAATAACCTCTTTCATACTCGCTCTTTACACCAACACTAACCTTGTGACTCATAACTCTGGGTCACCTGATATAGTCATGCGCGCTAGTGCATAACATGTATGATACCCATGACTCACCAGTTGAGCCATGTGCAAAAGTCATTACATCATACTACCAAGCAAACGTGAGTCGTCCAAACATATTTAACCAATCACAACATACTAGGGACTCACAACTGTGAGTGGTGTGAAACCCCCTGACACTAATGTGAGTCATGGTGCAGAGGTCTACCCAATCTGTAAGGCTTAGGCAGTTCTCCCAACATTCTGTTTGGAGGCATCCATGATGGCAGAAACCTTCTTCCCCTGCTGCCGTTTCTGCCAGTTTGTTCTGTGTTTGATCATACTATTTTGGCATTCCCTTACAGGTCTGTTAGCGGTGGTGCTAGTGGCGCATGCTATGGGGTGAACTGGGCCACATAATTTACAATTTCCAGAAGGCCCTGCAATTTCATTTTATTCCAATGTGTCTTCCAATATGCAATAGATGACATCTTCTGGGGGGAACCATGGATCCTATCTTTCTTCACTCTTTGTCCTAGTACTGCCAACTTGTCTGTGAACCGTACTCATTTCTTCTTGCTTGCATAGAAATTGGCATCTCTATGCCAGTTACATACCTGGTCTATATCCCTTCGATGTTCCTCCAATGTGCCACAGAATATGTGAATGTTATCAATCTATACCGACACAAAATGGTCTATGAATTTGCTTCGGAGGCCTTTCACAGTCCATATAAAGGTTGCTGGCATATTCATGTCTTCTTGTAGCATTGCCTTGCTAACAAACCCACCAAATGGCATCCTGAACGAGTTGAATTTAACACTGTCTTGGTCCACCAATATTGGGAAGTACGTGTCGCCTAGGGCACTCTTGCTTCTAAAGTTGTCTCTTCCGATACGGTTCCGCATCTACTGTTGGTTGGGGCTGGATGCACTATCCCGGATTGTGTGGTCATTTTGAAGTTTCACATCGACGAGGAGGTGGATTCTCCAATCTGACTTCAGTTGTACAAACATAGGTGCTGCTCCAGGCACTTTGTGTTGTACGATAACTCGGGCTGGCAATATTCTGTATATCCAGTTCTGGACCTTCTCCTTGTACGCTTCCAAGATTGAGTATACCGGTTGGTTTTTTAGGTTGACCGAATCCTTTGGTCGAATCTGGTGGTCGATCTTACACATAGGGGGTAGTGTTTCAGGAACGTTATCCAGGAACACATCCTGGTATTATTCCAATAACGTTTCTGATGTGGCGTCCAAGACAGTGCTGTGGAATTCCCCACTTGTCGATTTGCATAGTACCTGCAGTTGGTCATTGGGAAACTCCACACCTGTATCCCCCTATTTTATAATGGCATTGTGTCTTTTTAGGAATGGCATTCCAATTGGAGTGCCACATTTTGTGACGTTTTCTACCAACATCTTCTTATATGTACCTTGCTTTTTTCCAATGCCAACTGTCTGTCCATACTCCTTGTGGCTTGAAGGTAGGAACCCATCACGGCCATGTTCCCTGTTGTTTGTTGCGGCACAGGTTCCGTGGGGATACCATGGGTAGTGACCAAGAAAGTGCTGATTATATCACAACCGATTGTGCTTGTATTGCATGGTACCTGGGCTGGATGGCCCTCCATTTCGATAGTTCACTCTAGTGCACCTCAGAGCTTGATTGTCAGCATTGGTTGTGTCCAGAGGCTTTCTATTTCCCCTGAGTTGATTTCGATTTTGTCATATTAAGTTGGTTCTATATGGTTTGTACTCGCATCTTGTTTTGCTGCCTTTCCTTTTTCTTTCTTGGTGTACCTGTCCTTTTCATAGTGCCCCTTTTTTCCGCATTTGAAACATGTATCTTTATTGTGTCTTTTTTGAATCACATCTTCCTTCTCCTTTTATCCCTTGTAGTGTGAGTGTTTCCTTCTTCCATTCACACGTGATGAAGATCCTTTTCTGCTTTGCTGCCGAGGTATATGGATTTAATAAAGTCCTGTTTCAAAAAGGATTGCATCCTTATATTCTGCGTGTTTGATAATCTATTCAAAGGCGTCTCCTTCTTCTTCCATGGGTTCTACCTGCTGCCATAGTCTGGGTTGCATTGCTTCCTACAGCCTCTGCCACGATGTATACCGTGACACTATTCTGCTGGGCAACCGTCTATAGTACATTAAGAGACCTGTTGCTACCTAGGCTATTCTGCTTGTTTTTCCACTTTGTGCTTCTGGGATATCTTTAAACTTCTTGTACAGTGCTTCTGTGTTTCACGAGGACTGAAATCTGTCCTGCAGGTACCTTGTCCGGCTTCTTTCTCGTATTTTTCCTTTGCTAGGATGCTCGTTCATTGCCTGGTGATATGCGTCTTCCGTCTTTCCTGTATGGACATGTTCAAAGTATAGTCTACTATCTTCCTTAGCCTTCTCCACGTGGTGCAGGACGAGGTGCTGTGAACAGGTCATTACGCATCCATCAAATGCCATGGGTTTTAGGTCTTGCTTTTCATCTGACAATGTGGGAGGAAGGAGATATTTGCCTTTAGGCCCCGTTAGCCTGGCTAAACAGTGGGGAGGTGCAGACGATTCTCCTTCAGGCATATTGTGTTCAGATTCTTCACTGCCGCAGCTGTTGTCTGAAGAGTTACCTGATAAGTCCTTTGGTGATTCGTCTGGACACTCTGCTGGTGCTGTTTGTTCTGCTTGCTTTTTCTCCTCATCCCTCTACTTGGGGGTGTGGATAGGAGGCTTTCGTCCATTGGAGACACTGCCGGTGTCTTGTCTTTACTGGAGCTTGCGGGGAAAAGCCCAGGGAGGCTTGTCCTTATGTCTGCTAACTCGTCAGGTGATGCGCTAAAGATCTGTGTGGCCAGGTCATGTGCTATCCATCTTGCTGCTTCATTGATTACAAAGTTGGCCTTTTGTCCTTGCTGTTTACCGGGTTATCCTTTCTTGGTAAAGCCTTCTCATAATACCCGTTTCCCGCTTTGAGTCTCTAATACCCCAATGGTGTCTGGTTGGCGGAGCCCAACCTGCCTTGGTTCTGCCGCTCCCCTCTGCTAGCGTCTATATTAGATGCTTCGTAGATTGATCAGCCCTAGTCCAGAGTGGTGTCTAACCACTTGCTTAGCTTAAAAAAAGTGTAATGCGTTTAGACTGGGTCTAGGTCAAGTAGTGGTACAATAGGAGCACATGCCATCTTGGTGCATATAAAGCCCATGTTGATTACTGAAGGAGGGTTAAAGAGCGGTACAATAGGAATTCAAAGAACCAACTGTCCATGCAAGGATATTTAGAATACTGGCAGTCGAAGTCTACTGTTTCTATCGTAGAAACCAGCAGTCTTTAAATACAGGACATTGCTTATCTCCAGTACGAGCGATATTAGACAACATTATGTGTATCAACTGATAGCATACAACACAATAGAACTATCAAACGATACGACAAAACCAAACATAAAACCTTCTTTGTATCAAGTGATAGCACACAAAACAATACAAGTATTAAGAGATACTGTGAAACCAAATATAAAACATAACCTAGTACCCGTACTAGTTACAATACAAACTATGAAGAGGCTCTTGCGGTAATACCGCAAAACTTGGCTACCCAAAGTGGGAAAATCAACAGCTGCACCCTGTGGGGACTCACCAACTATCAGTAGGGAGCTAGTTGGACGGCAGCCATTGTCCCAACAATAGGACAACAGAAAGCGGGGAAGTTTAGGCCCTGAAAGCTGGAGGTTCGGGATACCGCCTCAAGGGTAGCAGTGGACTAAACTCATGCGCCACAAGCAGCTAGACTTTCTGAGTTGTCAGATCAAGAAGGGGGATCAAGCTCACAACCAGGAGTGCTGTAACAAATCGATGGCCTAGATTCCCAGCCAGGGCAATGGCTTATTCAGGAATGTCCGTGAACAGTACTGACAGGGTTCTGAGTATAGGTAGAAACAGAAAGTGGGAAAGCTACCGTAAACCATGCATAATGGAGAATATTAACCGGTCTCCAGGGTATACAATAAAAAATGACCTGCGGCCTGCATGCAGGACAGCAAGAGTTTTTATTCCCTCTACAGTAGATAAGGTTCAAACCGGCACTGAGGAACAAGGGACTATCATGGGGTCATCCCAGGGTATATCAACTCTTTCTTGCAAAGGTTATTTAAGGGAAATGAGCCAGGATAACGTAGGACCACTTGAAGGCACTATCCCAGTCACCAGGATGGCACCAGCAGCAACAGTGAGTGGGTAGGCTGCAGGTTGCTAGGCGCCAAAAAGGATAATGTGTGTGCCTTAAACCATACCCAATACCGGGAGTCGAATACCAAAGGCTACACTAGAGGGGTCGCTCGTTCATCTATGGACTTGTGCTATAGCCTGATATGATTAAATATCGTCCTGGAGGGAAAAGAAAGCAGGAAAGGAGGTGCACAGAGCAGGGACTGAGTTTGTCTAAGTGGCCTGAATGGCGAAAATTGTGCAGGCACAATAACAAGCACACAAGGTTATTGAATACCAGGAACAAAATGACCCTTGAACAAAGACAGGGTAACCCTGTGGGGGAACCAAAATGACAAAATACTGAAGTCCCAACACCTACACATTACGAGTGCCCACAAGGCATGGCCCACCTGGGAGTACAGGAAGAACAAGTACTGAGTCTGGTATTATTAGAGAGTGGCTCGTATACCTTTGTCATGTGAGAAGGACTAGTCCAAAGAGAGGGACTAGCAACCGTACACTGCGATAACCCAGTTGGTATAACAGGGGTTGACAGGGCACACTCCCAAAATGTGGGAGGGTGCTATACGACCCCAATCATGCTTCATATTGGGGCTAACTGTCCACACTTGGAAATTATATGTTATTTTAGGAGCCAGGAGATCTATGACTTAATAAAACCATTTGGCCGGTGGTATTGCCAACACCCACGGTCATTTATGGAAAATGCAAGCATATGGACGTTACAAGTGCAACACTGTAGGCGACACTGGGAACCAGAGGATAGAGAAATCTGTATTGAGTGGGATGAGACAGTGGCCTCACACCCAGCTGCAAGGTATGTGGGGCAAATAGCAGGCCCAGAGAACCTAACGGCAGTAGTCATGGAAACTCTACCAACATCGTACCGGGACTACGCCGACCACTTCCTGCCTCAGGTAGCAGAATGGCTCCTAAATGATAACACCTGTGATTATAAGTTCAAGGTCATTGAAGGCGAGAAGCCCGATAGGGGCCAATACCCCCATGTTCCTAAAAGGAATTGTGGCTCTTATGAGAGTACCTTGGCAAGGTGCTGCGAGAAGGAAAGATAATACCAAGTTGGTCCTCCACAGGGGCCCCAACAATCGTTGTGCTAAAACCTAATAGGTGACCGTGACCGTGTGTGGACTACCTCCGGCTCAATGAGGTAACGATTAGCAACAAGTACCCCTTACCGCTCATCAGTAAACTGAGAGATCCAGTGGTTGGGTCCTGTACCTTTACGAAGTTGGACATAAAGAATTGGTACTACTTGATACGCATTAAGAAGATGGACCCATGGAAAACCCCCTTACACACACAATACGGTTGTTACGAGTACTGGTTAATGCCTTTCGAGCTGGTTCAACGCACCCACCACCTTTCACAACACAATGTACAAGGTTGTAAGATGCTTGCTAGACTCTGGACTGTTGATATATATAGACGAATAGCTAATATACTCCAAGACTGAGGAAGAACACATCAATTTAGCCAAAGAGGTATTGGCCAAAGTGCGGAAATACTAGCCTGCAGTGTCTATCACTAAATTGGTATTTCACATCAAGATGGTGGAATTTCTGGGATACATAGTGAAGACAGATGGCAGTACTATGAGTGACCGAAAGGTCACACCCAGAAAGGAATAGAAGAGTCCTGAGTCGGTAAAGGATATACCAATGTTTATGGAATTTGCAAATATCGGCCGCACGTTTGTTAGATATTTCTCTCAAACTTGTAAACTTATAAAGGGGTTGTTAAAGAGGGACCCAAAAGGGTTTGCCAGGCAAAATAAGTGGGAGTCGACTTTTGAGTTCCTGAAAGAAGAGTTTGTGGCAGCTCGGAATCTGGCACAGGTCCACGGGGACTGAAACATGGTAGTGGAAAGTGATACAAGTTATTTTGCATCTGGGTGTATACCATTACAGTACGTGGCGGAAAGACTATACCCAATAGCATGTAACGACCCACCATTCATGAGCTATGGCAGCCGGAACCTACACCCATACAGGTAGCCTGGAGGCGAACTGGTGGGAGCCGGCAGACAAGTAAGTACTGGACCTATGGAGACCCAATGGTCCGGGCTCCGAAATGAACAGAACTCGCCTGCCAGGTACATGGATACCTGGGTACACCCAGGAGCGGTGTCAGCGTGCTTAGGGACCTGTGAAGGGGCAGTTACTGCGTGAAGCCGGGAAACTGGAGAAAGGCCATGTGTGTCTATCTCCGGTAACGGAATAGACCGAGTAACGGGGAAAAGTTACCTTCTCCCCTGCACAAGGTTACCCTACCCTCAGGATCAGGTTACCCTGCCCAAAGTCCTGAGTTACCTTACCTTTCAATATGAAGCCTCTCCGGGAGTTCGGGAAAAATGACTAGAATGTTTGTCATGTGAAGCCATGCATAATACTGGACTCTGGGGTTCCGGGGGATGCTATTGGGCGAGCTACGTGGCTCCGAGGAAGCTGTAAATTGGAGACAGTATTCCTATCATACCCCTCTGGCCCCGCCTTGTGGCCTGGACATCATGGGCAAGCGGTTGTGTAGTCGTGCGCGGTCTAGCAAAGAGGAATCTTTCCAGGCCTGCTTGCAACACCGTATACGTCGCTGCCCTCCAGTCAACCGCAGGCTGTTCGCAGGATATGTAAGGGGGCATAGGGTCGAGGGTGGAGTACCTCCTTCAAGTTGTTCGGAGTAAAACGGACCAAAGCTGACGGCGTTAAGGGGAGTTAACCCTGTGGGTCCCGAAGCTAGTCCCAGGTGATGCCAGGGCCGCCGCGAGAGTTTTCCACCTTCCGAGGCCGAAAGGGTCTCCAACACCATAGGCTCTGAACGGGAAGCGCAGAGATACTAAAAGCATGATTCCTACCACATATAAGGTGGATCCCAGGTGGTGGTCATGGGTAGTGCCCATTGGACCCCTTTCGGATCACCATACCCTGCGGAAGACACTGGAAGCCCAGGAACCGTAAATAGTAGATAGATAAAATGCTCGCGGTAGCTTCGGGGGCCAAGTAGAAATCAATGCATGTGGGAAGGGTGTCCTAGACAGTCTAGTTCATGTGGCGTCTTGACGGTTAGCCACTGGCAAGACGCAGATACGCAGAGGTTTTCTCTTCAGTGGACAAAATGGAAATGCGCTGCAGAAACCATAACTGCATAAGGTGAACGCCAACTACAGTGTGTTGACACATGCATGCCCGAAGGGTGTGTCAGGAGATGTGTGGGACCGCCCTTAGTGCAGAAGGGTCTGCTCGAACGGTTGGAGTAAACTGATGGGGGAGTTTCTGGCATAAGATAAAACTACCTGAAAGTCTATGCGAGAACTGTCCTACTCCAACAATCAATCCTCTCGCGACCTTAATTGAGTGAAGCGTCAGTCTTAATGATATTAAGTTTCACTGTTTACTTTACTCCTACATCTGTGTGAACTTTTGGCGATAAGTTTGCAGTTCGGTGCAGTCACAACCTTGGGATCCATCTTCCGAGAAGTGGTCCCGCTATATCGCACTACACTCACAAAAGCTCAACTCAGTAGAACTCAACTACGATGCCCATGGTTAAGAGTTCCTCGCCATAGTTGCAGGATTCCTACAATGGTATGACTACCTTGTAGTAATCAAGGAACCCATCATGGTATTCACTGATCATTAGGATCTACAATACTTTCTCATGACCAAGGAATGGGGTCGCAGACAGATAGGTTCGGCACAGAAGCTAGAAGACCGCAATTTCAGAATTGTGTACCAACTAGTGTCCAGTGGTGGAAAGCAGGACACATTGAGCAGACCGCTCGAGTACCACCTCCAGGGGGAATCTGTGCGAAGCGAAAAGATCTGAATCCGGGATCTCAGACATTTTGAGCAGGTTATTGTTATCGCGGTAGAAAAGAAGCAGGAACCTCCTTTGCGTCAGAAAACAGTGTAGCTGGAATACACCTGGGCCATAAAAATACATGCAGAAGCTCAGATTCCAACAAGGGACCTAAGTGAAGTGGCGGGACATGACATCCACGCCCTTGAAGGGAGAGTAGTACCTGTGCAGGGACAAGCACCAGTAGGCATGAATATAGGGTTGGCGTTCCCATTGGGAACCTACAGCTGAGTATCTACAAGAAGTTGCCATGCCATCTGCTATGGGATTATGGTCAGGGAAATCGTAATTGACAAGGACTACTGAAGGGAGGTGAAGGTGTTGCTATTCAATCTGAAGGACTAGGACTACCATGTGAGGAAGACGAATGGGTTGTATAACCCCTGGTAGAAAGGATTCAGGATGAGTGGCTGCAAGAAGAAAGGAAGCTAGATGATACTGGGAGTGGTCAGGGAGGATATGGGAGCATGGACCCATTATGGTCAGGACTGCAACCGAAGCCAGTCAGCTGGGAGAACGAAAGGGGCTAAATCAACAGTTTGACATATTCGATTATAGGAGGGGCAACGCACTAGCGACCAAAGAAGCCGTGCCAAGCAGTGCAGTACATATTAAAGGCATGGTACGGAAGTTTAATACCAAATTCTTAAGACAGGGGGGGAAAAAGGGCAGATAGACCAGGACTGGAAATTGAGAAGTAAGGGGCTGGAGAAGCTACATGATGAGGGAACGGAAGTGCCGCTGAATTGGACTTCAGTGGATAGCCTTCTTGACTACAAGAGATAACCATTCATCCCAAAGAACGAAGGCCCACAAGTATTGGTTTCTCAGGGTAGCCACGACACCAGCATTGCAGGACATTTTGGCCAGGAAAAGACCGTTGCAATCATAATCAGGGACCTGTACTGAACAGGGGTTGCAGAATGGCTAAATAACTATGTACGATCCCGTAACGAGTGTCAACATAAGAAAGCACCACGATACGTAAAGTATGCTGGTGTAAAGCTATTGGAAATACCCTACACGGTATTGTCATCCTTCTCCACTAACTTTACAGTGCAGCTACTGAAGTTAGAAGATAACAATCAGGTAATCGCAATGGTTGACCACTTCATAAAAAAGGCCCACAACATGGGGCTCAAGGAATAGGCAATAACAAACAAGATAGTGCGGACCTTTCACTATGAAGTATGGAGATGGCATGGGCTGCCGACAGAGATCATATCCGACAGGGATGGAACATTGGCCAGTGAACTTTGAGAATCTCTTTTCGAACTCTTTAGCATTAAGTGAAAAAAGTCACTAGTCTACTATCCGTAAACAGACAGGCAAACAGAGAGACCCAACCAAGCACTGGAAGGCTATCTCTGCAGCTGTGTTAATTATGATCAGGATGACTGGCACCAAGCAGTCCAATTATCAGAACATGCTTACAATAACTGCGTTACGAGTATGCACAGACAAGCCCATTACTATATAAACAATGGATACCACCCAGAGACAGAATAGGTGAAGGAGTGGAAAGCGCGAAATCTAGGGGCCAGTATGTATGCTCATGAGATGAAGGAAATACATGGACAGGCGATAATCGGACTAAAGGTAACTAAGGAGTGAATAGGGTGGTATTACGACAACAACGCTAGACTATAGCCAAACTTTCAGACCAGCGACTTGGTCCTGGTAAACTGGGGGAAAGTTTGAACCGAATTCATTCCAAAAGGCTCAGGACAAAGTTCTACAAGCCATTAAACACTACGGAGGTGCACGGCAACGAAGCATTTAAACTGGCAATCCCAGAAAGCAGAAAGGTCCTACTGCCCTTCCATGTATCAGTGCTGGACCCTTATCGGACATGAGTTCGGCCGGCACAAGAATGGCCCCCCAGTGCACCAGAGGGGATAGATCTTGAACTGGAATAGGAGATTGATAAACCAGTAAAAAGGGAGGTTGTTTCAGATACTCGTAGAATTTGCAGATGCACGAGGAGTGTCCAGGCACGCAAGTACTTTGTGAAATTGCCAGGGTGTTCATAGGATAAAAACACCTGGGAACCGCCAGAGCATTTAGAGCATGCGGTGGAGTTGGTGGAAGGGTTTCATAACAATAAGCAGGAAAGGCTGCATATATAGGGGAAGGATGACAAGGAAAGGTTTCCTTAGACATGGAAAAGTAAATACGCCACAATTCTTTACCCTACCTTGCCCGGTCCTTAAAGGAATTTAATTTGTACAGTTTTACAAAAATAGGTCATGGAGGTTCAAGCGGCACCCTTACTGACAGGAGCTCATGTTAAGTATAAAACGAACTGACATAGCATAAGTGGCATGTCAGGTCATCATTGGAAAAAGGTCACGTATTCGATCCCCAGATCAGTCGTGGTATTTGGAAAAGCAGTCAATTTCTACGCATATGAGGATGGCACCAAACCATCCATTATGCCACCACTGAAAGATGGCAATAGAGGGGTTTTTGCGGAGTCTTCGGGAAAGGAGCCTCCGCTACCCTGATAAGATTGAACAAACTGACTCAGTACCTGGGTGACAGAGGTAAAACATATAGAAGGATTACTCCGCGATCCCAATGGATGGATGCAAACTGGGGGCAGGTTGGCTACTCCAACAGGAGTCTCCGGCTACCATGTAGGTAGCAAGACCCGATTCCAAGTCTATTGGTGGAGAAATGTGCAGGAAAGACCAGATCAGTGGATGGCGTCCTAGAGAAGATCACTTGCCCACACTGAGAGGCATGCTAAGATAGAGCCAGATTAAGGCCTACCGCCGGAAGGTTAATACTGAGAGTTAAGAGGCATAAACGCCATTGGTGCAACAAGGAAGCGATATGCCTGCTACATATTGATCCTGGCAGGCAATACACCCAGCTGCATTGATAAGTCTGTCGTCGGAGCTGGTCACTGGGTACGCAAAAAAAGAACGGGTAGCTGTTTCCCCTGTTGAAACAGTTCCAGTAACTGGGGATAGAAACAAAAAGGCGCAAAGCCGGGTCAGGACACCCTCCCACTGGTCCAGAAAATTCAGGGTCAAGCTCGGCAACAGTTTTCAGGGCCTAGGGAGTTCGCACTGGAAGTACTAAGGAAAATCTGATAGACTACGCACACCCAGACATGGAATATAAATATTAAGGTGCCTCCCATGCTTTTACAGAATCATCAGCGATGGGGAAGAGACCCCATTAATATATTTGTTATACAATACACTTCTCATAATGCTTCTATCCTAAACTTTCGACTGAGCCTTTTTAGCAATCACTCCATCACATATCCGGCCTTTGTCTACACTCTCTTGTCCTTAGAGTCATCTACTACCTAACGCCAGGCTCTACATCTCAGTCCCAGTGTCCAAAATATGGCCATTGTTAGGGATAGTAGTGTGAATAAGCTACTTCTATGACTTTCTATTCTCGCCATCCTTCATCACGACTGCTAGAGGCTTAGGCATAATATGTCCTGATATTGAGAAATCTGTAGCCACTGACTGAAGAAGATTAACATAAAAAAAAAAGAAAGATTTTTAGATTTACTACCTAATCGAACCGGTATACCCAAGAGCCTATACCAGCCGTAACTGTATAGGGTCCTATTTCTTTCTGGTCTAGCTTCTTAATAGGACTAGTTGTATGAATACTTTTTGTTGATAGTGATACTCTATCCCCAACCTTCGGCAATTAAGTGTATAGTTGGTACTTACCTTCTCATCCTTGGCAGAATTCTTACGCATACCGTATTTCTTCTCTTATTATTTCCTGTAGGCCATAGCTTGTTCCAGTGAAGTCTAGAGAGTACCTAGCTTTGTCAGCTATAGGACCAAGAAGCGTGATTTCCCATGCAGGATGGTATGCATAATTGGCAAGAAATGGACTTATTCCAGTTGCTTCAGACATATATCCATTATGAGCAAATTCTCCTTGAAACCTTCATGAGTACCAGGCATCCTGTTGGTCAAAACGTATCTATGACGATATTGTTCTACAATAGCACTTGTTCATTCTGTCCATCCATCAGTTTCTGGATAGAAGGCTAGACTAAGTCTCGACTCTAAACTAAGCTTGGTACAAAGTGTTCTCCAGAAACCAGGAACAAATATGGAGCCCTGGTCGGACACAATTGATTCTAGCAAACCATGAAGCTTCCATACTGAGTTACAATGTGGATAGGCAAGATCCATAGCGGGGGTGTCATCATGACACGGAACAGAGGGAGCGATCGTCAATAGGCGCTCCACAACAACAAGGATAGCATTCCATGCTTTACTTTCTGGAAGCCTGGTAATAAACTCCATACCTAGGTCATTCCATGGACAATTAGTGATTGACACTGGGTGGAGGTTCTGATAAGGTATATGATATCGAGACTTGATCCTGGAACAAGCATGGTAATAACATATATACCATTTGATATATTCCATCATACCAGGCCAGAAATGGCTAAGCGCTACCAGATTGCATGTTTTTGTAACTCCTGGGTGCCCGGCTGAAGAGCATTCATGGTAGGAGTGGAGGTTCATTAGGTGAAGAAGATCCAGTTTGGGTACAAGCAGGTGGCCTTGAGAGTACAACTATCACTCCTGAGAAGTGTAATCAGAGAGGGAGATCTAGTGGCAGTGGCGTATATCATCAGTTACCATCCAGATGACCAAGGCTAAAAATGAATCTGATTCATAAGCTGCTGCCAGAGCCTCTAAAAACTCCACAGGGGGAGTGAAAACCGCTGAGAGGGATGGTTTTGAAATGTTTAGTAGTATCTAGGACTGATGTGAAAGTCATTTATCCCCCTTTTGGGCCTGATCATCTGATCTCTAAGGTATGAAATTCTGTTTTGTTGCACTCTTTCCTCGCCTGAATGTCATTTTACAATCAGATTGTAATAATCGGTCAGCCCATCAAGCCTACCGCTGATTTAACATCTTTGTGATCATCAAATCTTATCAATCTTCGTGGTCAGTTAGGACTAAAATTTCAAACTATGCAGCCTCTAGGCATTGTCTCCATTCTTCATGGGCAAGTACAACTAGAAGCACCTCTTTATTATAAACAGGATGGTTACATTGTGTAGGGGTCCTTTTCTCTGAAAGATAGGGAATTAGATGTAAGGTTTTATTATTACCAGACTGCGACAGAATGGCAGTTCATCCAAAATCAGAGGCATCAGTTTCCACCATACCAGGCTGAGTAAACTCAGATCATACTAGGACTGGTGCTGCAGTAAAGGCTGTCTCTGGGTCAGTATCACCGATAAATGGTATATGCTTTGTGGTGAGTCTAGTTAGAGGTGCAACAACCTGGGTATATCTTTGGATGGAATGTTGATAAAAGTTTGCAAAGCCTGAAAAATACTGTATATCTCGCAATTTCATCAATATAGGTCAATTTGTAACCTCTACAAGCCTCGTCTTATTCATTGCAATTCCTTTAGGAGAGATGACAAATCCTAGGCATTTTACCTCCTGAATCTCAAAAAGGCACTTTCCCGGCTTCTAGAAAGGACTACTATCCTCAAAGATTTTCAGACGTTTTCTAACCTGGCCATGGTGTTCATCTGGGCTTTCTGAAAAAATAAGAATATCGTGCAGATATATAGAACGGAAGTCATATAGGTGGTTATGCAGAATGCTATTCATAAAGTTCTGAAATATTGCATGAGCATTGGTCAGCCCAAAAGGTACAACAGAGAATACAAAATGGCTATAGCTTGTTCCAAATCCTATTTTCCACTCTTCCCTCTTCCTGATCTATACTAGATTGTATACTCCTATCAGATCCAATTTGGCATAAATCTTAGTCTTTGCCATGCAGTCTGGTGTCTCACGAAGCAGTGGTAATGGGTATTGATTTTTGGTAGTAATTGCATTATGACCTCACTAGTCAACACAGAGCCTGAGAGAGCCATCTTGTTTCTTGATAAACAGGACTGGGGCCCAGGCTGGTAAGCTGGATGGCTGAATAAACTGCTTGTCAAGATTGTTTTCAGAAAGTCTCAGAGTGTGGACAATTCTGATGCAGATATCCTATGGAATAGCTGCCATGGGAGCTTTCCCCCTATGTTAAGTGGTATTTCATGTTCTATGTTCCTGTGTGAAGGAAGAATTCAATGCTCGTCTTTATCAAAAAGCTCCAAAAGATTCCAATACACTTCTGGCACTTGGCTTTGAAAAACAGATTTACTTGTACTTGGATTATGCAAGTTAAACTGATATATTTGAAGATTCTTGTTTTTGGTCAACCCATAGAATTCAGGGGCATTAAAGGTTAAAATTATGTCATGTTCTGGAATTCCACTAGAAATTCCTGGCTGGATAACTGAAGCATGATGGTTTATACAATTGTTGAGGCAAAATGGAGAGTCAAAAGTATTTCCATGATTCCTCCAGTTTGTTTTTTCATAATGGCAATAACACCCAGAAATACTCCATACAATTGGATAGTAGCCTAGAGGAGCGAGAAAAAACTAGTACCTCCTCATTATGCACTTCTATAGTTATTAGTAGTCTAACAGAAGAAGTTATCGTTACTGAGGGGATTGGCCTTCCATCTACTCCCTTCAAGGCTTGAGGTTAAGGAAGTGGTATTCAGCTAAGATGGTGGTGAGGAACAGAGTTTTTATCAATAAAACTGAATCGTGTACCTCTAGAATCTGCCAGTGTGTAAGACAGAATGAATGGATTATTGGCAGCCAGAATACAGCTGACTACCGGATGCTTTCCCTCTATTTCATTTTGTGACAACACAGTTGTAGCTAACCCTGAACAATATGAAGAAACTTTTTGAAGTGATAGACAGGTACCAAGAAGGGTGTTACTCTTTACTCTGAGGTAGATTTATTTTTTGCCTGTTCAGTTGTACTGGATACTTCTGCAATCCGCACCTCACAAGGGTATTCATTGGGAGATTCACCAGCAAAATGGTCGGATTCCACATAGTAGATACATAGCCCTTTTTGTATCTGACGTTGATCTTCCACAAGAGAAATCCTGCAGGATGCAATAAGAGCCATTGGAACTGTATTACTCAAATGGAAAGAGGGCTTATCTGGCTTTGTAGGTATAGTTGGTGAAGGCTTTGGTGGAGTGACTACAGGATAACCCTTTTACTGTATAGAGTTCTGAGCACATGTGCGGATACTCATATCCATATTTTGAAGCTAAACGACAAAACCTCCTAGCTCTTTTTTCTCTTCCCAGAAACAGTAAAGTATCTTTTAGTTCTGTGCTCAGTCCTTCTTACATTGCTGCTTGTTTCGCTCGTGAGTTCCAATGCAGGACCATTATCAATTTGGGAAATTCTGCATGGCAGGTTGCAAAGTCCAAATTTCTTTGTTGCAAACCTTTTATCTCCCATTCTGATGTACCACTCTTATCGGGATCTCTAAAAGTTACTGACCATATTGGTAACAGGGTATTGATATCAAGGACCGGCGAAATGCGATTTGCAATAGCCTGCTTGATATGAGGATAGCCTGTCCCTTTCACCCAAGATACGATATAGGTAATCCAGAGACCTACAGTTGGAAACTCAGAGTCATTTCCTTGTAGTTTCGGCATTACTTGAAAAAGAAAAGGCTATAAGTCCCTTCTATTACCCTTAAACCTTTCTGGATCTTGGATGTTCTGTTGCTTTGGCAGTGATGGCTGTGTACTAGCTAGCATTATTCTACTGGAGATTTTTTGCAGCACGTTACAGGTTCTATTTGCAGGATCTAAGTCTATTCGGAGGTGAGTTGCGCTATACTCATGACCTTGACTTTCTTGTTCTAGGTCTTTAACCTGCACTTGTAAGATTTGCAGACCTTCTGTGTATCTGTTCTGATCTGTTTGAATAGCTATAAGATAATTATGAATGAGTCGAAGAGAAGCTAGTAAGCGTGGGCTATCCTCTTCAGCAATCGTTATGGGTAGCTAAATAGGGTACCAAATAGGCCAAAGGTTGTCCAATACCCGCAATGGGGTAGCTGCTAAGGGTAATGCTGGAATGGGTATATGGCTGGAAGACATGATAACCACTGTTGACTGTGTTGAGTTTCTACAGTATACGGGAGTCAGGCAAGAACAAGAGGTAGTCAAGGAGTAGGAGGTACGAGGTAAGAGTTAAGGGACAAGGGGTAAGGGGCAAGGGGCAAGAGACAAGAGGCAAGACACAAGGGGCAAGAGACAAGGAACAAGGAACAAGGAACAAGGAACAAGGAACAAGGAACAAGGAACAAGAGACCAGAGACCAGTAACCAGTAACCAGTGACCAGAGATAAGGGACAAGAGACAAGAGACAAGGGACAAGGGACAAGGGACAGAAGACAGGAGACAAGACTAGAGAGCAAATATCTTTGTTGGACAAGAATGCAAAAGATACAAACTAGAGAAGAGAGGGAAAATACAAGAGACGGTGACTTAGCCTTCTCTTGGAGTAACTGGACATACTAGCAGTACTCTACATACTATTCTTAAGTAGTTACATAGAGAGATTAATTTAAACCCCTATACTAGGGTACAACTAACCCTATGGATCTTGTCAGCAGCTCCCTAGCCATAAGATGCAAATTGGTATGCAACATGTTGTAACCGAGATGCATTTGGCTTCCATTGCACCAAGTGGTTTCTTGACTTATAATATGTTCAGACAGGGTTCTAATCACATAGTAGTATGATAGAAGTGGATGTCCTCTTGGTCAACAAGAAGTCAGCACCTCTTGCTCCAGGTGTCTGCAAGGTGATGTAATAGAGAATCGAGGAAGTAACTGTTCAACTCAGTATATTGAAAATGCTATTAGTCAAAGTGTCTTGTTTCTATCGCGGAAATCAGTGGTCTTTAAATACAGCACCTTAGTTATATCCAGTGTAAGGGATGCCATAAAATATTTTGCGTATCAAGTAAATATATTATCCCAAAGCATAATAAGTACAACATAATAATATAGAGCTAAATGTAAAATATTGTACATATCAAGCTATAACATATGAAAGAGAATACCTATGAAACAACACTGTTCAAGCAAGTCTAAAACCTGATATGTATCAAGTGATACTATACGAAACATGACCAGTATTAAATAGTACTGTCAAATGAAAATGAAAAATGTTTTACCTATCAGGTGATACCACAGGAAACCAGTGAAGTATTCAATGATACCATGAAACCAAAGATAAAACATTGTACATATCAAGCGATACCACAAGAAATATAACCTACTACCCCTACTAGTTATACCCCTTAAAAAAATAATAATTGCACCAAATAAAATAGTATAACAAAATCGTCATAGTTGGTAAACCTGCTGTTTTCCTCAAGGTCTCTATAGGACACATCCTGATCATTATTGGTACCCTGCAAGAATCTGATGTTGTCTTCTAACATCCATTCTGCTTCTTTGCGCCATCTCGGCAAATACTCTGCGCATGGTGTCTTGTATACAAAACAACCAGATTTCCAGTACCCAGATAAATCTACCCAAGAATGGACTGTTGTCACCAGCTGGCTAGAGGAGCGTGGGCAAGGTGACTGCAGCAAAGAAAAGGTTTCACAGATGACATTATTTAGACATCATGCGGGTAAGTTATTCTTTCACGCACATGACCTCGTTAGCAGGTCATTAGGCTCATTTATGTTTACATTGGATTTAAGCACAAAACCTCATTAGTAGGTCATGTAGCTGGTGTCTGAGTTTGCGTTAAATTGCATTTGATTTATGTTTTTACAGATGACATTGTTTAGAGTTCATAGAATGTTGTATGTTTGCGCACCTAACTTGTTTAAGTAGGGTGGTGGATTTTGCATCTGACCTCAATTGAGGATCAGTGCCGGGTTAGGGTTGTGGGAAGAGGCCTATATAAAGGCCGGGTTTTCACAGATGGGTTAGCACTTCACGCAACCATCTACTATTATTTCCTATCTACTACTTTATGCTCTTTACGATACAATATCTTTACGCTCTGAATGTATCCGCTAGGCGGATCAACCGTAGCGTCACGAACCTATCGTCTACCCGGATCTTGTTAACACCATACGAAAGTGATACTCTCCCTGCTGGTGAGAAACTAGTTCTTAGGTGGGAATACTAAGATAGGGCAGAGAGACTCGAGGAAGCCCTTGGACACTGCATAGCATAGTTCAGCAGCATGACCAAAGTCGTTACCAGTCGCGAGTAACATGAGTGGTGGAAAACTGTAATATTTGCTTGCGTCTGCTGCAACACCTAAAGATAGCAAGACGGCAATGCCAAGAAACTTGGAGTTCACGCAAGACAACGAAGGAGATAGCAATCTAACGGACAACACCCTCTATCTACGATGAGTACAGAACCCCTGGGGTGACGCAGGAAGCTAACCCTCCACAGTAGCAAGTCCGGTTATACTAGAACAAACCTCATTACTAGATAGTCCCTTTGAAGGAACACCACTACCAAGAAGGATGTTGGCAGCGGCAACACTGACACCTCCGACAGGGCTTGCTACGCAGGCACTGATGATGACCGAGTACAGGATGATGAGGTTCCTGGGAGCAATTAACAGTCACCCGGAATCAAGGCCAAAAGGAAAAGAACCGGACATATATGAAGGAGACCGCGAAGAGTTAAGACACTTCCCAAGCCGGTTGGAACAGTACTGCAAGGTCAAGGGATATGGGGTCGGAAAAAACACGATCAAGGTGGACTATGCAGACTACCTATTGAGAGAAGTAGGAGGGCAGTGGATAATGCCCTACGTAGAAGTAAAGTGAGAACGAGTATGTTTCTTGTGGGAAGAGTTTGCGGAAACCCTTCATAGCCAGTTTGGGGCCAGGAATGCCAAAGAAACCGCAAGGTTGAAACCAGGGAAAATGAGGCGAGGAAGGGATAACTTTTCCGACTACTGGCGCAAGTTCAGCATGATATCAGTGGAAGGAGAATATGACGATGACAGGGAGTACCGTGACCTGGTGAGCCGTACCAATGAAAGGCAAGAAGAAGGCTGAACAAGGTGGAACCTGACTGATCGAACGGCCGCAGGCTTCGCCGTATGTGCCGTCGACAAGGAAGCCAAGATCAACCTCATCTGGCACGCTCAGAACAGGATGAAGGGGGTAGCCAATACAACGCCACCGTGCAACAACAACGGTGTCTACTGACCAAACACCACGCCACTACCGGCACCAGCCGGGGACCCCATGGACCTGGGGACAGTAGGAAGGAAAAATCAGTGATTTCAAAGACTGTCGGACCAGGGGTACCAGAAGACGAGAAAAGAAAAGAGGTGCCTTCGATGCGGACTGAACAGGCACTAAATCAAGGATTACCGTAGCAAGAAAACGAAGCTCCAAGATATGGAGGCTACAGAAACGGCGGAAGGGCAGGAGACTTGAAACGAATGGAGTTCCCAGCACAGAGTGGTCTGCTGGATCAGGAACGAGGGAAACCCACCTGCATAGCACACCTATCAACATAAAAGAACAAGGTACCCACCCCAATAAAAAAAGAAAACAAGGTAACGATCAACAGCACGAACAGTTATGACAACGATAATGAACAACTTATGATTATGATAAAACTATGCACAAGGGACAAGGATACAGAAATGAACGCGATGCTTGATTCAGGAGCAACTGAGGATTTCATCGACAAAGATTTCTGAGAAACCCCGGGACTACACCTGAGAAAGATAAAGAAACCAAGAGAGATATACGGGGTCAATGGGGAAAAGAACAAAGCAGGACCCATCAGCCATACCGCACAAGCTATAATGATATTAGGGTCACATCACAAAGCCATGACATTCCAAGTAGCATACTTGCAGAAACACAGTACCATACTAGGAACGCGTAGGCTAAAATGACACAACCCAAACATTGACTCGGAAAAAGGCCAAACCAAGCTCAACAGTGAGCTATACATGCAGTTGTACCAGGAAACTTCCCCAATGATTGAAACGATCCCCCAAGACCGCGGAATCAGAGAAAGGCTGAGGACGCAGGTCCTCCACATGGACACCAAACACGAAGGAATGAACCCCTACGACGAAGGCATACCGGTACAGGTGTCACACCTGAATGCCAGGAAACCGACATGAGGATCCCAGAAAGCGGGAGGTCGTGACCTATACACCACAGAAGACATGATGGTCCCTGCAAGGGGACAAAAGATGATAGTGACAGGAATTGCAGTAGGCCTGCCTGACGGCCCCTATGCAAGAATCGCTCCACACAGTGGTATGGCTGGCTGACATGGGATTACCACGGGCATGGGAGTGCTCGATGCAGACGATAGGGTGAGGTGAAGGTCCTACCAACAAACCTGAAAGATGAGGACTATGCGATCCAAAAGGGGAATCGCATAGCTGGGATGATTATCACGAATATCGATACCAGGGGGCTCCGCGAAGTTCCAGACCTGGACAAGAGCAAAAGAGGTGAGAAAGGATTCAGCAGCATCAGACGAGGAAGCCCCAAGGACAATACTCCCACTGAAATAAGGAAACAGAAACCTCGGAGCATATCTTTGATATCCACAAAGGCCTTCAGTCAACTCTATCGGAGAGGTGAACAAACAGGGATCCTCAAATGGGACGAAGAAGGAGATGGACAACCAATGGCAGAAGCGTCAAGGATCAGCACATGGCAAGTGGTAAAGGAAGAAGCCAAGAAGAAGAACATAACTCTAAGGCAACTGGTTCCCAAAGAATATTACCATTAACTCAACATATTCGAAGAAATCGAATGCACAGATCTTCCCATGCACAAGAGCGAAGATCCCCAGACCAAGCTAGAGGAAGGAAAGGCAATGCCATTTATGAAACTCTACACATTAAGGAAAGAGGAACTAAAGGGGCTACAGGAATACCTCCAACAGAACCTGGCCGGACAATAGATCAGACAATCGTCCTCCTCAGCGGGGGCACCCATCCTATTTGTCAAAAAGAAAGATGGGAAATGGGGACCTTTCGTGGACTTCCTGGGACTGAATGCGGTATCACAGAAACACAGATACCCTCTACCATTGATCGACCAAGCATTGAACTGACTGGGACGGGCCAAACACTATAAGAAGTTGGATGTCAAAGAGGCATATCACAATATAAGGATAGCGGAAGGAGACGAGTGGAAGACATCTTTCAGGATGAGATACAGACTACTGCAATATTTAGGAATACTCTTTGGATTATCCAATGCAGCAGCCACATTCCAATAGTGGATCAACGGGATGTGGAGCAAGTACCTGGACATATGTTGTATCGACTATCTGGACGATATCGTCATCTATTCAGATAACCTGGAACAACACTACCGAGACATACAGAATGTCCTAAAGGCATTGAGAGAAGCCAAGGTGGCACTAAAACCCGCGAAATGCAACTTCCGTGTGCACGAAGTTGAATACCTAGTATTTATTGGTAATCCTGAAGAAGTAGGAGCCGATCCAGTCAAGACGGCGGCTATCGACATCTGGAAAGCACCCAAGAGTCTGAAAGAAGTACAAAGCTTCGCGGGCTTCTGAAACCTTTACGGAAGGTTCATGGAAGGGTTTAGCCCCCTGGCTACACCCCTTTATGATACGACAAGAAAGGGGATCAAGTAGGAGTATGCGGAGAAACAACAACCCGCATTTGACGAGATGGGAAAGCAACTTACAAGAATGGCGATATTATGACACTTCGACCCCACGTTACCCATCATGATCAAGATAGATGCATCCAACTACCTATGCTCTGTTATTCTCTCCCAATAGGGCGCGGATTGATTATGGAGACCGGTCGCATTTCGATTCAAAACCAGGTCAAAGGCAGAACAAAACTATGACGTTCACAACAAGGAACTATTAGCCATTGTTCAAGCAGTTAAGGACAGGAGGAAGAAGTTGCTAGGAAGTCAACAGGTGATCCATATCATCAGGGACAATGATAACCTACTAGCGTTTACTACCATCAAAGAACTCAACAGACGACCGATCAGATGGAGCAAGACATTAAGCCAATACCATCCCTACATCGAAAACCGAGAAGGCAAAGAAGAAGGAAAGCACGACGCATTGACTTGGAGAACCGAGGACTTTCCAGACCAAGAAGGAACCAGGTTGAAACAACAAAGAATGGTTCTCCCCACGGAGAAGTACTTCGCGAAAGAAGAAGACAAGGACAGTGGATACCAATCCTGGAATGAAATAACTATGTCCACCAGCGACAACGAAGGATACGAAGAATGGATACGGCGAAGCACAGCCAATGATCTGGAAATCAAGAAGATAAAGAAGGCCTTGAAGGAAGGCCTAAAAGAAAAGAAAGGCGTAGCCCGCGGCCTATGCCGGAAAGAAGATGGATACGTATGGTATGACGACAAGATAAGTCTGTTGGACAAAGAAGCCTTAAGCACTGAAATGATAAGAAGAAATAACAATCTCCCATCAGTGGGACACGGTGGAATGGCCATAATGACAGCACTGATTCAATGATGCTACCACTGGCCATCGATGTGCTACGATATTAGAAGATACGTGAAGAACTGCGACACATGTCAATGAACGAAAACCTCGAAACACGCACCCTACGGGCTACTCAAACTGCGCGAAACCCCAGGAAGACCCTGGCAGTCTATTGCTATGGACCTTATCACTGAATTGCCTGAATTGAATAGTTATGACACCATATAGGTCGTTATCGACCAACTGACGCGCATGGCGCACTTGATGCCCTGCAAAACCAATATGGCAACACCACAATTCTTGCATCTGTTTACAGACCAGGTCTTTAGACTCTACAGCCTACCAAGAGATATTACCTGTGACGGAGGATCTGTCTTTACGTTGCAGGTATGGAAAGAAATCACACGACAGTTAATTGTCAGCCGACACTTAATCATGACCTTCAATCCACAAATGGATGGCGAGCCCGAATGAACGAATGCGATATTAGAACAACATCTGCGAGTCTATGTCAACTACCAACCGAAGGATGGGACGGAATTCCTATCCACGGCAGAATTCGCTTACGACAATGCGTGACAAGAAATGATAAAAACAACACCCTTCTTTGCGAACTATGGATACGAGCCCTCACGCGACAGTCCACAATATCAAGGTACGCGAAAGATAACGCAAGCTGGTATTATGATAAAGGTGCTAGACATATTATCTGACAAAATGACTGTGGCACAAATGAGTCAAAAGGAAAAGAGCAATAAGCAGCGGAAACCAGACCCGAACCTTACGGTCGGCGACAAGGGGTGGTTAATACCAGCCAATATTCAGACCACAATACCATCAATGAAACAGGACCTCAAGAAACTTGAACCGTTCAGAATTATCAAAGACGTCAGATTACGAGCATATAAGCTTGCCCTCCCCGCCTCCATGCAACAGACTCATCTAACATTCCACACCAGCATGCTTGAACCCTACCAAGAGAACTCTTTTCCTGCACAGAACCAACTTCCCCCTGCGCCTATTCACAGAGACGGAGACGAGGAATGCAAATTCGAAGAAATAATTGCCTGTCGCTTCCACCATGGTAAACAGCAATACAGAGCTAGGTGGACTGCTTATTCGCCAGATCATGACCAAGAGCGGTACCCAGCCACAAAACTTACCAACGGTGAGGATCCTGTCCTCCTCTTCGACCAGCGCTACCAGCGCAAACCAGCAACCGACCGTTCGTACCGGGGTAGAAAAAACAGTTGTGCGGCCCTTGAGGACCTCCAAGAATTTGAACTAAATGTGCTACAAGCAGGGAAAGAGGCAGCAGAAGGGGCGACGGAAAAGAAAGAGCATGCAAAAAAGACAGGGATATCATGTACCAACCAGGAGTGCACGATGCACTGCGGTGCAAAGGAAGGACAATGGTGGTGGCCAACGGAGGCCACCAGAACAAGAGACCCGGGCGAAGAACCGGAGTGGGCGAACTCCTGGCATCAACAAACCTGAGAAGGAGAGCCTCCAGGGACCCCGAGGGGGCCGAAGCACCACAGAATCCATTGGCAGAACTCCATGCGCAGATTCCGCCTTTACAATAGATAGTAAGAGCACAAGGGACAAGAACAGCCTGCACGGAGGGAGCTGAGAAAGAGAGCGGGGCACAATGTTTCTTTTGCCTCGAAGGACGTCCTGAGCGACACCATCCACACCATGGACGAAACGATAACGAGGCCAAAAGACATGATGAACGAACAGCGTGAAACGCTTGAACAACCCCGACGAATGGTCGACGGACTACGCGAAGCAACGAGAATGGTACGGGAACAAGGAGAGGGACCGGATCAAGAATAACACATTCACCGCAAAGTGGAGGACTGGCTCCACAAAGAATTCAGGAATGTGAAACAACACGAGATGTGCACCCGCGGGTACACAGCAGCTAGCGAGGAAAGAAGTAGGAGTAGAAGGTAAACGTATTCTCAGCGACTGGCGATAAGAGAGAGAGGAGTTGATGTCATGATCTAGCTAGAGGAGTGCTAGCCAGGTGACTGCAGCAAGGAAAAGGTTTCACACATGACATCATTTAGACGTCATGCAGTTAAGTTATTCTTTCACCCACACGACCTCGTTAGCAGGTCATGAGGCCCATGTATGTTTAAACTGGTTTTACGTACATGACCTCACCAGTAGGTCATGTGGATGGTTTATGAGTTTCCTTTATATTGCATTTGATTTATGTTTTCCCACATGACATTGTTTAGAGGTCATGGCATGTTTTACGTTTGCGTACCTGACTTGTTTCAGCAAGGTGATGGATTTCGCACCAGACCTCATTTGAGAATCAGGACTGGGTTAGGATTGTGGGAAGAGGCCTATATAAAGGCTGGGTTTTCACAGATAGGTTAGCTCTTCACGCAACCATCTATTATTATTTCCTATCTACTACTTTACGCTTTTTACAATACAATATCTTTATGCTCCGAACCTATCCGCTAGGTGGATCAACCATAGAGTCACGAACCTATTCTCTACGCGGATCTTGTTAACCCAATAAGTGACCAATACTCTCGGTGCTGGAGAGAAACCGATTCTTACATAGGAATACCAAGATAGGGCAGAGAGACTCACCGAAGCTCACGGACCCAGCACAGCACGGTTTGGCAATACGACGAAGGTCGTTATCACTCGCAAGTAACACGAGTAGTGGCAAACCGTAACCACCCTCCACTCTTTTAATACTCTATCCAAATTTTGACTCACCTCCATTCCGTGCACTTGTCGATACAGAATGTTTGCCAATATGCCTGACTATGATTATTTCATGGCATACTAGCACTTCCATAAGCTGCCCGAGTAGTGTCAAGTTGATATACCCACAGTTTGATATTGTTAAGGTGTTTCAGATAAAGTTGGGCTGCTTTTGAATAAAGTAGTGGTTTGCTAGGAGGTGTTTGCTTCATTCTAGCTTAAATACTCATGGGAAGATAGATGGCATTCATATTCATTTTATGGGGTCTATTTCTACCTTTGGTATCTTTTTCAGGCTACAATAAGAACCAGTACAGAACCGAAACATGTCAGATAGCATCATTCGGCACATTCATCCTGTTAACTCTTAGGTTGTTTCTAGGCATATATTACAAATGTGTATGAACAATAGATGTGTAAGATATCCTCTAGGCAAAATGTCACAGTTTACCAACACTCCTATTAGCTAATAGCGAAGTCTCCTAGATGCTAGCGGATCCTTTGACATTATAAGGCTATTAGATGGTGTGCCTTCTTTTTGAGTCCTGCTCTGTACTAGGGCTTAGACAGCCGAGTTGGGTATGCAACTGCATCTTCCATTACTACATTTTTGTCTTAGCTGGTCTCAAAATCTCTTTCAAAATGAGCTGACCACTAACAGTCCAGTATTTCTTTGTCTGAATTGAGTGTACGATATTCGATCTTGGCTAGTGTTGGGCTTTATGACACCATTGAAGTGTTTATCACAGGAGGTCGTTCATTGTCATTCTTGTTGTCTACCCATTATTTGTTTAGTAATTCCCTTGCATTTTCCATTTTTTGCCCTGGTTGCCAACTGTTCACAAACTCAGAGTGTGCTACCCACATGACCAAGAACTGTTCATGGTCGCGCCATCTTCTGTGATTTCGTATGGCTTGCATCTTCAATTCGCATTCTTCACTTACCACAGGCAGGACTGGTTTGTCGTGACTTCTTGTAGGAAAGGTGGTTTTGTTGTTCCGGCAATACCTGTTTACCGTAGATGCATGGAAGGACACTACCTGGTTCTAGGACCTTTTTCCCTCTCTTTCCAATGCATGCTTTTTCCTATAGTCATCACATCTGAACATCTTGAAGGGTCCTCTCCAGCCACGTTGCCATTTGTTCCATCCTGGGGATTCAGTTGCAAAAACGTTTCTTTAAACCAACTATGGATTTCCTATCGCAATTGGTGTGTGCTGTCTGCATCACTTTGCCGCTGTTCTAGTAGTTCTAAAACTTGTTCATTTTATTGCATTAAATACACCATTTCAGATGTTTTTGGTGTCTGTTTATTAATTCTCTGGTTGCCGGTACTGTACAGTTCTTGAAGTTTGTAAAGGGATGTAGCATGTAGTTGTTTTCAAAAACTGCTTTGTACAGGAACATGCCCAATATCTCCGAGGATCCTGCATTCAAGTATGCTGCTACTTCCCGACTTGCATCAAACCAAATCTGTTGTCTGCGATTGACCAGTTTGTGAAGCGCAGCCTTCAACTCTGGAATTTTTCTTTCAACCTGTGCGTGTGTTTCATGGTGTCAGTGTTCTGCCTTCTTGTGTTCACTGCCTGGTGATCAGCACAGCTGGTTCTCCAAGTGTGATTTGAATAGCAGGTTTGTGTTGCTTACTATTGTCAAAGGGTAACTATGGTGAACACACACAGGGTTGCCCGGCTCCTCCCATGTTGGTATTGTATTACTTTTTTATTTCTTGGCATGCGCAGTGCAAATCCTGCAAATCTGTGCATGACTTCTTGGATCCTATTATATGCCTATGACTTGTTGAAGAGTCCCGCAAAATCAATGTCTAATGATTTGGAAATTTCCAACAGTGGGATTAATGTTTGCCCTTATCCCTCTAGTAATTTCGTGCACTTCTTGCTGACTTGCCAGCTGTGATATTGCCCGCTATACATTCTAAAGTCCTTCCTGATCCCTGATCAGAACAGGTATTCCCTTGTATCCTATATTCTTCATTCAGCATCCAGGTGCTCTTTGTTCTGTATCTTTGCTATGAGGTATCCTCTAAATATGATGTTTCTGAATACAGGAGCTTGGGAATGGATAAACATTCTACTCCATATCTTGTCCTGGCAGATAGAATTTTGTTCATCTCTATGTAGGAAGTCAAATCTCCATCTCAGTCTATGTCTTGCTTTCTCTTTTTCCATATCAGTTCCGTCCAATATGCAGAGACCATGTTTACTTGGAAGGTTCTTGCAGTTTTGTTGACCATCCATCTGATATCTCATTGATCATCTATCTCCCTTTCTCCCCTGGTGTCAGGTTGCTCATCCTGCTCATCATCCTCTAAGACGTTGCAAAGTGCACACTGGTATTCGTGCCTTGCTGCAGGTGTGACTGCTACCATTCATGCATTGATATAGCTATCTAAAGGCTATGCTTCTTTAACTGCTGTTGGGCTCTTAGGCACCAGAAACTCTAGTCCCTGGGGTTTTAGTAGCACAGAAATCAAGACCCATCGTGGTGTAGGAAGAATGAGGGCAGAGGCCCCTTACCAACTCGTGCCGATCTTCCACCTGTCATTTCCTGAAATTCTCAATCATTCACCTGTGGGGTTTCAGGGGTACTAGGGTCTGGTATAGTACAAAGTGGTCCCGTGCCTTCACAGGGAGGTGCTATAGTTGGCTGCCTTTGTTATCTTGAATGATTGTTAGTGAACTTTATTTTGGTCTACTGGTACAGGGAATGATCTACTCTGCACTGCTAATAGTACAGTTTTTTGAGCCAGAGTTCAGTGGGTACGGTGGTTTGTAAGGTATAGTGGTCACCAGAATTGTTTCTTCAAATAATTGAGCAGAGGCTCCCTAGAGGTACTGGGACCTCATTTGCATATCAATATATGAGAAAGGAGCAGAGGTAGAGGTATGGTCTCGCTCGGGCTCCATTGTGTTTCATTCTTATCCAGAAGTCCTGTCATCTACGATGTCATCATTTTTCTTAATACTGTTCTTGAGATAGAGTGGGTTCAAGTTTGAGTTTCCTTCTTACACTGCTGAAAGGGTATCAACTAAACACTTCACCCTCCCCTAAGCATGGACCATCTTAGCATTGTATTTTTGTACTGCATTGAGCCATCTAACTTGTTTTCTGCTTTGGTTCATTGCTGTTCATAACTACGTCAAAGGCAGGTGGTCTGTTACTATTGTCACTTTATTTTACAATGGTATATTGTAGAGCAGATGAAGCACTTCTGCTATTGCTGGAGCCTCGCCATCAGTGGTTCCATAATGTGTTTGTATATTACTGAACTTCGTGCGATGCAAAGCGGCTGGTCATAATATCTTATACTTTGGTCCTGGTTCAACCCATGCCCTAAAGTGTAAATACAAGGCATCGATCACTAACTAAATTGGCTCCTCACTGCGCATTTCTATTTGTCGCAGAACTTGGTATTCGACAATTCCTTCCTTAATCGTGTCAAATACTGTTTGGTCTTAGTGTCTATACAAACTCAGTATTGTCTGTCAGAGCAGTCAGACGTACCCTTAATGTACTATACTGTGGTAGGGTGCAGAAAAGACTGAAGGCCATAGTTCACTATCTCTAGAAACTGGTGTAATTCTTTCTTATTTTGGGTGGTCTCCCTTGTTGCAATGGATGATATTTTCTGAGACAAGGGATAAATCCAATCTTTATCCACTATATGCCCTAGTAGTTCCAAGTAATCTACGAATGGGACTCATTTTTTCTTGTCTGCATAGAATTTTGCTGTTCTGAGCCAGTCACCTACTTGGCATATCTGTTGCTGGTGTTTCTCAGATGTATTTGTGGATATCAGAATACTATCGATGTATACGGATACAAAATGGTATAGGAATTGACTGAACAGGTCCTCCACCATTCTGTGGAACATTGCCAGTGCAATTATGTCTGCTTCTAGGATTACTTTGCGGACGAATCCTCTGAAAGGGGTTTTGAACAGGTTGAATTGCACATTCTGGAGATGAACCTGTATTTGAAAAAATGTGTCACCAATGTGAATTGTACTCCTGAATTTGGCCCTTTCAATAGGCTTTAGGATCCATTGCATGGTGGAAAGAAAAGAGTTACCAATGCCTGTATTGTTGTTTTGACCTTTCAGGTCCACCAGGGGGCGGATCCTTCTGTCTGACTTAGTTTGTACAAACATAGCAGCCACCCTGAGTACTTCCTGCTGTCTATTAACTGTGGCCTATAATGTCTCATTTATCCAATTCTTGGGTTTTTCATTATATGCTTCCGGGATCGAGTACGTGGGTTGGTTATTTAGGTTGCTTGGGGCCTTTAACCAGATATGGTTGTTTATTTGTCACGCTGGCAGTAATGTAAGGTATTCGTACTGGATCCTAGTCATGTCGTAGCACGATAGCAGCATATAGCTTCTTGGCCAACAAGAATTGAGCGCTACATCCTAAAGGAGGCGTTGACAGGATGCAATAGGGAATCAAGCAAGTAACTATTCAGCCAAGTATATTTAGAATCCTATCAGTCGAAGTCTGGTGTTTCCATCGTGGAAATCAGTGGTCTTTAAATAAAACTTATCTCTTGTCCCCAGTATAAGTGATATTCCAAAACATTGTCTGTATCAACTGATCACACACGAAACCATAGAAGTATCAAGAGATACTGTACAACCAAACATAAAACATTATGCATATCAACTGATAGCACATGAAACCATATCAGTATGAACAATGCTTTGAAACCAAACATGAAACATAACCTGATACGCATACTTGTTATACTCCCAAAACAAAATAACAATTGCAGCAAACCAAACAATATAAGGAAAATCTAATAGTCAGTAAATCGACTATTTTCCTAACAGTTCGTTATTCTAATCGTCATCACTATCACGCAACATGCTCCAGTCATCCTGCAATGTCTATTCCGCACCCTCCAGGCATCTTGCTAAACACTCTGGATAAGGCGTCTCAACCAGAAAACATCCCGATCCCTGCTTGTGTTGTAAATCAATTGAGTCTTGCACTATCCTGTCTCCTGACTCCTTTGTCATGATATTGATTCATCCACAATCCGCATTGCAGTTGATGTAGAATATTTTCTAGTATGCATTTAATGGAATGGTTCCACTACATAATAGGTATCCACCAATCTGGTGGCCTGCCTCCACATTGACTTCCTTGTAGATGGATATTTTGAGTTTTCTTTGCATAAGCATAGAGTGTTTTGCAAAGGGGTTACTCAGTTAAAGGTAACGTGATAAATCTTGCTTAGTTGTTTAAGGGAAGGTGGGTGGTATATATATCTCATTGTAGGCCTTGGTTAGGTGTTTGAGACCGGGTGCATGGTATTTAACCTTGCTTCCTTCCATCTCTATACACAGACCACATTTTTCCATACTCAGGAAGTAACCACTACCAAACCGGAATACATCTGATAGCATTTCTTCTCACATCTGTCCTGTTAATTCTGTTGTTATTTCAAGCCATTCCTTGTAAATATGTCTGAATAATGGCTTTTTAAGATATTGTCTAGGGATAATATCATGGTTCACCAACTGGCCTATGGGCTGATAGCACAGTCTCTAAAACAATTACTCATAGTTTGATATCGTAAGACTATTGGATGGTATATCTTCCTTTTTCCATTATTCCCAGTACTTGGCTTTGACTAGCGATGTCAGGTACGCTGCTTATCTTCCATTACCCGCTTTGTGTCTTCGCTGATTGCGAAATTGCTCTACTAGTGAGCGGACCAGAAACTGTCCTGTACCTCATTGTCTGAGTCCCGGGGGAGATGTTGGACCTCTGGCAGCGCAGGACTCTGCGCCACTTTTATATTGTTTATTGTAGGGGGTAGCTCGGCTTCCAGTTTGCTGTCCACATATGAAAGGTTTACCGATTCCATGGCCTTTTCCAAATCTTGGAGGGGTTCCCTGCTGTTTTCCATTTCTGTGTATCCAACCCACTTCAGCAAGAACTGGTCGCAATCATACCATCTTCTAGGGTCTCATATGGTGTCTACCCACAATTCTGCTTTTTCATTAACTACGATTGGAGCTGCATGTGTATGGCTTCTTCCAGGCAACGCGGTATCATTATTAGAGAGGTACCTTTTGACCCTAGATATGCGGAAGGTCGCTTCTTGGTTCCAGTACATTCATTCCGCCATTGCTACGCTGCAATATTCCGTATGAGCATTATATCTCAGTATCTGAAACATCACTCACCAGTGGGGTTGCAATTTCTTGCTCTATCTAGACTCAGTTGCAAACAGGTTTCTGTAAACCAATACCTGATTACCTGTCCCCATGCGGGTCTGGTGTCTGTATCATTTTGCTCCACTTCTTATCGTTATACAAGAAGCTAATTTGATCGTATTAAAGGCGGTATTGCTGGTTGCTTAGCGTCGGTGCAATAATTCATTGGCTGCTAGCACTGCAGGGTTCTTGAAGTTTGCCCAGCGGAGTAGGGGGTAATTCTGCCCAAAACGTTTTTGCATGGTGGTACACCAAGGGTTTGGGACCATCTAGGAGGCAAGTATGCTGCCTGCTCAGGTATGGCATTGAACTAAGCATTCTGTCTTACATTGACTAGGTTCAGAAGAGCTCTCCTCAACTCCTGAATTTTCCTCTCGACCTGTCCATACGTCTCATAGTGTTATGGAGCCAACTTAATATGCTCAATTCCCAACTATTGATACCACCATCTCCATACATGGGACACAAATTGTGGGTTTGCATCTCTTACAACTGTTGTTGAGTAACTATGGGGTGTAAATATCTTGTTGCCTAGTAATTCCCAAGTTGTTACTCGTGTAACTTCCTTGTTTGTTAGTATAAGCCATGTGAATTGCGAAAATATGTTTATAGGTACCACCATTGTATCGTATCCCCATCACTTGTCGCAGGGTCCTGTCAAATCAATAGCGGTTGATGCAAAAATTTCAGATGGCAGAACAATTGTCCTAGCCTTTCTTTCTGGTAACTTCAGGGAATTTTTTTTTGTTTCTTATATGTGGCATTGGGCCACCTATGGACTACAATCCTTCCTCATTTCTTGCCAGAATAGGGAGTCAGTGGCAGAATGTGAGTTCCGTCGCGCACTGCGATAGCCTTGGTTCCAGATGTCGGCTATGATAGACTCCTTTTAGCATAGTGTTCTCGAATAAGCGGACTCTTGGAATATGAAAGCATCCTTCCCCATATTGTGTGTTTGTGAATAGTATTCCATTCGTAACCTTGTAACCGGACAAGTCGCCTTTGAAATCCCTGTTTTCATGGACATTTTTCCATGTCCGTTACTTCCGGTATGCTGAAACTATATGCACATGTAATATCCACATCATTTTGTTTATAGTTTGTCTAGTGTCCTGTTCGTCTTCCGTCTCGCTTTGCCATGGAGGTTCAGGTTGTTCCTCCTCCACGTTATCTTCCAAAATATGGCAAAGCCTGCAGCGGTGTTTGTGAAAACGATGGGGGCATCACTGAGAGTCTTGGCTCATTGGTTTAGCCCTCTAGTGGCTGTATTCTTTTAATCGGGGGCAGGCTGTCTGACCTTCGAAATTCTGCAGCTTTTGGTTTCAGTATTGCAGAGATCATGAGTGACTATCGCATTCAGCGAATGCCGCTAGGCAGTCCTTCTCCTGTACTACTTGGTCTTCTGCCAATTGTTTGGTGCTATTCCTAGTTATTTATGTTGCCCTATTCTGGTGTGTTAGGGTCAGGTATGGTATGTGGAGGGCTTGGGCTTTCACTAGAAGGTCAGGCAGTTGGCCGACTTCACCGCCTGAGCTGGTTATTTGTAAACTTGATCTCAGTTTAGTAATATGGGCCATGGTCTTCATAACAATGGGAATAGTGAAGCTTGCCATCTGCAAGTTCTTTGGATGGCGTGCTCCGGAAGGTGCACTTGTCATCTTCCTTATTTCCTAAAGTAACTGTGTAGCGGCTCCCAGGGGGCACGAGAATCTTAGTGCGGTATTCAACGTATGAGTAAGGAGTGGAGGTAGAGGTGTGGTCTCGCTTGTGCTCAATTCACTTTGATTCTTCTTTACGGACTGTGTTGTCTAAGATGTTATTGGCGTGCTTAGTATAATTGTAGATATAGAGCGGCTTGAAATCCCAGTTGCCTTTATATATTCCGGAAAGGGCTTCAAATAAATGGTTTGTTCTTCCTGGTATGTTGACTACTTTCGCATCCTATTGTCCCAAGTCATTCCACCATCTAACTCACTTTCTATCCAGGCTCTTTACGGTTCCTAGGTGTCTTAAAGGTTGGTGCTCTGTAACCGTCATAAATGGATTACCCATTAGTATCTTATAGAAACGGTCTAGTGCCTCAAACATTGCTAGTACCTCTTTATTAGTAGTGCCATAATTTGTCTGTAGATTGATGAACTTCCTGCTGTGCAATACGGCTGGTGGAGCTGTCGCATATGTAGGTCTCACCGTCGTACTCATGCTCCTATTCCTAAATCTGAGGCATCTGTCACTAGCCAGATGTTTTCCTTGCTTCCTACCTCTGTTGGCCGAATATCGTAGAGGCCGACGAGCTATTGCTAGACTATAGTTGTAACGTGTTCGGGCCAGGCCCTAGTCACATAGCGGTATGATAGTGGCAGATGGCTTCGTGGTCAACACGAAGCGAGCGCTGCTGGCTAAAGGAGGCTGCGAACAGGGTGTAATAGGAGATCAAAGATGTAACCGTTCAAGCAAGTATATTATAAGAATACTGTCTGTCAAAGTCTGCTGTTGCCATCACAGGAATCAGCGGTCTTTAAATACGGCATATCGCTTATCTCCGGTATGAGCGATGTTGCAAAACAAGGTTTGTACCAACCGATAGCACATGAAACAATTCACGTATCAACCGATACTGGGAAACCAAACATAAAACAAGGTCTCTATCAACCGATAGCACACGAAACAATACTGGTATTAACCGATACTGTGAAACCAAACACAAAACCAGGTTTGTATCAACCGATAGCACATGCAACCATCCAGTAAATAACCAAGTACCTGTACCGGTTACACTCGCGAAATGAAATAACAATTTTATAAAATAAAACAATCTAAGGAAATCCTAATAGCCGGTAATTCCGCTATTCTCCTGAGAGTCCGCTTAGGACCTATCCTCATCGCCATCGCTATGGTGCAGCAATCTCAAGTCGTCCTGCAATATCCATTCTGCACCTTCCACCAGCTTTCTAAACATTCGCCGCATGGCGCTCCGCGCACGAGGCAACCAGACTCCCAGTAATGTGGCAGGTCCACAAAATTTCGAACTGTCGGGACCTCCCATTCCTCCGTCTCGACATCGATTCGTCCGCAATCTTCGCAGTGATCGATGTAGAAAATCTTCCAGTATGGGTCTTCTGGAATGATTTCTTTGTAAAGTAGGTACCCCAAGATGAGGTCTCGTCCCTTTATGCTGACTTCTGCGTAGGTTGACATTCTGTTTCTATTTGCATAAAAATAAGTTTGTAATAGGGTAAAGCTTTTGTAAGAGGTTGAAGGTTTGGAGGTAGGGTAGTGTGGTGTGTTTTCTTCGGTGGTTTAGAGGGCTGGTGGGCAGTATTTATGTTATGGTGGTGACCTCGCTTAGGTGTTGGTCTCGCTTTGATGTCAACCTCGCTCAGGTGTCCAGGGGAAGGGGGGTGCTGCTTAATTCCGGTTTCTTCCGTCTCCATGCAGCTATCACCAGTTTCTGTGCCCAGGTAGCACCCGTTACCGAAGCGGAAAATCTCTGGCACTGATTCTCCCCACATTCATCGCGTTGATTCTGTTGTTGTTTCTAGGCATTTGTTGCAGATGTGTACGAATAGTCGATGTGTAAGGTATCGTCTAAGAATAACATCACGGTTCACCATCAGTCCCATTCGCTGATGGCGCAGTCTCCAAGGTACTTGCTCATAGTTTGAAATCGTAAGGGTGTTGGATGGAGTGTGTTTTCCTTTTGCTGTTGCCAGTAGTCTGCCTCGGCCAGCCCGGCTAGGTATGCTGCTTCATCCTCCATTACCCGATTTTCATCTTCGCTGCTTTCAAAATTGCTCGCGAAGTGGGCTGACCATAATCCGTCCTGTATCCCTTGGTCCGTGTCCGGGCGGAGGTGTTGGATTTCTGGTAAAGTTGGGCTCCACGCTACCGTTACCTGGTTTATCGTAGGGGGTAGTTCGTCCTCCGGTTTGTTGTCTTCCCACCATTGGTTTAGCAATTGCCTCACATTTTCCAATCCTTCAAGGGGTTCCCAGCTATTCTCTGTTTCCGGGTACTCTACCCATTTCACCAGGAATTGGTCACGGTCATACCGTCTCCTGTGGCCCCGTATGGTTTCCACTTCCCATTCCAGTTTTTCGTTAACCATGATCGGGTGTGGTTTTGCATATCTCCTGGCAGGGAAGGAGACATCATCATTAGGGCGGTATCTTTTCACGGTGGATGCATGGAATGTTGCTTCTCGGTTTCTGTACAATCCCCCATCCATTTCTACCATGTAATTTTGTCTGTGCTTATCGTATCCGATTATCATGAATAGTCCACACCAGCGGGGTTGCAATTTCTTGCTACGTTCCGATTCTGTTATGAATAAGCTTCCATATACCAGTAACAGATTACCCTTTCCTATCGGTGTATGGTGTCTGCGCCGTTTTGCTGCCGTTCTCGTGCTTCCAAATTGTGCGATTTTAATCGCATTGAATGCCGCGTTCCAGATTGCTTGGTGCCTGTTTAGTAATTCGTCGGCAGCCGGTACTGCGGAGTTCTTGAAGTTTGCTAGCGGTAGTAGTGGGTAGTTCTTTCTGAAAATAGCCTTATATGGTCACATACCGAGAGTTTCTGACCATCCCGCATTCAGGTATGCTTCTGTCTCTGGTATGGCATCAAACCAATTGTTTTTTACCTGGTGTTGACTAGGTTTTGGAAAGCTGCCTTCAATTCTAGAATTTTTCTTTCGACTTGTCCATTCGTCTCATGATGGCCTGGTGCCGCCTTGATATGTGCAATGCCTAACGATCGACACTGTTGTCTCCATCCATGTGACTCAAATCTTGGGTCCGCGTCGCTTCCTATAGATGTTGCGTAGCCATGGGGTGTAAATATTTTGTTGCATAGAAGGTCTCAGGTTGTTATTGCTGTTACTTGCTTCGTTGTAGGTGTAAGCCATGTGAATCCTGAAAATCTATCTATCACAACCAGGATCGTGTCGTATCCCCCGGAATTATGGAAGGGTCCCGCAAAATCAATGGCCATTGATTCGAAGATTTCTGATGGCAGAGTAATTGTTTGAGCCTTTCCATCTGGCAATTTTGTAGGCTCCTTATTCACCTGGCATGTGTGGCACTGGGCTACATACGCTCTAAAGTCTTTCCGCATTTCAGGCCAAACTAGGTACCCCGTTCCATACCGTAAGTTTCGTTCAACACTGTCGTCCGCCTTTGTTCTGAATTTCGCTAATGACATATTCTCTTAATGTTGTATTTCCGTATCCGGGCCTTGCGGTATATACAGGCAGTCTTCTCCCTATCTGGTTTTTGCGTATAGCATTCCGTTTGCAATCTTGTAAGAGGACAAATCTCCTGTGCAGTCCATATTCTCTTTTACTTTTTTCGAAATTGGTTCTTTCCCGTATGCTGCTACCATGTCTGCTCGGAACATTACACCCCTTTCATTGATTATTCGTAAGGTGTCACGTTCGTCTTCTGTCTCGCTTCCTGTGGTTGTCTCAGGTAGGTCTTCCTTCTCGTTGTCTTCCGAGACATCATAAAGTCTGCGCCGATATTCTGTTATTGTCGGGGGCATTACCGAGACTATTGTCGCCTTGGTAAGGCTTTCTTGCCATTCCGCACGCCTGTGCGGTGTTGCGCTATCAGGTCCTGGCATTCGGGATGCCGCTATTGTTTCAGTCATGAGGTTCTCTATTGGTTCTCGCTCCGGCAGTTGGAATGCCGGGCTTCCGGGTTTAGCAATGCTGGAATTGCACAAGACCTGGGCGTTGGCTGGGCACGGATGGATGGCCCTTCTCCTGCACTAATTGGTCTTTCGCTGGTCGTTTGTTGCCATTCCCAGTCATTGATTTCGGGGGACTCCGGAGGGCTCGGGTTGGTCTCTGTACTTGGGGGGCTTCATTCTTTACTAAGCGGATAAGGGGTCGATCTTCCCCGCCGTCTCAGGTGGTTGTTCGTGAATTTGATCTCGGTTTGATGATATGGGCAATGATCCGCGGAACAGTGTTAGTAGTGTAGAGCGCTATGTTGGAGTTCTTCGGGTGGCGTACTTCGCAGGGTACATTGGGCACCCCAATCATTTCCTGCAGTGATTGAGCACGGGTGTTCGGGGGGTACCAGGGCCTCGTTTGTGTACTCAGTATAGGAGAAAGGAGGGGAAGCAGGGGAGAACTCATGCGTGGGTTCCATTGTGTTTGATTCTTGCTCGTATACTGTATTATCCGAGATGTCATCCGATTCTTTCGTATAAGCGTGGACATAGGGTGGATTCAAGCCTGATTCTCGCTCATAAATCCGCGAAAGGGCGTCAGCTAAATAGTTCGTGCTTCCTGGTGCGTAGACTATTTTTGCGTCATATTTTCCTAAGACACTTAGCCATCTCACCTGCTTCCTGCCAGGGTTCTTTGCTGTTCGCAGGTGTGTTAAGGGTTGCTGGTCCGTAGCTAGCGTGAAGGAGTTTCCCCTTAGTTCATTGTGGAACCGATTAAGTGCTTCCAGTATTGCTAAGGCCTCTTTATCGGTGGTCCCATAGTTCATCTGAGCGTTGGTGAATTTTCTGCTATGTAATGCGGCTGGTCATGCCGTCTCATAAGTGGGTCCTTGTCCCACCCATGCTCCAACTCCTAAATCTGAGGCGTCCACAACTAACCAAAGTGGTTCTTTGCTTCGTATGTCTATTGGTTGCATGACTTGATGATGGAGTATTCGCTTTCGGACCATCTCGAATGCGCTCTGGTGGGTTGTTGTCCATACGAATTGGCCGTTTCCCGTTAAGTGGGTTAATGGTGCGCTCCGTGTTGCATGGTGTGGGAGAAACTAGGTCCCATAATTCACTATTTCTAGCAATCATTGCAATTCCTGCTTGTTTTTTGTTGTTTCCCACCCTGCAATAGATGGTATTTTCTGGGGGGAGGCATGGATTCCTTCGTTGTCCACTATGTGTCCTAATACTTCCAATTTGTCCGCAAAAAGTACTGACTTCCTTTTGCTAGCGTAGAATTTTGCCTTGCTGAGTCGATCACATACTTGGCGTATATGTTGTTCGTGTTCCTCTGATGTGTCTGAAAATATGAGAGTACCATCAATGTATACCCATACAAAATAGTGTTAATATTCGCTTAGCAGGTCCTCCATTATTCGCATAAATGTTGCTGGTGCGTTCAAGTCTCCTGGGAGAATTACTTTGCTCACAAATCCTCCAAACGTGGTTTTGAATGAGTTGAACTTAACGCTGTCCTTGTCCATGCGTGTTTGGAAGTATACGTCACTTAGGTTGCTCTTACTTGTGAATTTTGCTCGTCCTATTCAGTTAAGGATCTGCTGTTGATTTGGAATTGAAGGGCTATCCATGATCGTGTTATTATTTCTTACCTTTAGGTCCACCAGGGGGCGGATCCTTCCATCTGACTTTGGTTGTACAAACATAGGCGCCGCTCCAGGTACCTCTTGTCGTACAATCACTCCACTTCGTAATTTCTCGTTTATCCAGTTCATGAGTTTTTCCTTGCAGGCTTCTGGGATTGAGTATGTTGGTTGGTTTCGTAGGTTGGTTGGATCCCTTAGCCGAATGTGGTGGCTAATCTTATGCACTGGGGGTAGTGTTACAGGGACTTTGTGCAGGAATACATCCTTGTATTCTTCCAACAATGTTGTTGTAGTGGTGTCTGAAACAGCGGCTCGGAATTCCCCGCTCGTTGGTTTGCATAGCACACGTAGTTTGTCATCGGGAAATTCTACTGCGGTGTCCCCACACCTGATAAGAGCATTATGTCTTTTCAGGAATGGCATTCCAATCAGGGCGTCGTACTTTGCCAAGTTTCCTACCAACATCTCTTGATTTGTCCATTTCTTTTTCCCAATTCCAATGGTTAGTTCACATTTCTTGTGCCTTGAAGAGCAGGATCCTTTCATAGCCATATTGACTGTTGTTGGTTGGGGTAGAGGCGCCGTAGGGATGCCATGGCTAGAGATAAAGGTGGCGCTAATTATGTCGCACCCGATGGTTCCCGTGTAGAATAGTACCTTTCCTCGATGGCCTTCTATGTAAATCATTTCTTCAAGGGCATCACAGGGCCTTATTGCTAACATTGGTTGCGTTCGTAGGCTTTCCATTTCCACTGAGCTAATTTCCACCTCGTTATATTCTCTTGCTCCCCTGTGGTTTGTGCTAGCCTCCCGCTTAGTGGGCTTTCCTTTTCCTTTTTTGGAATAACAATCCTTTGCGTAGCGCACCTTTTTTCCGCATTCGAATCATGTGCCCTCCTCGCGTCGCTTCTGCCTCTTGTCCTTCTTGTACTTTGAATCCTCGCCATACGGTTTATCCCTTTTCGTATTATCCCGCGATGGTAATCCCTTGCTATTTCTTTCTTTTGGTAGGTGGGTTTGGTAGACTCCTGTTTCATACAGGACAGTATCCTTCCGTTCGGCCCGCTTGACTATCTTGTCAAAGGAATCACCATCCTCCGCCATCGGTTCTACCTCCTGGCGTAACCTGGGATGCATTGCTTCATACAACCTTTGTCGCAACGTACACTGAGACACCGTTCCGGTAGGCAGTCGTCCATGATACATTAATAGACCCGTCGCGACCAGGGTTATTCTTGCTGTTTTGCTATTTCATACTTGCTGGACATCCTTGAACCTTTCATAAAGTTCGTTCGTGTTTCGCGAGGATTGCAATCTCTCTCTCCAGTACTTTATCAGGGTTGTTCCCCGGATTTTTTCCCCACTCTCATAGTGGTTCATTGGTTGGTGGTATGCTTCCTCTGCCTTTCCGGTGCAGAAGCTTCCAAAGTATGCTCCGCTTCCTTCGTTAGTTTTGTCCACTCCGTGTAGTGCCAGGTATTGTCAGGTTGTTATAACCCACCGATCAAATAGTTCAGGTTTTAAGTCCTCCTTTTCGCCTGAGAACGAAGGTGGCAACGGAAGTTTGATTTCAGGTCCTGTTCGTCTGGCGGATTGACCTGCGGACATTTCATGTTCGCACTGTTCCTTACTCGAACTGTTGTCTGAGGAGGTTTGTGGAGAGTCGCTAGGGAATTCCTCGGGTGCTTGTCTTACTACTGAGTGGTCTGATGTTTCTTCATCGCCTTCTGCGTTCTTATGCGTCCCGACAGGTATGTTATCTTTCTTCGGTGGTTGCGCTGGTACCTTTCCTTTCCTGGTGCGGCGGGAAAATAGCCCAGGAAGGCTGGTTGCTGCCTTAGCTAATTCGTCAGTCGATTCGCTAAAGGTCTGCTAGGCCATGTCCCACGCTAGCTGTCGTTCCGCTGTGTCAATCGAGAATCTGCTTTTTGGCCCTTTCGGTTTCAGGGGTTGCTATTTCTTGGTACGGCCTTGTGGTAGGACCTGCTTCCCACTTCAACTCTGTAGTGACTCAATGGTGTTGTGTTGGCGGAGCCGAATCCTTCCTGGTTCTGCCGCTCCGCGATACTAGCTTCGCTATTGGACCTTCCCTAGGTTGATCAGACCAGGTCCCTGCAGGCTTCTTAACCACTTGCTGATGTTAAAGAAATATAAGGTGTTCAGGCCAGGCCCTACTCGCGTAGTGGTAGGATAGGAGCAGATGGCTTCATGGTCAACACAAAGCTAGCACTGCGGGCTAAATGAGTCTTCGAACGGGGTGTAATAGGAGATCAAAGAAGTAACCGTTCAACCAAGTATATTTTAAGAATACTGTCTGTCGAAGTCTGCCGTTTCCATTGGGGGAATCAGCCGCCTTTAAATACAGCATATGGCATATCTCCAGTATGAGTGATATTGCAAAACAATGTGTGTATCAACCGATAGTACACGAAACAATTCACGTATCAACCCATACTGTGAAACCAAACCTAAAACAATTTCTGTATCAACCGATAGCACACGAAACAATACAAGTATCAAACAATACTGTGAAACCAAACATAAAACACAGTGTGTATCAACCGATAGCACACGAAACTATCTAGTAAATAACCTAGTACCCGTACCGGTTACAATAGTAAATGGAGTCTGATATGAGTTTGTCTACACCTACTTGCTATTTCCCATTCATGTCCGTTAACAGTACCGTTAGGGTTGCATGGTGTTGGAGTAACTGGAACATATACTTGACTATTCCCGGGAAGCATTGCAATTCTTTCTTATTCTGCGGTGTTTTCTCAGATGGCATAGTCGATATTTTCTGATGGGAGGCATGCATCCCATGTTTATCCACTATGTGTCCTAGTACTTCCAGCTTATCTGCTAACAGTACTGACTACTTCTGTCTTGCACAGAATTTTCCTTCTCTTAGTTGGTCACAAACCTGGTGTATGTGCCTTTCACATTTCTCCAATATGTCGAAGAATATAAGAATATCATCAATATATACCTTTACAAAATGGTGTAGGAATTCGCTCCGGAGGTCGATCATTATCTGTACAAAGGGGGCTGGTGCATGCTTGTCTCCTTACAGTATTATCTTGCTGAGGAACCCTCCCAGCAAAGTTTTGAACAAATTGTACTTAAGACTGTCTTGGTCAACCCGTGTTTGGAAGTACGCGTCACATAGTTCCATGTAACTTGCAAATTTTGCTCTTCTGATACTGTAAAGTGTTCGGACAGGGCCCTAGTCCCGCTGCTGTACGATAGGAGCAGATGGCTTCCTGATCAACAGAAAGCGAGCGCTGCTTACTAAAGGAGGCTGCGAATGGGTGTAATAGGAGATCAGAGAAGTAACCGTTCAACCCAGTATATTTAGAATATTGTCAGTTGAAGTCTGCTGTTTCTATCGTGGAAATCAGGGGTCTTTAAATACGGCACATCGCTTATTTCCAGTATGAGCGATATGCCGAAACATTTTGTGTATCAACTGATAGCACACGAAACAATACAAGTATCAAGTGATACTGTGAAACCAAACATAAAAACATTATGTGTATCAACTGATAGCACATGAAACAATACAAGTATCAAGTGATACTGTGAAAACCCAACCTAACCTAGTACCTGTACCGGTTCCACTCTCCAAATAGAATAACAATTTTACCCAACCAGACATAACTTGAAGAAATCTTAATAGCCGGTAGATCTGCTATTCACGGGGAGCCCTCGCTAGGACCTATCCTCATCGTCACCGCTATCCTGCAATAATCTCATGTCGTCCTGCAACGTCCATTCCGTACCCTCCCGCCATCTTTCTATACACTCCTGGTACGGTGATCCGTGCACAAACCAACCTGATTCCCAGTAGTGCGGTTGGTCTACAAGGTTTCGTACTATCTGGTCCTCCCATTCTTCTGTCTCGACCTCAATTCGTCCGCAATCTTCGCAGTGATCAATATAGAATATCTTCCAGTGTGCGTCTTCTGTAATGATTTCTTGGTACAGCAGGTATCCCAATATGAGGTCTCGTCCCTTTATGCTCACTTCTTTGTCGGTTGACATTTTCTGTTTCTTCTGTGTAAGGGTGATATGTTTTGTAAAAGTCTTTTTCAGAGGAGGTATCGTTGTTCTTGTTCCTTTCTAAGTTTGCAGATAGGTGGATGGTATTTAGGTCTCTGGGTCGGTCTCGCATAGGTGTTCAGGGGAGCTTCAGGTTTAGTTTTCGGTAATCGCCCCAATTAAGTTTTCCCGGGCTGGGTGTTCAATTTCAGTTGGTTCCGTTTCCATACACATATTACATTTTTCTGTACTCAGGTAGCAACCACTACCATAGTGGAACAACTCGCTTAGCGTTGCTTCCCACATTCGTCCTCTTGATTCAGTTCTTATCTTGAGGCATTTGTTGCAAATGTGTATGAATAATCGCTGTGTAAGGTATCGTCTATAGATAATATCACAGCTCACCAACAGTCCCATTAGCTGATGGCACCGTCTCTGTAACGGGGGCGCCCCTAGGAAGATGGATCCCAAGGTTGCGACCGCACCAAACAACTTCAAACTTATCGCCAAAAGTTCACGCAATTGTAAGAGTAAAGTAGACGGGAAAACTTAATATCGTTAAGCCTGACGCTTCACTCAATTAAGGTCTCGAGAGGATTGATTGTTGGAGTAGGAGAGTTCTCGCATAGACTTTCAGGTAGTTTTATCTTATGCCAGAAACTCCCCCATCAGTTTACTCCAACTGTTCGAGCACACCCTTCTCCGCTAAGGGCGGTCCGACACGTCTCCTGACACCCCTTTCGGGCATGTATGTGTCGACCCGCTCTAGTCGGCGTTCACCATATGTGCATATCGTTTCTGCGGCGCATTTCCATTCTGCCCGCCGGAGTGAAAACCTCTGCGCATCGGGGACTTGCCAGTGGCTAACTGTCAAGACCCCTTGCTGAACTAGACTATCTATGACACCCTTCCCATGCGCGTTGATTTCTTCTTGACGCCGGAAGCTACCGTGAGCGGTTTATCTATCTACTATTTACGAGTCTCGGGCTTCCGGTGTCTTCCGCAGGGTACGGTGGTCCAGGAGTGATCCAATGGGCGCTACCCACGACCACTACCTCGGATACACCTTACCTGCGGTAGGAATCATGCTTTTAGTGTCTCTGCACTTCCCTCTCAGAGCCTATGGCGTTGGGGACATCCTTGGGCGTGGTAGGTGCAAAACGTTCCCAGTCGTCCCGGCACCACCCGGGACTACCTTCGGGACCCCCACGGTTAACTCCCGTTAACTCCGTCAGTTTTGGTCCGTTTTACTCCGAACAACTTGGAGGAGGTACTCCACCTTCCACCCTATGCCCCCTTATATATCCTGCGAACAGCTTACGGTCGACCGGACGGCAGCAACGTATACGGTGTTGCAAGCGGGTCTCCAAAGATCCTCCTTTGCTAGACTGCACACAACTACACAACCGTTTGCCCATGACGTCCGGGCCTCAAGGCGGGGCCGGAGGGGCATGATAGGAATAATGTCTTCAATTTACAGCTTCTTCGTAGCTGCGTAGCTCGCCCAATAGCATCTCCCGGAACCCCAGATTCCAGTATTATGCATGGCTTCGTGTGACAAACATTCCAGTCATTTTTCCCAAACTCCCCGAGGGACTTCGTATTGGCAGGTAGGGTAACTCAGGTCCTTGAACAGGGTAATCCAAGCCTCAAGGCAGGGTAACCCTGTTCTGAGGGTAGGGTAATCTTGTCCGGTGGACAAGTGGATTTTCTCCTGTTACCCTATCTATCCCTCTTCCGGGGATAGACACACTCGGCCTTTCTCTAGTTACCCAGCCTAGCTGTGTATTGGCCCTTCATAGGTCCCTAAGTACGCTGACACCAACCTTGGGCGTAGCCATGTACCTAAATACTTGTGTCCACTAAGTCTGCTCATCTCGGAGCCCGGGCCATCGGGTCTCCGTAGGTCAAGTACTCACTTGCCTGCCGGTTCCTACCAGTTCGCCTCCGAGCTACCTGTATGGGTGTAGGTTCCGGCTGCCATAGCTCACGTATGCTGGGTCGTTACATCACTCCCCTCTTCTCTACGGTCCGTCCCGGACCGTTTAGCGTCGTCTTTTCTTTCCACGACTCGATTCCCCCAAGACCCGATGGTCCCTGGGCTTGGACGGATATCTTTGGTGGAAATCTAGCATGGCCTGTAAGCCTGTCCCTTCTAGCATCTCATAGGGCTCCCACGAGTTCTCCTCAGCTCCATAGCCTTCCCATGAAACCAGGTACTGGACAAAGCGCGACGGAAACTTCGCCTTTGTTCCACCATACCAGCGACTGTCCACAACAGCTTCGATGACGTAACTGGGCTCATTGTCCACGAGCTCGGGGGTAGGGATCTCCTTGATCCTACCCGATTCCGGATCCTCGCGATAGGGTTCCAGCAGCGTGACATTGAAAACCGGGTGGATGCTCCATCGGGTGGGCAATTGGAGTTCGTATGCTCGGGTACCCACCCGACGTTTGACCACGAAAGGGCCAAACATCCGGTGGTCCAGCTTCTCCATGGGACGCTTGGTGCGGATGTTCTTCCGGTTCAACATCACGCGGTCCGCTTTCTTAGCCCGCCCAGCAGCCACATCTTCCAAGGTAACATAGTCCGGGGATGGCAGCCGTTTCTGGTCATGCCATTTCCGCTGCCTTTCCTGTGCCCGTTTAATCGTTTCTCGAATCTGTTGCCAGGTTCCTTCCCATTCCTTAACCAAGAGTTCACTACTTGGGTGTATCCCTTGGTTGTCAGACACAACACCCGACCAGTTTGTTCGTGGGTTGAACCCATAGTTGATCTCAAATGGTGACAACCTGGTGGATTCTGATGTTGAGGTGTTATACGCATACTCCGCAAGGGGTAGCAGCGAGACCCAGTCATCCTGTTGATAGGAGCAGTAACTACGCAGGTACTGCTCCAGTGTCTGATTAACCCTCTCGGTTTGCCCATCAGTCTCTGGGTGGAATGCAGTCGAAACGTTTAGTTTCACTTGCAGCAAGTGCATCAGACTCATCCAGAACTTGGATGTGAATCGGCTATCTCGGTCGGAGATGATTGACTCTGGCAGTCCATGAAGGCGCCAAACCTCCTTCAGGAATATCAAGGCAAGCTCCTTGATAGGTACCTCAGTGGTCAGGGGTATGAAATGGGCCATTTTCGAAAACCTGTCTACTATGACCCAGATCTTGGTATACCCTTCGGACTCTGGCAGCGCGACAATGAAATCCATTGAAATTGCTGTCCAAGGCCGCATAGGAACATCGATAGGTTCCAGCAGCCCGAACTTCTTGTGCCTGATGGATTTATTTCTTTGGCATGCGTCACATGTCCGCACATAGTCAGTGATATGCTCATCCATCTTAGGCCAGTAGAAGTTAGCCCTCACCCTGCCAATGGTTTTGTAAGTCCCGAAGTGTCCCGCGATTCGGGAGTCATGTTCTGCCTTCATGATTGTCTGCTTCAGATTCTGACCCTTGGGAACATACCACCTGTTCTTGTACAGGAGTAAGCCCTTTTCCGTCGTGAAATGTCGGTCGACCTCTTTGTCACCTGCAGCTGTTGCCTTCAGGATCCTTAAGTACTCCTGGTCTTCGGTTATCGCTACCCGCAACTGATCCAAAAAGGAAGACTTGAGCCGAAATCCCTGGCACACTTGCAACACCTGTGGTCGCAAGATGTCCCGTTCCTGGCTCCCGACCCACTGTCCGGGGCGAAAAAACGACTGTGGCGGAAAATCACTCCCCCCTTCAGGGCGGTAGTCCCTACGCCGCGACAAAGCATCCGCCTTCTCATTCAACCGTCCTTCTCGGTAAACCACCTTGAAGTTAAATGGTTGCAGGAATTCAGCCCAGCGGTGCTGCCTTCGGTTAAGGACCTTGGTACTATTGAAGTACTCCAAGTTCTTATGATCCGTATAGATCACCAACTGGTCCGTTACCGAGCGTAGCAAATGATCCCATTCCTTGAACGCCGCCACGATGGCTGTCATTTCCTTGTCATGGACATCATAATTAATCTCCGCTGGGTGGAACTTCCTACTATGGTAGGCCACCGGATGCCATCTCTCATCCTCACATAACTGGGAGAGAACGGCTCCTAATGCAAAGTCACTAGCGTCGGTTTCTAGCCGTGTTGGCCGTTCAGGGTCAAAATGTGCTAGGATAGGTTTGGACGTGAACGCTTCCTTTAAATGATTGAAGGCCTGCTCACATGCAGGTGTCCATTCCCATCGGACATCCTTCTTTGTCAAGTCCGTGAGGGGTTTCGCTATCTTGCTGAACCCTTCTATGAACCGACGATAGAAGTTGGCAAAGCCCATAAAGCTTTGAACGTCGACGACGCATGTCGGAGGTGCCCAGTCTTTGATTGTCTGCACCTTTTCCGACAACATAGAGATCCCCATATCGGAGATCCTATATCCGAGGAATTCAACCTCCCGTTGGTGGAAACTGGACTTCTTCATACTTACACATAGTCTAGCTTTCCGCAATTTCTCCATTACACGCCTTACCATCGCGACGTGCTCTTCCATAGTTTCGGAGTAGATCAGGATGTCATCCATGTACGCGATGACTCCTTCATCCATGAGATCTCGAAAGACCTCATTTATCATGCTCTGGAAAGTTGCCGGGGCATTACATAACCCAAACGGCATGACCGTGTATTCATACAGTCCATATCTGCACCGGAAGGCCGTCTTCCATTCCTCACCTTCTGCCATCCTCAGAAGATAGTAGCCGTTTTTCAAGTCCAACTTAGTGAACACAACGGCTTTTCCTAACCTATCTCGCAGTTCATTCATCAGCGGTAGAGGGTACTTGCTCTTCACCGTGATTTTGTTCAGCCCTCGGTAATCTATTACCAGTCTTAATGTACCATCTGGTTTTGGCACAAAGAGGATAGGGGCTGCTGCTGAGGAACTGGATCGCCGTAGCTTCCCCGTTCGCAGCATGTCATTGAGATATTCCCGGAGTGCCTTAAGCTCCTTTTCCGATAACGGATAGATAGGCCCAAACGGAGGTTGAGTCCCGGGTAGCAACTCGATCGTGTGGTCATACTTTGAGTGCTCCGGCAAGGCCTCAATCCGTTCTTGACTGAAGATGTCCCCGTAGTCCTTATACTCAGGGAGTAGCTTGACAGTAATGTCAGCACCTTCCTCATCGGAGAATTGTACAATTCCCAACAGGTACACATTACTAGGGTCTTCAGCTAGCAACTCTTCATCGGTCATGAACACTAACCGCCCCTGCTCTGCCAGGCAATTAGCCTTGCAGAAATCTGAGCGCCAGGTTAGTGATCCTGTCTTCCAATCTATGTCGGGATTATGGTCCTTCAACCAAGACATAGGTAGGTACCCGTCCACCTTGGTGTCGGGCATGTCCGCGACTTCAAACCGCATTTCGTTATGGTGGTCGCCTATTCTCATGTCCAATGATTTGGTATAGTGCAGACCTGACCCCGGAATGTGATTACCGCTTGCGTCGCTTATCGGCACATGTACCTTTCGTCGTACACATGGTGCCTGCGTTTGTTTAACCCATCGGCTACTAAGCACTGGCCCAGTAGCTCCACTGTCGAGTAGCAGGAGCGCCTCAGCGCTTACCTGTCTAGCTCCAATCTTCCAGTCTAGCCTTACCCTCAGGTGGATAGACTTGGTATGGCGAGGCAAGTTATCACGCTTCTGCCTCTTCACTTGTCTTAGGGACTTAGTCATCTTGGCTTACTAATTCTGATCTCTTGCCTTTCGACACAAGAGCGGCCACAACGGGTCGGTAAACGTTAAGGGATTGGGATTCGTTTTATCAATAGCTAGGGTGTTTACTATCACGCCAGCATGATTTCGGGTACTAAACCCTCCTCAGGTAAACTTGATCATAGTATCATTTATTTAATCAAGTCCAGCCTGAACTAATCCCGCTTGTACTAAACATAACAAATTTTCCCGAGGTGGGTAGAGGTCCGCTCTTGGACCGGTTCCAAGCGAAGCAACCTTGCTTCCCCAATGTCGAGCGTCTCCTCGAGCGAGATCTCTCCCAGCCTCAACCGAAAATAATATCCTATGACTTGTCCGTCCCAGTAAAGAAATCCTGAAAGAAATACAAATAACTAGAACAAAGGAAATAACCTGAAAACCCACAAAGGAGAGATCACCCTGTCCACCGCATACGGCCTTCAACATCTATCTGCCCACACCACCTGGGTGTAGTCAGCATCAGGGTCGTTCATGCAGTAGAGGGGTACTTACCCATCCCAGAAGCCACTTCCGGGGCTCCTTTTCATCCATCCCGCAGGGGTCTATGGATACAGGTTATTAAGGTTATACCTTACACAGAATGGGGTCTTACCTATTCTGAGCCGTCAGTATCAACCTCCATAATCTGAGGTGATGCCTGTCGGACTTCAAGTATCTTTGACGAGGTAGCCGGAGGTGGCGCTTCGATGCGCTTTAGTCGCTTGTCCGTACCTGAGGGCTCGCTTACCGGGGCTGACCGTTTCAACCCACGAGCCTGTTTGGACGAACTAACGACTGGGGACGTCGCGGTGCACTTTCTCCAAAAGTGACCCGTTTGTCCACACTTGGTGCACTGGTTGTGCTTTCTCCGACGTTCGGTCAAAGTCGACGGGATTTCCTTATGCGCCAGGGCATACTCAGAAGTCCCCGGCTTTGCCTGTTTCCCCGCATTGAAATTAGTAGGTTTGGCAGACCGCTGGTTCTGTCTGCCCGAACCTTTATCCTTCTTTTTAAACCTTCCGGAAGTTGAGGACCTATCCTCCTTCTTGTCCGTTGGTTGAGACCGTTGGACAGGGTGGATAACTCGGTTGCTGAACCGGGTGTTGTCTTCCAGTGTGTGTCCAACCTTCCGAAGAAGATCAAGGTAGTCGTTCAAGTCGGTAGGATGGGGCTCCTTCAGTGCCCACGCGTTCCTCACTTCTTGAGTAATGCCCGACCGTACCTTATCTCGTACCTGCACAGGGTCTGTATAGCTAAGCTTATACATATAGTCAATTATCTTGTCCAGGTACTCATCGATGTGATGTGGCTTCATCACTAGGTCTCGCCACTCAAGGAGGGATCGGTCTCGTTCCGCTTGGTCACCGCCGAAACTCCGTTCAAGCCGTTCCCGGAATCCTTTCCACGTTCTTAACGGGTTACTGTTATTAACTGGAACTCCGGTACGCTTGGCTGCCTCCTTATTGATGTGGGAGTGCAGCCCAAGATACCATGTTCGGGCAGTATCTTCTAGAAGGGGGATCACCAGGTTTACCTTGTCCATATCGGTCAACCTGCACCCAGCAAAGTACTCGAACTTAACCTCTACCAGCGTCAAGAAGCTGGCGAGTTCGGTGACCTTTCCCTTAAACGCCGGAATGCCGCTCAGCTTTTCCGGCTTCTTCTGCCGTTGTCTAGATGATGGTCGTGCAGCCGCCCTACTCCGTAGTTCCCTTGACAGCTTCTTAGCACGGCGGTCCCACCGTCGTTTCTTCTCGTCGCTCCAGTCATCCTTGCGAGCGCCGAGAAAAGGGGTCAAGTCGGGGAGCGAATCGGCATCATCATCATCCGAGCTATCATGGTCAGAGTCCCCAGGATCTCCACCTGCTCCCGTAGTACCACCGACAGGTGGTCCATTTCCACCTCCACTACCCCCGGTATTTCCACCTGGGGTCTCGCGGGGTCTATCATACCCATCAAACCTTTCCTCCTGGCCATCCTGATTCCCATCCTCGGGGGGGTTAGCCCCTGATGGTACTGATGCCGGTGGTGGAACAGGTCGTTGCCCACTCTCAGGAGTTGGGTTCGGAGCCGCCTGAGTTATCGCCAGAAACGACTGAAGCTCTGGACAACTCAAAGGTTGCATTGGGGGCCCCGCGTGTCTCCATGACCCACAGTACCCACATGTTGGTCGTCCGTCTCCCTCCTTCTGTCTTCTTCGGTGCCTTACCGGGGTCCGTGGTCCCTTCCTGCACCCGTACGTGTGGTAATGAATCCACCCCATACGGGTTTCTTCCGATTTGCAGCCCGACAGACAGTACTCGTCTTGGCTGTCCGACTCACCACTAGTGATCGTGGGGAGGATGGAGGGAAGAGTTGGTTTTGAGGGGGCAGAGGGAATCACGGGTGCCCAAGGAACGGAACGAGCGGGTGTCCCAGGTCCGGGGATCGGAGTCCCTCGTGATGGAGCCATGGGTGCTCGCTCTTCCTGGCGCCTGACCTGTTCAAAGAATCCAGGTGAAGCCGCACGCAGCGGTCGGTACCCTGGGGTAGCCGATACTGTTGGCGGGAAAGCTGCGACAGGGAAGGTATCAGGAGGGGGCAATGAAACTGGTAAAGGTGTGGGTCTTGGGGCCGCAATAGGAGGTACGGGAGTTGCAACCGACGGTGTTGCAGGGGGGTTAATGGGAGCAGGGGTCGGCCGAGGAGTAGGGTCAGGTGTATCGGGTGCTGTGATACCCTTTGGCTTGGACGTCCTTTTCTTAACCCGACGCCCATCGGTTGGTCCAATCGCCGGACTTCCTGAACGACTGCGGGCGATCGAGGAGGGGACAGACAGAGAGCCTGTTGATGCTCTTGTGAAGGACGAGGTATAACTGTATCCTTCCCCCTTGAGGCTTTCCAACATCCGTATGCCCACGGGGCTTAGGTACGCCCTCCACTGTTCATCCCGGGCTCTCATAGCCAGTTCCATCCCGAAGTTCTCCAGCTTCGTGTGGACAAGTGGGAGTGGGGGCGCCGCCTCTATCATCAGTACGTCATTCTCAGCATCAATACTATAACCTCCCGCGAAGGCCCTTTCCAGCGCTGCCATACGATCCTTCAATGCCTTCTGGTCTCTTAACATTCGCAGGTATGCCTCCTGCTGTACCTTCATCCATTCCACCGCTGCCGTAGTAATCTGTTTACGGAACACCTGCTGCTGCTGGGCATTCCAGTTCTTCAGTTCCCGCTTCGCATCCTCAATCGACTTGGATACCTCCCGGACGATGTAAGGTTCGACGAACTCGCGGGAGAACTCGCTAAAGGGTACTCCTTGCGGTGGAGGAGGGAGCATGTTGTGGACGAGGGCGGCGTCTTGGAAGAACGAAAGCGCCGCAGCGCGAGGGTCTGTAATCATAAGATCAACACATTCATCAGGTAGTTGAATAGGGGCGGCCTCCAGGAGCAATTGGTGACCGTCCCATTCAATACCGCGGACGTCCGCGAACACCGAAGCACGAAATGTGTTGGCGGAGTTCTCGTCAAGGTCAAGGTCTGAATCCGAGTTGGATTCCATTCTGGGTCGACGTTCGATACTAGCCATTGCGCTTTCCACCCTGGGCTACTTGTTCGAGACAAGGTTACCAGTATTCACGCAAGGTCAGTGCCGAAGGTCGAAAAACAATTAATCAGGAGAGGAGTTAAGCGAGGAGCTCGCTTAACGATATACTGTAACGGGGGCACCCCTAGGAAGATGGATCCCAAGGTTGCGACCGCACCAAACAACTTCAAACTTATCGCCAAAAGTTCACACAAATGTAAGAGTAAAGTAGACGGTAAAACTTAATATCGTTAAGCCTGACGCTTCACTCAATTAAGGTCTCGAGAGGATTGATTGTTGGAGTAGGAGAGTTCTCGCATAGACTTTCAGGTAGTTTTATCTTATGCCAGAAACTCCCCCATCAGTTTACTCCAACTGTTCGAGCACACCCTTCTCCGCTAAGGGCGGTCCGACACGTCTCCTGACACCCCCTTGGGGCATGTATGTGTCGACCCGCTCTAGTCGGCGTTCACCATATGTGCATATCGTTTCTGCGGCGCATTTCCATTCTGCCCGCCGGAGTGAAAACCTCTGCGCATCGGGGACTTGCCAGTGGCTAACTGTCAAGACCCCTTGCTGAACTAGACTATCTATGACACCCTTCCCATGCGCGTTGATTTCTTCTTGACGCCGGAAGCTACCGTGAGCGGTTTATCTATCTACTATTTACGAGTCTCGGGCTTCCGGTGTCTTCCGCAGGGTACGGTGGTCCAGGAGTGATCCAATGGGCGCTACCCACGACCACTACCTCGGATACACCTTACCTGCGGTAGGAATCATGCTTTTAGTGTCTCTGCACTTCCCTCTCAGAGCCTATGGCGTTGGGGACATCCTTGGGCGTGGTAGGTGCAAAACGTTCCCAGTCGTCCCGGCACCACCCGGGACTACCTTCGGGACCCCCACGGTTAACTCCCGTTAACTCCGTCAGTTTTGGTCCGTTTTACTCCGAACAACTTGGAGGAGGTACTCCACCTTCCACCCTATGCCCCCTTATATATCCTGCGAACAGCTTACGGTCGACCGGACGGCAGCAACGTATACGGTGTTGCAAGCGGGTCTCCAAAGATCCTCCTTTGCTAGACTGCACACAACTACACAACCGTTTGCCCATGACGTCCGGGCCTCAAGGCGGGGCCGGAGGGGCATGATAGGAATAATGTCTTCAATTTACAGCTTCTTCGTAGCTGCGTAGCTCGCCCAATAGCATCTCCCGGAACCCCAGATTCCAGTATTATGCATGGCTTCGTGTGACAAACATTCCAGTCATTTTTCCCAAACTCCCCGAGGGACTTCGTATTGGCAGGTAGGGCAACTCAGGTCCTTGAACAGGGTAATCCAAGCCTCAAGGCAGGGTAACCCTGTTCTGAGGGTAGGGTAATCTTGTCCGGTGGACAAGTGGATTTTCTCCTGTTACCCTATCTATCCCACTTCCGGGGATAGACACACTCGGCCTTTCTCTAGTTACCCAGCCTAGCTGTGTATTGGCCCTTCATAGGTCCCTAAGTACGCTGACACCAATCTTGGGCGTAGCCATGTACCTAAATACTTGTGTCCACTAAGTCTGCTCATCTCGGAGCCCGGGCCATCGGGTCTCCGTAGGTCAAGTACTCACTTGCCTGCCGGTTCCTACCAGTTCGCCTCCGGGCTACCTGTATGGGTGTAGGTTCCGGCTGCCATAGCTCACGTATGCTGGGTCGTTACAGTCTCCGTGGCACTTGCTCATCGTTTCACGTCGTAAGGCTGTTGGATGGTATGTTTTTTCGTTGTTTGCTATTCCCCGTACTCCATTCTCGCTAGCCACGCTTGGTATGCAGCTTCGTCTTCCATGACCCGGTTTTCACCTTTGGTGCTTTCGAAATCGCTTTCAACGTGGGCTGACCAAAACCCGTCTTGTATTCCTTGATCTCAATCTGTGCGGAGGTATTGGATTTCCAGTAGGGTTAGACTCCATGCCACTGTCACATGGTTTATCGTAGGGGGTAGCTCATCCAGCGGTTTGTTTTCTTCCCAACCTTGGTTTACACGTTCCAACGCGTTTCCTAGTCCTTCGATAGGTTCCTAGCTGTTTTCTGTTTCTGGGTACCCTACCCATTTCACTAGAAATTGGTCGCGGTCATATCGGTTTCTGTGGTCTCGTATAGTGTCCACCTCCCATTCCGGCTTTTCGTCAACCATAACAGGGGGTGGTTTTGCATGGCTTCTTCCTGGAAACACGGTATCGTCCTTTGCGAGGTATCTTTTCACTGTGGATGCATGAAATGTCGCTTCTCGGTTCCTATACATTCTGCCATCCATTCCTACCGCGTAATTTTCTCTATGGTCATCATATCCTATTATTTTGCAAGGTCCTTGCCAGCGTGGTTGTAGCTTTTTGCTTCATCCTGATTCCGTCGTGCATATGTTTCCGTACACTAGCAATTGGTTACCTATCCTGATTGGAGTGTGGTGTCTGCGTCGCCTTGCCCCTGTCATCGTACTCCGGTATCGCGCTAGTTTAATTGCATTGAATGCAGTGTTCTGGATTGCTTCGTGTCTGCTTAATAATTCGTCCGCTGCTGGAACTGTGGAATTCCCGAAATTTGCCAGGGGAAGTGGTGGGTAGTTTTTGCCATAAACTGCTTTATATAGTGACATACCGAGAGTTTCAGACCATCCAGTATTTAAGTATGCAGCCGTTTCAGGAATGGCGCCAAACCTATTGTTTGGTCTTGCATTGACTAAGTTTCGAGGAGCCGTTTTTAATTCCCGAATTTTCCTTTCAACTTGTCTGTTCGTCCGATGGTGGCCTGGTGCTCCTTCGATAAGTTCTATTCCTACTGATCGACATTGCTGTCTCCATACATGCGACTTGAATCATGGATCCGCAATATTAACTATTGTTGTCGTGTAGCCATGAGGTGTAAACATGTTGTTATGTAGCATTTCCCAGGTTCTAATTACCGTTACTTCCTTGTTTACAGGTATGAGCCATGTGAATCCTAGGAACCTATCGGTAGCCAATAGAATCATGTCGTATCCCAACGAGTTGTTGAATGGTCCTCAAATGTCCATGGCTATTGATTTAAAAATTTCGGATGGAAGGACAATCGTCTGGGCCTTTCCTTCCGGTAATTTTGTAGGTTCCTTGTTCGTTTATCAGGTCTGGCATTGCGCCACGTATGCTCTGAAATCCTTGCGCATTTCCGGCCAGAACAGGTATTCGGTAGCATATCGTAAGTTTAGTTCCAAGCCGTGATGGCCTTTATCATAGATCTCAGATATAACCTATTCTCTTGGTGTAGTATTTCCGAACGTGTGGCCTTTCAGAACATACAGGCAATGGTCCCCATATCGTGTTCGGGCGTACAGTATTTCATTTGCGACTGTGTAGGAGGACAAATCTCCTGTGGAATCCCTTGTTTCATTCACCTTTTTCCATATAGGTTCTTTCCAGTATGCTGTGATCATGTGCCGGCGGAATGTTCCGATCATTTCGTTTAATCTTTGTCTAGTGTCACACTCGTCTTTGAACTCGCTTCCTCTAGTCACTTTGGGTTGGTCATTTTCCTCGTTGTCTTCTAAGATATCATATAATTCTCGCCAACATTCATCCCTTGTTGGGGCCATCACTGAGACTATTGTCTCCTTGCTAAAGTATTGTAATGGTTCCATTCGTTTGACCGGTGGCGGATTGTCGCACATTCGGAATGTCGGAGCTTTGGGGTTTAATATTGCAGGGATTGGACAGGTCCCGGGTGTCGGCTGAATGACGGTGGATGGCCCTTCTCCCGTACTATTTAGTCCTGCACCAATCGTTGGCTGCCATTCCTAATTCATAGATCATGGGAGATTCTGGACGACTTGGGTCAATTGCTGTGCGCGGGGGGCTCGGTCCTTCGCTAGGTGGTCGGGGAGCTGATTTGTCTTGCCGTCTGGGGTGGTTATTCCTGAATTTGAACTCAGTCTGGTGATATGGGCAATGGTCCACGTAACAGTCCGAATAGTGGTGCTTGCTATGTTGTAGCTCCTCAGGTGGCGTGCTGTGCATGGTGCACTGGTCTCCCCAATCGTTTCCCACAACAATAGAGTGGGGGCTTGCAGGGGGCACAGGGAGGTGGTCTGGGTACTCAATATATGAGCAAGAAGGGGAGGTAGGGGAGATATCTTGCTCAGGCTCTGTTGCATTTGATTCTTGCTTGTAGACCGTGTTATCTGAAATATGATCAGATTCTTTTGTATAATCGTGGACATGGAGTGGATTTCAGTCTGATTCTCCCTTATATATCTGGGAAAGAGCATCAGCTAAATAGTTAGTGCTCCCTGGTGCGTATACTATCTTCGCATCCTGTTTTTCCAATGCACTAAGCCATTTGACTTGCTTTCTATGCGGGTTCTTCGCGGTTTGTCGATGTGTCAGGGGCAGGTGGTCTGTCACTATTGTAAATGAATTCCCCATTAGTGCATTGTGGAACTGGTTCAGCGCCTCCACAATCGCTAGTGCCTCTGTATCGGTGGTTCCATAATTGGTCTGTGCGTTGGTGAATTTTCTGCTGTGTAACGCGGCTTGTCGAGCCGCCTCATAAGTGGGTCCCTGTCATACCCATACTCCTATTCCTAAATCTGAGGCGTCGGTAACTAACCATATCGGTTCATTGCTCTGTATGTCTATTGGTCCCATGACTTGGTGGTCGCTAATTGGCTTCTTGACCATCTCGAATGCGGTCTGATGGGTGGGTGTCCATACGAATTCGGCGTTTCCCGCTAGATCCATTAGTGGTACCATTAGGGTAGCATGGTGTGCAAGGAATTGGGCCACACAATTTACTATTCCTAGGAATCGTTGTAATTCTTCCTTGTTTTGAGATGTCTCGCCTCGCGGTATGGTCGATATTTTGTGGGGGGAAGCATGTATGCCATTGCTATCCACTATATGTCCTAGTACTTCCAGTTGATCTGCAAACAGTACTGACTTCTTTTTGCTCGCGTAGAATTTTGACTTCCTGAGTCGTTCACATACTTGGCGTATATGTTTTTCAGGTTCTTCTGAGGTGTCTGAGAATATGAGGATATCATCAATGTATAGCCATACAAAATGGTGAAGGAATATGCTCAGGAGGTCTTCTATTATTGGCATAAATGTCGCTGGTGCATTCATGTCTCCTTGTAGCGTCACTTTGCTAACAAATCCTCCCAACGGCGTTTTGAATGAGTTGAACCCAACACTGTCCTTGTCCACTTGTGTTTGGAAGGATGCGTCACTTAGGTCGATCTTACTCCGGAACTTTCCGCGCCCAATGCAGTTCAGGATCTGTTGTTGGTTGGGGATCGATGGACTATCCATTATTGTGTTGTCGTTTCGGACTTTCAAATCCACCAAGGGGCAGATCCACCCATCTGATTTTGGTTGCACAAACATAGGTGGCGCTCTGGGAACTTCCTGTCGTACAATTACCCTGGCCCTCCGCTTTTCATTAATCCAGTTCATAGGTTTTTTCTTGTACACTTCCGGAATTGAGTATATAGGTTGGTTTTTCAGGTCAGTTGGATCCTTTAGTCGAACGTGGTGGTTAATCTTACGCAGGGGTAATAGAGTTTCAGGAACCTTGTCTGAGAATACATCCTTGTATTCTTCCAACAGGGTTGCTGATGTGGCGTCTGAAACGGTGGCTCCGAATTCCCCGCTTGTTGGTTTGCATAGCACATGCAGTTTGTCATCGGGAAACTCCACCGTCGTATCTCCACACATGATACGGGCGTTGTGTCTTTTGAGGAACGGCATTTCAATCAGGGCGTCGTATTTTGCCAAATTCTCTACCAACCTCTCCTGATTTGTTTATTTCTTTTTCCCGATCCCTATGGTTAATTCAGACTTCTTGTGGGTTGAGGAGCGGGAACCCTTCATTGCCATGTCGACTGTTGTTCGTTGCGGTAGGGGTTTCGTGGGTATGCCATGGGTTGAGATAAAGGTAGTGCTGACAATATCACAACCTCTTGTTCCTCTGTCAAATAGTATCTTCGCTGGATGGGCTTCTATGAAGATCGTTCCTTCCAGACTGTCACGGGGCCTAACTGGTAGTGCAGGTTGCATTCGGAGGCTTTCCATTTCTACCGAGTTAATTTCCACTTTGTCGTACTCAGTTCCTTCCATGTGGTTTGTGCTGGTATTCTGATTTGCGGACTTTTCTTATCCTTTCTTGGCATAACAGTCCTTTGCATAGTGTCCTTTTTTGCCGCATTCACAGCATGTGCCTTCCTGGCATCGTTTCTGCTTTCTATCTTTTGTATGTTTCTTATCTTTCGATCCCTTTCGGTTTGGTTGTTCTCGCCTGGTGTCATCACGTGTCGATGATCCCTTACCGCTTCGTTGCGGGGGTGTGTATGTCTGGTATACTCCGCTTTCATAAAGGATTGCATACTTTCGTTCAGCTCTTTTGACGATTCTGTCAAAGGAGTCTACATCTTCTTCTCTAGATTCTGCCTCCTGGCGTAGTCTAGGATGCATTGCCTCATACCGCCTCTGTCACAGTGTATACTGGGACACTGTTCCATTGGGCAATCGTCGATGGTACATTAGGAGATCCGTCGTAACAAGTGTTATTCTGTCTGTTTTCCCGTTTCGCACTTGTTGGATATCCTTGAATTTCTTGTACAGCTCTTCGGTATTTCGTGAGGACGGGAATCCGTCTCCGCAGATATTTTATCACAGTTGTTTCTCATATATTTTCCTTGCTATCATAGTGGTTCATCACTTGGTGGCAAGCTTCTTCTGCCTTTCCTGTACGGAAACCTCTGAAGTACCCTCCACTCCCTTCTTTTGTCTTGTTCACATTATGGAGGGGGAGGTACTGTGATGTGGTCGTTACCCAACAGTCAAATGCTTCAGGTTTTAGATCCTCCTTTTTGCCTCCGAATGTTGGCAGTAGTGGAAGCTTGACCTTGGGCCCCTCTTTCCTGGGCGGTTAGCCGGGCGGCGCCGTGGATTCTTCTTCAGACATACCGTGCTCAGATTCTTCACTACTGGAGCTGTCGTCCAATGAGGTATCTGAGGAATCCTCCCGAGATTCGTCTGGTGGTTCTGCTATTATCCCTTGGTCTGATTCCTAGCCGTCCTCCTCTCTCTCCGCAGCGTGGTCGGGTGACGTTTCTCTCTTTGGCGGTTGTGCCAGTGCATTTGCTTTGCTGGAGCTGACGGGGAATAGCCCAGGAAGGCTAGAGGCCACTTGGCTAACTCGTCGCTGGATTCGCTAAAGGTCTGCTAGCCCAAACCTCGAGCTAACTGTCTTGCTGAGTTATCAATTTCGAATTCACCCTTTGGCCCCTTGCGGATTCTTGGATTACCTTCTCTGGGTGAGGCCTTCTCGTTGAACCTGGTTCCCACTTCGAGTTTCTAACGACTCAAGGGTGTTGTGTTGGTGGAGCCGAACCGTTCTCGGTTCTGCCACTCCCCACTCCTAGCTTGGGTATCGCACTTCGTAGTCTGATCAGGCGGGGAGCGAGTAGCTTTCTAACCACTTAGGGAGGTCAAAAAAATTGTAAAGTGTTCGGGCAGGGCCCTAGTCACGCCCCGGTACAATAGGAGCAGATGGCTTTCTGATCAACTGAAAGTCAGCACTGCTTACTAAAGGATGCTTTGATGGGTTGTAATAGGAGATCAGAGAAGTAACCGTTCAACCAAGTATATTTAGAATATTGTCAGTCAAAGTCTGCTGTTTCTATCGTAGAAATCAGGGGTCTTTAAATACAGCATATCGCTTATCTCCAGTATGAGCCATATTCCAAACCATTGGGTGTATCAACTGGTAGCACACGAAACTATATAAGTATCAAATCATACTATGAAACCAAACATAAAACATTTTGTTTATCAACCGATAGCATACGAAGCAATACAGGTATCAAGGGATACTGTGAAACCTAACATAAAACCTTCTGTGTATCAACCGATAGTACACGAAACAACACCAGTATCAAGCAATACCGTGAAACCAAAGATAAAACATTTTGTGTATCAACCGATAGCACACAAAACAATACCTGTATCAAGTAATACTGTGAAAACCCAACCTAACCTAGTACCTGTACCGGTTACAGATACCCTTCTCCATCTGCTGTTGGTTGGGGATATATGGACTATCCAGGACTGTATGATTATTTGAACGTTTCAAGTCCACCAGAGGGTGGATTCTCCTATCCTACTTGGCCTGCACAAAGATGGTTACCACTCCTGGCACTTCCTGTTGTACGCTCACTCCGGATCGCCACCCCCGCTTTATTCAATTCATGAGCTTTTTCTTGCGTACTTCCGGGATTGAGTATGTTGGTTGACCTTTTGGGTCAGTTGGATTCTTTAGCCGATTGTGGTAGTTAAACTTACACATCAGAGATAGCATTTCATGAACTTCATCTGGGAATACATCCTCATATTCTTCCAACAATGTTGCGCATATGGCGTCTAAGAGAGTGGCTCAGAATTCCCTACTTGTTGCTGGAGATTGTACACTCAGTTTGTCAGCGGGAAACTATGCGGCTATTTCCCTAAATCTGATGAGAGCGTCCTGTCTCTTCAGGAACTCCATGCCAATTTGGGCATCCTATTTTCTCCGCTGTCCTACCAATATCTCCTCTGTAACCGGTACGGGTACTAGGTTGTTTTATCTTTGCTTTCACAATATCATTTGGTACTTGTATTGTTTTGTGTGCTATCGTTTCATATACAGCTTCTTTTATGCTTGGTTTCACAGTATCGTTTGATACTTCTAGTGTTTCGCGTGCTATCGTTTGATACAGACTTTGTTTTATGTTTAGTTTCACAGTATTGTTTGATACTTGTATTGTTTCGTGTGCCATCGGTTGATACACACATTGTTTGGCAATATCACGCATACTGGATAGAAGTGGTATGCTTTTATTTAAAGACCGCTGATTCCCGCGATGGAAACTGCAGACTTCGACGGACAGTATTCTTAAAATATACTTGCTTGAACGGTTATTTCGTTGATCTCCTATTATACCCCGATCGAAGCCTCCTTTAGCAAGCAGCGCTCGCTTCGTGTTGACCACCAAGCCATCTGCTCCTATCGTACCGCTACGTGACTAGGGCCTGGCCCGAACATGTTACCTTTTTTTGACCTCGGCAAGTGGTTAAGAAACCTGCAGGGACCTGGTCTGATCCACCTACGAAAGGTCCAATAGCCAAGCTAGCATCGGGGAGTGGCAGAACCACAAAGGAATTGGCTCCGCCAACACGACACTGTTGAGTCACTAGAGCCGCGGTGTGGGAAGCAGGCCCTATGAGAAGGGCTCAACGAGAAAAGGCAACCCAAGAAACCGAAAGGGCCAAGGAGCGGATTCCCGATTGACGAAGCTGAATGACAGCTGGCGCGCGGCTTGGCCAAGCAGACCTTTAGCGAGTCGACTGACGAATTAGCTAAGGTAGCAACCAGTATTCCTGGGTTATTTCCCCTCAACCCCAGCAAAGGAAAGGCTCCAGCGCAACCAGCGAAAAAAGGTACCATACGGGCCGGGACATCTAAGGAGGCAGAAGACGATGAGGAAGCATAAGATCACTCGGTAGTAAGGCAGCTGGCAGATGACATCTCCAGAGCCTCTCCAGAAACCTCCTCAGACAACAGTTCGAGTAACGCAGAGTCCGAACACGAAATATCTGCAGCTAAATCCGGCCGACGAACAGGACCTCAAATAAAACTTCCGCTGCCACCCTCGTTCTCGGGCGAGACAGACGACTTAAAACCTGAAGTATTTGACCGATCGGTCATCAAAACTTCGCGATGCCTTACCCTTCATAGAGTGGACAAAACCAAGGAAGGAAGCGGAGCATACCGGTGAAGCTTTTCTACCGGAAAGGCAGAGGAAACATACCACCAAGCAATCAACCACTATGAGAGTGGGGAGAAAATCTGAGGAATGACCCAGATAAAGTACTTGAGAGAAAGATTCCAGTCCTCACGAAACACGGAAGAACTATACAAAAGGTTCAAGGATATCCAGCAAGTACGAAATGGCAAAACAGAAAGAATAACCCTGGTCGCGACGGATCTTTTGATGTATCAGGGACAATTGCCTACCGGGACAGTGTCTCTATATATGCTGAGACAAAGATTGTATGAAGCAATGCATCCCAGACTACGTCAAGAGGTCGAACCCATAGAGGAGGATGGTGATTCGTTTGACAAGATAGTGAAGCAGGCCAAACGAAAGGATGCTATCCTGTATAAAACAGGAGTTTACAGAACCTATGTACCTCAACAAAAACAGAACAAAGGATCATTAGCGCGGGACAAGACGAAAAAGGATAAACCATACCTCAAGGATCCAAAGAACAAGGAAGATGAGAAGCAGACGCGACGCGAGGAAGACACATGTTTCGAATGCGGGAAAAAGAGACATTACGCAAAGGATTGCTATTCCAAAAAAGGAAAGGGAAACCCCGCTAAGCAGGAGGCTAGCACAAACCACATGGAAGCAACCAAATATGACGAGGTGGGAATTAACTCGGTGGAAATGGAAAGCCTACGAACGTAACCAACATTGGCAATAAGGACCCGTGATACTCTTGAAGGAACGATTTACATAGAAGACCATCCAGCAAAGGTACTGTTCGACAGGGGAACAATCGACTGTAACATATTTAGCGCCACCTTTATCTCTACCCATGGTATTCCTACGGAACCCCTACCCCAACCAACAACTGTCAATATGGCTATAAAAGGATCCCGCTCTTCAAGCCACAAGAAATGTGGACTGACCGTAGGAATCAGGAAAAAGGAATGCACTAATCAGGCGATGTTGGTAGGAAACTTGGCAAAAGATGACGCCCTGATTGGAATGCCATTCCTGAAAAGACGTAATGCTCTTATCAGGTCTGGAGATACCGCAGTGGAATTGCCCGATAATAAACTAGGTGTGCTATGGAAAACGACAAGCGGGGAATTCCAAGCCACTGTGGCAGACACCACCACAACAACATTGTTGGAAGAATACAAGAATGCATTCCCGGACAAAGCCCCAGAAATGCTACTCCCAGTGCGTAAGATTAGCCACCACATGCGGCTAAAGGATCCAACTGACCTACGAAACCAACCAACATACTCGATCCCAGAAGCCTACAAGGAAAAACTCTTCAACTGGATAAACGAGAAATTACGAAGTGGAGTAATTGTACGACAAGAGCTACCTGGAGCATCGTCTATGTTTGTACAACCAAAGTCAGATGCAAGGATCCGCCCCTTGGCGGACCTGAAAATGAGAAATAAGAACACGATCATGGCTAGTCCTTCAATTCTAAATCAACAGCAGGTCCGTGACCGAATAGGGCGAGCAAAATTCGGGAGTAAGATCGACCTAAGCGACACATACTTCCAAACATGCATGGACAAGAACAGTGTTAAGTTCAACTCATTCAAAACCCCATTCGCAGGATTTGTGAGCAAAGTAATGCTCCAAGGAGACATGAATGCACCAGCAGCATTTATGCGAATAAGGGAGGACCTCCTAAGCGAATATTTACACTATTTTGTATGGGTATACATTGATGATATTCTCATATATACAGACACATCAAAGCAACACGAACAACACATACGCCAAGTATGTGATCGACTCAGGAAAGCGAAATTCTACGCGAGCAAGAGGAAGTCAGTCCTGTTTGCGGACAAATTGGAAGTATTAGGACACACAGTGGACAATGAGGGAATCCATCCTTCCGTCAGAAAATATCATCCATTGCAGAATGGGAAGCAGCAAAAAACAAGCAGGAATTGGAAAGATTCCTGGGAATAGTGAATTATGTGGCCCGGGTTCTCCCACATCATGCTACGTGGACAGCACCGCTAGCCGACTTAATGGGAAACGCCGAATTCGTATGGACAACGACCCACCAGACCAAAATTAATATGGTCCAAAAGAGGAATATCGATCACCAAGTCATGCGACCAATAGACATACGGAGCAAGGAACCAATTTGGTTGGTTACAGACGCCTCAGATTTAGTAGTTACAGCATGGGTGGGACAGGGACCCACTTATGAGACGGCATGGCCAGCCGCTTTACACAGCAGAAAGTTCACCAACACGCAGATGGACTAGGGGACCACCGATAAAGAGGCCTTAGTGACAGTGGAAGCGCTTAATCGGTTCCACAATACACTAATGGGAAACTCCTTCACGCTCGTCACAGACCACCAACCCTTAACACACCTGGGAACGGTAAAGAATCCTAGCAGAAAGCAGGTGAGATGGCTTAGTGCCTTGAGAAAACATGATGCGAAAATGGTCTACGCACCAGGAAGCACAACCTATTTACCAGATGCCCTTTCCTGGATTTGCGATGGAGAATCAGGCTTGAATCCACTCTATGTCCACGATTATGTGAAAGAAGCGGATGACATCTCGGAAAACATGGTCTACGAGCAAGAATCAAACACAATGGAGACCACGCATGAGTTCACCCCTACTTCCCCTTCTTTCTTCTATACGGAGTACCCCAACGAGGCCCCCATACCCGCGAAAGCCCCTGCTCAATCACTGCAGGAAACGACTGGGGTGACCCGGGTACCCTGCGAAGTACGCCACCGGAGGAACTCCAACATCGCGCTCTTCACTACTCACACTATTAGGTGGATCATTGCCCATATCATCAAACCGAAATCAAATGCACAAACAATCATCCGAGACGACAGGGAAATTCGACCCCTTACGGACTTAGTGAAGGAATAAGCCCCCCAAGCACAGAAATCGACCCGAGCCCTCCGGAGTCTCCCGAAATCCATGACCGGGAATGGCAACAAACCAGCGGCGAAAGACCAAATAGTGCGGGAGAAGGACCGTCCACCCTTGCCCTACCAATGCCCCGGTCTTATGCAATTTTGGCACTGCTAAACCCAGAAGCCCCTGCATTCCAGAGGCCGGAGCCAGAACCAATGGAAAACCTTACTAGGGAGACAATAGCAGTATTCCGAATGCCTGGACCTGATAGCCCACCACCCATTAGGCGAGCGGAATGCTAGAAAGCCTTTCTAATGAGACAATAGTCTCGATAATGCTCACGACAATGATAGACTATCGGCGCGGACTTTATGATGTCTTAGAAGACAATAAGGTGGAAGACCTACCTGAGACAACCAGAGGAAGCGAGATAGAAGATGAACGCAACACCTAACAATCATTCAATGAAATAATCGGAATGTTCCAAGCACACATGGTAGCAGCATACCGGAAAGAACCAACTTGGAAAAAGGTAAATGAGAATATGGACTTGACAGGAGATTTGTCCTCTTACAAGGTTGCAAACGGAATGCGGTAGGCAAAAACCAGATACCGAGAAGACTGCCTGTATATCCCGAAAGACCCCGCATACGGAAATACAACATTAGGAGAATATGTCATTAGTGAAATTCGCAACTAAGGACACCACAGTGTTGAACGAAACTTACTGTACGCAACGGAGTGCCTGTTTTGGCCTGAAATGCGGAAAGACTTTAGATTGTATGTAGCCCAGTGCCACACATGCCAGATGAATAAGGAGCCTACAAAATTCCCTGAAGGAACAGCTCAAACAATTACCCTGCCATTGGAAATCTTCGAATCAATAGCCATTGATTTTGGAGAACCCTTCCACAATTTATGGGGATACGACACGATCCTAGTTGCGATGGATATGTTTTCAGGATTCAGGTGGCTTATAGCTACAACAAAGCAGGTAATGGCAATAACAACATGGGAACTTCTACGCAACAAAATGTTTACACCGCATGGCTACCCAACATCTCTCGTAAGCGATACGGACCCAGGGTGAGAGTCAGATGTGTAGAGACCACAGTGTCGATCGTCAGGCATCGAACATATCAAGGCGCCACCAGGCCATCATGAAACGAATGGACAGGTCACAAGTAAAGTTCGAGAATTGAAAACAGCTTTCCGAAACCTGGTCAACGCGTGACAAAACTGTTGATTTGATGCCATACCAGAGACAGAAGTATACCTGAATGCGGGATGGTCAGAAACTCGCGGTAGGTCACCATATAAGGCCATTTTCGGAAAGAATTACCAACTACGACCCCTAGCAAACTTCAAGAACTCCGCAGTACCTGCTGCCGACGAATTATTAAACAGGCACCATGCAACCCGGCATGCGGCATTCAATACGATTAAAATGGCACGATTTAGAAGCACAAGAACGGGAGCAAAATGACGCAGACACCATACACCGATAGGAAAGGGTAATCTGTTACTAGTATTTGGAAGTTTGTTGGCAACAGAATCAGGATGGAGCAAGAAATTGCAACCACGCTGGCGTGGACCATTCAAGATAATTGGATACAATGAGCATACACAAAATCACACGGTAGAAATGGATGGCAGAATGTACAGAAACTGAGAAGCGACATTCCATGCATTCACCGTGAAAAGATACCTCCCTAACCATGTTGTCTCCTTCCCTGCCAGGAGCCACGCAAAACCACCCCCAATCGTGGGAAAGGAGAAAGCGGAATGGGAAATGGAAACTATACGAGACCACAGAAGACGATATGACTATGACCAATTCATAGTGCAATGGGTGCGGTACCCGGAAACAGAAAATAGCTGGGAACCCCATGAGGGATTGGAAAATGCGATGGAAGCGGTTAATCAATAGTGGGAAGACAACAACCCGGAGGACAAGCTACCCCTTACGATAAACCATGTGACAGTGGCCTGGAGCCCAACCCTGCCAGAAATTCAACACCTGCGCCTGGACACGGACCAAGGGATACAGAGCGGATTCTGGTCAGCCCCCTTCGAGAGCGAGTTTGAAAGCAGTAAAGACGAAAATTAGGCAATGGAAGATGAAGCGGCATACCTAGCCCGGCTGGCGGGGGCGGAGTACTGGCAATAGCGAAAGGAAAGAACAGTCCATCCCACAGCCTTACGATGGCAAACTATGAGCAAGTTTCTTGGAGACCGCGCTATCAGCTAATGGGACTATTGATGAACCGGGATATTGTCCCTGGACGATACCTTACACAGCGACTATTCATACACATCTGCAACAATTTCTCGGAAATAACAACCGAATCGATGGGACAATTGTGGGGAGAAACACTGTTAGATGTTTTCGGCTTCAGTAGCGGGTGCTACCTGAGCGCAGAAAAATGTGATGGTTGCATGGAAATGGAAGAAACCGAAATTAAGCAGCAACCTCCTTCCCAAGAACACCTAAGTGAGGCCAACACCTAAGCGAGGCCAACACCTAAGCGAGGTCACCAGCGAAACATAAATACCGGCCACCAGCCCTCTGAACCGCTGACGAAAACAGACCGCACCACCAGACGTCCAAACTTTTAACCCCATACAAAACCTTTCCCCTATAACGAAATTACTATTACGAAAAACAAATGTCCAGCTACCCAGAAGTCAGCATAAAGGTACGAGACCTCATTTCGTGGTACCTGCCTTACGGCGAAATTATTCCAGAAGACGCATACTGGAAGATATTCCATATTGATCACTGCGAAGATTGCAGACGAATCGATGTCTGGTCGCAGGAATGGGAGGACCGAATAGTACGGAACTTCGTGGACCTGCCACACTACTGGAAGTCAGGTTGCTTTGTGCGCAGAGCACCATGCAGGGAGTGTTTGGAGAGATGATTGCAAGGTGCGGAATGGCTGTTGCAGGATGACTTGAGATTGCTGCACAATAGCGATCACGATGAGGATGGGTCCTCAGCGGATTTTCGAGACGATAGTGGAGTTCCTGGCTATTAGGATTGCATTATGTTGTTTTATTTGGTGAAATTGTTATTTTATTTTGCGAGTCTAACCCGTATGGGTACTAGGTTGTTTTATGTTTGGTTTCATAGTATCGTTTGATACTTGTATTGTTTCGTGTGCTATCGTTTGATACACACCTTGTTTTATGTTTGCTTGCACAGTATCGTTTGATACTTGTAGCGTTTGGTGTGCTATCGTTTGATACACAAATTGTTTTATGTTTAGTTTCACAGTATCGTTTGATACTTGTATTGTTCCATGTGCTATCGCTTGATATACACATTGTCCGGCAATATCGCTCATACTGGAGATAAGCGATATGCTGTATTTAAAGACTGCTCATTCTCGCGATGGAAACAGCAGACTTCGACAGACAGTATTCTTAAAATATACTTGGTTGAAAAGTTACTTCTTTGATCTACTACAACAACCCGTTCGCAGCCTCCTTTAGCAAGTAGCGCTCGCTTTGTGTTGACCACAAGGACATCTACTCCTATCGTACCGATACGTGACTAGGGCCTGGCCCAAACACGTTACAACTTCTGCCAAACCCAAAGAGGAGAGAACAGTGACTGGATGCTGTGCAAGACAGATTATTTCAATGCAACCAGAATCTACGCAGCAAAAGAGAAGACTTCCGGAGGAGGTAGAAAGATTAGGGTATATAGTACCATTTCTTTTTAAGTTCCACGGTGAGATTAACTGGATTGAGTACTTTTGGGAAAGGAGTAACAAATATGCTAGGAAAAGCTCTGGTTATTCAATTAAGGCATTGTATGATGTTCTCCTACTTGCTATAAACTCTTTAATACCCGCGTTAATTGCAAAACATTATCAAAAAACACAGCACATTATTCAAGGTTATCGAGATGCTATAGTTTATAGAAGTGAGGACTACAAAAAGGTCTATAAATCTCACAGAAGAGTGAGCATGGAATATGGACTTGGGTCTGATACAAACATGTTGTCATCACTGAGATAGTTTGGTATTTTGTTATATAATACTACAGTAACACTTTCTTGATTTCTGGTGGATTTGTAATTCTCATGTCCTTCTTTTTCTTCTTTGATTTCCTACCAGGTTTCATCATTAATATATTGAAAGGGGAGAAAATTCACTTTTTTTTCTCATCAGAAGTACCAATTTTTTCTTGCTTTGTTAAGGACCAATGGAACACAAGGTTGGTTTATCATCAGTGGAACTATGGTTAGATCCTTTATATATTAGATCTGATAAACTGATTAGAGTTCTACAATCGTACCCTAAGGCAGACCATATAAGCATTTACCTTATATTATTTTCTTTTCATGTAATAGTCATTCTTGTTTTTTTTACCCTTTTTTCTCATCATTATACCAACTTCAGTCACTTGATTTTTGAATTTCAGTTCCACCAACTACACAGTCTGTGAAACAAAATAACATGTCCTGCAGTTTTCAGTTGGTTATTAACCTTTCCATCAGCCTCCTTATTGCAAGAAAACTTTCTTGATTTCTAAATAGCAGAACTACAATACAAACTCGTAATTTGAAACATGATACTCTGGTTATTTGGTATCCAGAGTTTCTTTTTTTCTCTATGACTTATCCAGAGTGCAACGAGATACCTACTATAATATCCTCTGCAGTCTGAGATTACTTACTTCCTTCCTTCCTGTATCCTGATATCAGATGCTCACCTAGCTCCTGTATTCTAAAATAGTGGGCCACTTTGTCCTTGTATCCTGATCATTCCTTTTACCTCTCTGCTACAGAATAAAATGTTTTTTATTTCAACTATATTCTATTAAAACTGTGCACTCCTGTAACCTTTAGTGTTCTAATGATGCCCGTTTTGAGTGCTCTGAACGCCTATCTTCTATCAGATATGCATTTGTATTGACCCTGCACTACCTGCTATTCCCAGGTCTCAATTGTCCGCCTTCTAATCTAGATATCATGATCCTGACCTACTCATACTATGGATTGATCAGCTGATTCCTTCGCTGCCTAGATATTACTGTAATTCTGACTTAGGTTCTTCAAATCTGTTTAGGCATGACAAGTATAACATAGACCTCTAGCTCTTACTACCAGTCGAACCGGCTCATGGTGATGTGCTAATCACCTGGCTGTGGAATAGTCTAAGATCGATATTGGATTAAATAGTGGCCAGCACTGCTAATGAAATATGACTGCCAAAGGGCATAACAGGAGAATAAGACAAGTAACCCTTCCACTAAGGATACAAAAATACTATTACTTGAAGTCTGCAGTTTGCATCATAGAATCTAGCAATCTTTATGTACAATAAGCGTGTATATCTGGTAACCGGTACGGGTTACTATTGTTTTATGTTTGGGTTCACAGTATCGTTTGATGCTTGTATTGTTTCGTGTGCTATCGGTTGATAGACAGATTATTTTTTATTTGGTTTCACAGTATCGTTTGATACTTGTATTGACTCATGTACTATCGGTTGATACACACATTGTTTTATGTTTGGTTTCACAGTGTCGTTTGATACTTGTATTGTTTCGTGTGCTATCGGTTGATACACACATTATTTTATATTTGGATTCACAGTATCGTTTGATACTTGTATTGTCTCGTGTGCTATCGGTTGATACACATATTGTTTTATGTTTGGTTGCACAGTATCATTTGATACTTGTATTGTCTCGTGTGCTATCGGTTGATACACACATTGTTTTATGTTTGGTTTCACAGTATCGTTTGATACTTGTATTGTCTCGTGTGCTATCGGTTGATACACATATTGTTTTATGTTTTGGTTTCAGAGTATCATTTGATACTTGTATTGTTTCGTGTGCTATCGGCTGATACACACAATGTTTTGCAATATCGCTCATAGTGGAGATAAGCAATATGCTGTATTTAAAGACCGCTGATTCCCGCCATGGAAACAGCAGACTTCGACAGACAGTATTCTTAAATATACTTGGTTGAACGGTTACTTCTTTGATCTCCTATTACACCCCCTTCGAAGCCTTCTTTAGCAAGCAGCCCTCACTTTGTGTTGATCACGAGGCCATCGGCTCCTATGCTACCGCTACGTGACTAGGGCCTGGCCCGGACACGTTACATTTTTTTAACCTCAGCAGGTGGCTAAGAAACATGCACGGACCTGGTCTGATCAACCTACGAAAAGTCCAAAAAGCAAACCTAGTATCGGGGAGTGGCAGAACCACGGGAAGTTTGGCTCCGCCAAAAGAACATGATTGAGTCATTAGAGACTCGAAGTGGGAAGCAGGTCCCACGAGAAGGCCTTACAGAGAAAAGGCAACCTAAGAAATGGATAGGGCCATGGAGTGACTTTTCGATCGACGAAGCAGAACGACAATTAGCCAGAGATTTGGCCAAGCAGACCTTTAGCGAGTAGACTGACCAATTTGAAAAGGCAGCAAGCACCCTCTCTGGGCAATTTCCCCCCAGCCCTAGCAAAGAAAAGGGACCGGCGCAACGACCAAAGGAAGACAGGATACCTATCGGGAGGACTAAGAAGGAAAGAAACTGACGAAGAAGGATCAGATTACTCGGTAGCAAGACAGCCAGCAGGCCATAATCGTAGCGCTTTTCCAGAACGCTCCACAGACAACAGTCCGCGTAACGAAGAGTCTGAACACGAAATGTCCGAAGGTGAATCCGCCGGGCGAGCAGGGCCTAAAATCAAACTTCTACTCCCACCATCGTTCCTGGGCGAAAAGGATGACCTAAAGCCAGAAGTATTTAACCGGTGGGTCATAACAACTTCACAATACCTTACCCTACATGGAGCAGACAAAACCAAGGAAGGAAGCAGAGCATACTTCGTAAGCTTCTGTACTGGGAAGGCAGAGGAAGCATACTAGCAAGCAATGAACCACTATGAGAGTGGGGAAAAAATCCGAAGAACGACCCTGATAAAGTACTTGAAAGACAGATTCCAATCCTCGTGTCACATGGAGGAACTGTACAAAAGGTTCAAGGATATCCAGCAAGTACAAAATGGCAAAACAGAAAGAATAACCCTGGTCGCGAGGGATCTCTAGATGTATCATGGGCGATTGCCTGCCGCAACAGCGTCTCAGTATACGCTGAAAAAAAGATTGCATGAATCGATGCATCCCAGACTACGTCAGGAGGTAGAACCAATGGAGGAGGGCGATGATTCCTTTGCCAAGATAGTCAAGAGGGCCAAACGGAAGGATGCTATCCTGTATGAAAACAGGAGTTTACCGAACCCATGTGCCACAGCAAAGGAATAGCAAAGGGTCATCATCCCGTGATAATACAAAGAAGGACAAACCATATCGCAAGGATTCAAAGGACAAGAAGGACAAGAAACAGAAACGACGCGAGGAAGGTACATGTTTCGAATGGGGGAAAAAGGGGCACCATGCAAAGGATTGGTATGCCAAGAAAGGAAAGGGAAAGGCCGCTAAACAAGAGACAAGCACAAATCACCTGGAAGCAACTGAATATGACAAAGTGGAAATCAACTCAGGGGAAATGGAAAGCCTGCGAACAGAACCGACGCTTGCAATCAGACCCCGTGACGCTCTTGAAGGAACAATTTACATAGAAGGCAACCCAGCAAAGGTACTAGTTGACACGGGAACAATCGGCTGCGACACAATTAGCGCCACCTTTATCGCTACCCATGGCATCCCTACGGAACCCCTACCCCAACCTACGACAGTCAATATGGCTATGAAAGGACCCCGCTCCTCAAGCCACAAGAAATATGGACTGACCGTAGGAATTCGGAAGAAGAAATAGACAAATCAGGAGCTGTTGGTAGGGAACTTGGCGAAATATGACACCCTGATTGGAATGCCCTTCCCGAAAAGACATAATGCTCTTATCAGGTGTGGGGATACAGCAGTGGAATTCCCCGACGACAGATTGCGGGTGCTATGCAAACCAATCAGCGGGGAAATGCAAGCCGCTGTGTCAGACGCCACCTCGAAAACATTGGTGGAAGAATACAAGGATGTATTCCTGGACAAGGTCCGTGAAATGCTACCCCTAGTGCGTAAGATTAGCCACCACATTTGGCTAAAGTATCCAACCGACCTACGAAACCAACCAACATATTCAATCCCAGAAGCCTGCAAGGAAAAACTTATGAACTGGATAAACGACAAATTACGTAGTGGAATAATTGTACGACAGGAGGTTCCCTGAGCGGCGCCTATGTTTGGACAACCCAAATCAGATGGAAGGATCCGACCTCTGGTGGACCTGAAACTGAGAAATGACAACACGGTCATGGATAGTCCTTCAATTCCAAATCAACAGCAGATCCTTAACCAAATAGGACGAGCACAATTCAGGAGTAAGATC